>LPNX010366395.1:257723-285798 GCA_001517045.1 Pseudotsuga menziesii | reverse complement strand
TAATAATCTGTACTTAAAGCATTTTTCTGCTATATTGTAAATCTTGTTCATTGTCTACATTGGTGAATCATCTGTATATTGCTTAATACTTGATTCCTTTTTGTTCATAATTGTATTATTCATTTATCTCATGGTTAGATAATTTAATCTGTAGATAATCATTCTTATTCTTTTAAGTTTGTAACTTGTAAATATTTTGACTCCATTATCTAGGCACTGGTCTTGTTTCATATAAGGTCTTAGCCTCTTCTTAAGAAAAGATCCCTTTAATTAATCATTAATTAATTAATAAACCTGGAACATAGTTTTCCCATAGGGACTACCCCCCTTGGCTCTGTTGGAATCTTGCCTAAACGGAGGAGTTGCGGACTGTGGTGACAGTGGTCCCCAGCTCTCACTTGCCCCCAAGGACACACATAGCAGGTTGTGACTTTCCTGTGTCATAAAGTGTGTATTAGGCGGCAACAAGGTGCACCTTTGGAAGGGCCCTCACTTTAATTTCTAGATATAAGCAGAATCCATAGAGCTGGTTGGAGTGTGTTAATAATAGCCTAATTACAACTTCTTTATACCATTCAAACCCTTTTGATTGTTGATCCTGACACCATCCCCCAACTGGGTTGGACCATTTCATTCTTTCACCCATTTTATCTCCAAGAAATCCTAGGGTTTCCCCTCCTTGTGGCAAAAAAGAATCAGCTTAAAGTGAGAGGGAGTATTACTTTGGTGACATTAGGAATTCTCCCTAAGTTCCCCTAGGGATGCACTTCGTCAAGGGACATTATTAAAATTTGAAGTGCAGGATAGGGAGGTAAATTTTAAAAGGTCTACTGAGAAGTGCAGTTGAGTTCCAATTAAATGTCTCACCTTATAGTACTGAAGAGGATCAACTTAGAATGGATTAACCCCTTTTCAATGCAACAATACTGCTCATCCTTCAAAGATATTACCATCTTGCTGCTTCGACCAGCCAACATCAGTGAGGAAAGTTCAAGTTCAAACGAAGATGTACCCTTCTCCTAACCATGCTTTGAGGAAAAAGCATCCTTCAAGGGGAGCAATGTAATGTACATAGCTAAACATTAAATACTAGTACATTAAATAATGATAACAATAATAAAAAATAATAATATCTAATCACCAAAGGTCATAGCCCTTCACCTTCATGACCAGTGAATGATATTTATCCCATTACAAGAGGCCTCGTAAATAATCACATTTATTATAACAAGATATTCTGATATACTTTATCCTATATGGCTTTCCTTCTTTCTCCTATTTGGATTAGATGTTTTCATAGTTATCAAACAGTTTTGTTTGTCATACCACATCTTCCAAACCGCATCATTCTCTTTTGCTACAATGAATCTTTTTTTTCCAAACAACTATTGTAGTTGAGCAATTGCACTAATTGTGCAACATATGAAATATGGATTAAATAATAATCAACAAGGATTTGAGCTATCATTTATGTGGTATTTTTATTAAAATAACATAAATAAGACAATAATGATGATTTTGACTCGTTATTGCATTTCCATCGAATCTTTTCACAATGTCATACAGTTACATATGAGCAATATTTCTCCAAATCTACATACAGTCAACATCATATAGGTTTCTAGCTCAGAACCTTGCATAAATATATGCAAACTATCGACATAGCATAGGCTTAGAGGTTTACAACTGTTAAATGAAGCATGTAAATAAATAAAATAGTGACTGGAACAAACCTTCCATATCTCTTCATCCGTGTGCACACCTAGTGGATCTAAGTTATCTCTGATTGTTCCTTCAAATAGAGTTGGTTCTTGAGAAATGATGTTGAGCTTTGACCGCAAGTCATTCAGGCCAACTGTACTAATATCAATCCCATCAATGGTTATTTTTCCTGCATCAGGCTCAAGTATTCGGAAAAAAGCCAAGACAAGAGAAGATTTTCCACTGCCTGTCCTTCCCACTATACCGAGTTTTTCCCCTCCATTAACAGAGAATGTAATGTCCTTCAATACAAGTGGTGCATTTGGGAGGTATCTTAACTGAAATAAAGCCATAAACCAAGTACACAAATAAGTAGAAGCATAGAAAATATAATGTCCCTATCTTTGTAAGAAAAGAAATCTATCAATATTGGAATAGAGAACTGCATGCAAAACCAAGTTCTACTTATAACCATCAACCATTAAAATTAAACACCAAATGTTCTTTTTGTTAATAGACAGACTTTAAATTAAAAGATTATGATTCCAAAACATTCCTCTTACAGAGTAGAACCAGTGTCTATATAGGACAAGTATATGCAGATAAAGACAGTCAGAACTCTAATGCATTGAAGATAAAACAAAACACACTAAATCAAAACAATTGAACAAAACAAAGTAATTGAATACATTTAGTGCGTATAACAAGTTTCCGGTTTTTGGTTTCAGTCCTTATTTATAGCTGAATTTCAGAGAGCCACTCCTTCAGATGCTCTAATAAAACATGTATTAGCTTTTGATGTCTTTCAAACTAAGTCACCTGTAATGTCCCTTTCCAAATATGCACTACGAGTGACTTATTAGCCTATCCAGTTCCCGTAGGCTATAGTCAGCAAAAAAGGGAATTAATTAATTGTTAACGTCACCTAGGCTAAAAAAGACTTTATAAAGTGACATCAATAAGTAGTTTATTTAAAGTGATTCTATAAAAGACACTATTGACTAAATTGTCATTGATTCCAACAAGTGTGCCTTGGTGCCCCTTGAGGAGTCCCTGAGGGTTAAGTAGTTGTCAATGTCAAAGGAAACCTTTTGACCTTGTCCAAGCCTAAGTCTGAAGCCCTTGGAGCCCTTGGGACAATGGCAAAAGCCCTGTACACCCTTCAGAGTGTTTAAATTCCCCTAAGTTATTTCTATGGTTCCCCAGTTGTTCCCCAGGTCCATAACCTATGCCCTAGTACCCTAGAAAGTGTCCTTGGCGGGTTGAAGAAGTTGTAGAACTTCAAAAAGGGCAAATGACCCATTCTGTGGTCATTTGTGTTTTAGTCAGGTCATGGTACCCTTGGAGATGGTCTTTTGTTAATTAGGGTCCCACACACATATTGTTGATTGTCATACATGTCATGGTTGAAGCCCTTGTGATGTGGAGCACATCCTTGCTTGTGGTGACTTTGATGACCTAATAAAAAACCCTAAAACTCTTACCTTTGGTCCCTAAGCCTACAAACTAGAACTTGACCTATGATGTATGCCTTGCCCTTAAAACACTAATAATGCCTTAATGTTGCATAATGATGCCCTTTTGAGCCCATGATGATGCCCATTGCACCTTTACATTGATTAGCCCTTGAAGCCCTCATTTGGTGACCCTTAAACCCACAAGTTCTCTTAAAGTCCATTAAACCCTTAACATTAAATGTCGAATGTTAAAACAATTTTAAAACTAATAAAGTATTTAACCTCCCCTTGTTAAGGTCGGCCCCATTAAGAGATTTAATTTTAAAAACAAAATTTAAATTTAATAAAATATTTGACCTTTACGAAGTCAGCCCTAATTCCTCCTCCTCAACGCCTAGTTAGGTGTATTAATACACAAAAGGTATTCCATAACTCTCACAACCAATGAAGATCACAACTCGTGAGATAACTGAGGCAGCCTACACCCGAATTTTTCCACAGAGATAAAATTTTTGGGGTTAAGTAAACAATCCAATTTTTAAAGTCTTCTACACAGTCCGAGTTTTTGGAGAGTACATAGTCTGAGTTTTGGAGAGTACACCGTCTGAGTTTTTGGAGACTATACACTCCAAGCTTTTGGAGATTGACTGCTCCATCAAACAGCCTGTTCAACAGTCCCGAGTTTTACAGTCTTCCTCAGCATGCACAAACCCGAGTTTTGATGATGGAACAGCAATTTCCTTGGGGTTAAAACAGTCTAAATTTGAAATCTACTTCAGCACATCTTCAAGTCTAGGGTTGGTCTTGTCTGGGTCCTTCTACAGAAGACATACACATCCCAAGTGTAAGTCTTTGACATGCATTGATCAAGGTATGTATGCATGCAACCATTGAATGAGATATACTCAGTCATGATAATGTATGAGTGAACAGTAATAAGTGTATGTACAGTGATATACAGTGATGCACAATGATAAGTGAAGTAAATCCATTGTGATTTACATTCTATGATGATGATGCATATATGAGGCATACTATGATGATGTATTCCTATGAATGCTATGATGTAATGATGGACTCCTATACACTATGATGTACACACTATGATGATATTGCAAGCTATGATGTAATGATGCACTCCTATGCACTATGCCATACACTTTATGATGATGATGCATGCTATGATGTGATGATCCTCTCCTATAAACTGTGATCTATTTTCTATGATGATGATGCATACCCTATGAATATGATGCATACTTATACACCATGATGATACTTGATGATACACAATGATGATGATCGGTGAAAGCAGGGCATAACTACTTGATCAGTGAATGTGCATGATGAGGTGTACAACGATGTACACGAACAATGTGTGGAAGTGATATGATTTATCGGCATACAGTGATGATTTGGCAGTGAGGTGAGAGCAGAGGTTATCAGCAGCAAGTTCAGTGATTGGCTTTGACAGGTCCACAGGTTCAGTCTTCTTTTTCTTCAGGGTGGTAGGGCAGTACTAGGGCTCTCAATCTTGTGAGTTAAGTTGTTGTAGCAGCTTGTCAGTAGTAGTTGACGAAGCCCAAGGGGTTGTAGCCCCTTCCAGTAGTAGCTGGAAAAGTTGTATTAAATTTGTTACCCCAGTTGTTGCTGGGTCAAATTTATTTTTAAAAAGGCTTCTGTGGTTTTACCCCCAGGACTTGGGTTTCCACGTCAAAATATTGTGTACTGTGGATTTTGTTATTTTCATGTACATTGATGATATGCTATGATTGGTGATTAGCAACCTACTCTTGATTAAAAAATTTATAATTGTGCAAATACTGATTCACCCCTGTCTCAGTGTTTCAACAGACACTTTATGGTAAAGTGACCGGGGAATAAAAATTAAGTCATAAAGTACTCACTTGGAAATTAAAAAGGTGGAATGGGGGTCACTTTCTCCTAAAATTCACTTTTTAATATTTTTAATGAGAAAAAAGGTCAAGAGAAGTTGAAATGTCACAAAGGGGGCAAAAGTGAAAATATAAAAAGGGGCATGAGTGTTCATTCTTTCATTATTGTCTATTTGCATTTTTTATATTGAGAGCTCTCGAGCTTCAAACTTCTCTTGGACGAAACCCTAGGAGGAGGTGAATGGTTTTGACAGTGAGACTATCTATCCTAGCCATTATTGAGGAGAAGTCATCTCAGATTTCTCATTTGTTATTCCACGCCGAGTTATGGTTTGCATTTTTATCTTCAAATCTATGTTTGTGAGCTGAGTTGCAGAGACTAGAGGTGGGACGCATTTTCCTGAGAAGATTGTTGTTTCTCTTCGAAAATCGTGCCACATTGACCAAAGGAAAAGGAGAAGGGGCGCACTGCTGAAGAGAGTCTTGCTTGTTGATGGAGAGGCGAGTTCACTGCCAGGAATTGAAAGTTACTGTCTTTCTCCAAATCTATGCTGCCTCTGCGTGTCCTTACTGAAGGGGGTCATTTCGTGTGGAAAAAGTGTTCAGACCCTTGAGGTCGAGTTCATTGTGCAGTGTAATACCAACTCTTCCAAGTCCTCTGCGTTTCCAGAGAGAAGACAGACATACAGTTCCAGGAGGGCGCCTTTCTCTCAAAGTATTCACTCTGCTGTGGAAGAAGGTGAAGGCATAGACACATAGAGGGAATAAGAACAATATTTTGGAGAGTCATGAAAGCAATGGTATGATCCCAATCTGATTGTAGTATACTCTAAAAGAAAACAAGCAGCTATAGGAAACTTGAGGGCATTCTATCTTCAGTGGAGCTGAGATACCAGCATTTGAAGTCTGTTGCTGCCTTCTGAGTGTTTTCCCTCATGGTGATTGAGCCAGTCATCTCCAGATCTGTCCTCACAACTCAACCATGCATGTAAAGTCATTTTCTTATCAATATATCAGATTTCTTAGCTACTGTCTATGAGTTTGTAGATTCCCTTTTAATGTTTGTCAAACTGTATTCCATTTTGTTATTGCATATGGTTGTTGGGCTGCCAAATATTGTGTAATTCTTGGTCAAATATGGTGCATCAATTATACAAAAAAAAACAGTCTTCCACCAACAGTGCATTCTTAGAACCATGATATGTGAAGCTACAGCAGAAGGGTCAATTCAGATTGGATGAATTAATTAAAACCTACAGCAGTTAGTAACCATTTCCAAGAATTCAATAATCATACCACCTGTTGCCGCCTAATTCACACTTTAAGACACAGGAAAGTCACAACCTGCTATGTGTGTCCTTGGGGGCAAGTGAGAGCTGGGGACCACTGTCACCACAGTCCACAACTCCTCCGTTTAGGCAAGATCCCAACAGAGCCAAGGGGGGTAGTCCCTACGGAAAGACTAAGTTCCAATTTTATTAATTAATTACAGATTAATTAAAGGGATCTTTTATTAAGATTGAGGCTAAGGTTTCGAGAGATGACAGTCAAACTAATGCAAGATGCAATACTTAAATGACAGTCAATCCTTTTATTTTAAACCAGTGCCTAAAGAATGGAGTCAGAAAATGCAACTTTAAATGAATGCAAATCTAAGTTAATTATCCACAGATTTAGTTGTCTAACAATGTGATAAATAAATAAACAAATGATACAATCATAAACAATAATGAACCAAGATATTTAAGCAATATACAGACGATCTAAATCTTATCAATATAAACAAATGAACAAGATTTACCAGTTATGGATAAAAGATAACAGAAGAAAATGCTTTAAATAAAATTCTTAAACCAATAGTAAAAAGATAGACTTTGAGTTGAGTTACTTGAAGCAGTTAAACAAGGTTAAGCATTCACCACATCAACAGTTGCAGAACTGAAAGTAAATGAAACTGAAAAGTAAAGTAACTGAAAGTAAAGTGCTGGAGTGCAATGCTGGAGTGGAAGTGTGCTGAAATGAAAAAGTGTTGTAGAACCGGTTTTGCAATGTCTCTTGGTTTATTTTAGTAAATTTTATCAAAGTTTTTCTTCTTGAAGTTAAGTTTTAGAACCGGTGGTGTGACTACCCCGATCTAGTTCTCAAGTCAAAGAAGGAATGCTGTTGCGCTCAACAAAGTGGGAGCAAAGCCCACCCGTAGCTCACAGGTCAAACCCCAATGGCCTGGTGCTCAACAAGGAGGACGTAAAACGCCTAGAGATCCCCCACGGTCTACTACCCCAATTCGCCTCCGAGGTCACTGTTTTTAATTAACTTAAAAAATAACAAGATGGATGCCTATTAAACTAGGACTTCTCTATCCCCTGTCGTATCTCGTGAGTACCCCGAAGGGTGATAACCGAGTAGAGGGGTAGGAAAAAGTGAAGTTTTTGTTGGTTAATTTTAGGGGTTAATTTTAATCTGGGTGATTAGCATACAAGGTTAATTTTAAACGATCAACAAGATCAACCAAGCAGTATCCCTTATGGGAGGTGCTGGTACTTGATCTTGGACTTTAAAAAATAAATGCGTTTGATAGTAGTAGAAAGAGGATGTTGTTTTAATTATCTAAACCCCCACTTCTCCTGCTTTTCATATCCAACTTGAAGTCCCTAAAGGGAGATGACAAGTGGATAGAGGATACACAGGATAGATGGGTTGTATGATTACCCTTTAACAGAAAATTAAAGATACCGAACTTGAAAGAAAAAAACAACTAACTAAAACAGTAAACCTAACCACACAACAATCTCTGTTATAGAGATGGTGGTCTGTAACAGAGATAGGTGGGAAACAGAAATAAAACTAGTAAACTAACCTCACTTCAATCTCTGTGACAGAGATGGTGGTCTGTCACAAAGATAGGTGGGTAAACAGAAAAAATGGCATAAACAGAAATCTAAGCAACTACTTCCTACTCTACTTCCTAATCTATTTACATATATATTACAAGTGCTTATAAATCTTGCAGAATACCCCAAGAGAACTTCTCGTTGGAGCTTACAAATATCAGAAAAAGATGAGAGAAAGGTGAGGGTTTGAACCCCTTTTGGAACTATTTGAAGGTTGAGGTATTTCTGGGCCAATTTGGGCAGCACCTCCCCTTCACCTCTGTAAAACCTGTCACAAACCAGCAAGCTTTGTTCGCTGGAAATTACAGTAAACACTAAAGAAATTATCAGAAAAGTTAGTACCAAAAAATCACTAATTTACAGTAAAAATCTGAGTGTAAAAATAACAGAAATATAGTGTTTAGAGGGCTGAAAACTGAGTTTCCAGCCACCTAAATGATGCTAAAATAGTAGATTTAAAGCATTTAACTAATATACTAAGGGTTAGGGCCTTAAAACCAAGGTTTTTATCACTGTACAGTGATAAAAACTGAGTTTTAAAACCCCTGTAAACAAAAGTGCGAAAATGAAAAACAGAGTTTTGATCAATGGAGAAAGTGCTCCTTTGTTCTAGATCCCCGCAAATACACTTATAAGAGCTGCAAAATGTAAGCAAAGAGGTGAGCACATAAATAAACCCCACAAAATACTTTGTAGAATCTTACTAATCTACTCACAAATGCAGATAGAAATACTTCTACCTACAAGTCTCTCCACAAAATACTTTGTGGAGAGCTATCTAAGCTAATACAAATGCAACTAAAACAAATACAAAGCAGGTTACCTTACAAAGAAGCATGCAATGTAGAAAAGAGCCACCAAAAAATTCCTCCAAAGATTACTTGTATTAAGCCCAACTAGGGCAAGAACATTACAATGGCAAAAGAATGTGAGAGAAGAGTGGGGAAATATTCCGGCTGCATAACAATAGCATGAGAGATCATGTCAAATGAGGGAGTGAGACCCTCATTATATAGTTGAGGAAGACCCCAACCCCTTGAAGATCAACGGCCCAGATTAGATCTGGATCTAGGTTAAATCTCCACCACTAGATCTAGGTATTTGACTTGATCCAAGTCTTGATCCATGTCTCATTCAATCTACACCCTTAGATCTAGGGTTTCCCACTTAAAAAAAATCATCCAAGGGCTAATAATGAAGCATGACCCCCTCTTTGATTTGGCTTTGACTAAAACGTGGGCCCAAGTGAGCTAGGCGCCCCCTCCAAATTTGACCGTCCTCCTCCAAGGTTAGCGCCCTCCTTCAAGATAGTGACGCCTCCATCCATAGTGGCGCCCTTCTATTTCAAGCTAGCGCTCTCTATATTGGGGGCGTCTTCATTATATGGTAGCGCCTCCAAATGTGGGGGTTTTCTTTTTTTATGTATGCGCCCCTCTAAACTAGCACTCCTCTAAATCCATGCTAGCGCCTCCCTTTAATGTGGTAGCGCCCCCACTTAGCAAAGGTTTTTCACATGTGACACCTTCCCTTTACATTAGCGCCCCCACTTTGGAGTGCCTTTAAACTTGGCCGCCCTACTAGACTTAGGGCTTTTCCCTTGGACATGACTCTAAACTTAGCTTTGACTTTGCCATTTGCTCCAAAAAGACATTTAACCTTTAGAGCTAAATATAAATTCACCCTAGATTTAATTTTTCACTTTAATTTTTAAATTTTTCCAAATTTGACTTAGGAAAAATTAAAAATAACTTGAAAAAATTATATCTTGGCCATGGGGGGGCAGATTTATTTGGAATAAAATTTTCCTAGGCTTAACAACCCCCAAACAAAATTACCATGGCATTATTTGATTTTTTCCTTCAAAATCAAATAATATGAATTTTTGACTTAGGGAAATTAATTAATTCCCTAGGAAAAATAGACCTTGATCAACAAAAAATGGTCTATCTCCTCAACTGCTTGTCAGAACGACATGGGACTCGAAGCAGTGGCTTAGGGGGTTTCATAGCAATTTTACCTTGCATTCATAGCCCCTATTACAAAATGCCATTGCTTGAGCAATTAAATTATTACATCAAAACTGAGCTAATTAACCACCAAGGGGTGAAGTTAATTAACTAGAAAAAATTAATAAAAATACAACAACATAACGAAACTCCGCAAGACTCCATACAAATGTCTAGCATGGTCATGAATCATTTTTGAAGCCTTAGCCACCTCATGGACTTGACTGCTAGAACACCCGTCACCACTTTGGAGGATTTTGAGTGAAAAACCAAACCAATTAAAATCGTTTACTCAACAAGATCAATTGGAAAGGGAAAAAACACTCGATGAGGGGACTTCCCTAACAACCAGTTCCATGGTGTGGCATCCATATCATATGACCCACACTAGCACATATAATTACATTAATTTTCCCACGCAGGGGAGCAGACATTTCGTTTTACAAAGGGGCAATTGCCCTGCAGAAGTGAAAAAATCCTCAGATTTTTCGAAGGTACCATTAGTACAACTATGTACATCTTCATGTACATGGAGTTGCCACCTAGTCGAAATAGGTGGGCAACACCACCTATTTTCACATAGTATATTTTTCAGTGGATAATCACCAAGGAAGGAGCCTTCTAGTCCCAATGACTTGACATTCTCTAGCATATTTTATTGGGAAGGAGTTGGATCTTAACCATAGATCAAGGAACCAATCTCCTAGAAATCATTACAATACAACTAATTTGTAACAACTCACATAACAAACCCTAGATCTCCAGGGAAAATTTTAAGGATCCATAACTTTCTTAATGGGTAGAAACCTTGGTGAATCTTACTAATTCTTAAATTTCTGACCATAAAATGTTGGGCAATATTTTTCTAAGAAGATTCAAATTTATAAGGGTTTTATATAGTTTCTAAACAATTTTGGTGATTTTTGAGTAAATAAATTTATCCCTTGGAATCTGGGCAAATCACTTTAGAAAAAATGGTAATTGGTGAATATGTTTTTGGGAAAAAAGGTCAAAAATTAGCCCCTGGGCTAAACTTCACCCCTAAATTTTTCCATTTAAATCTCATCTTGAAGTTGAGAAAAAATCAATCCTCCTAGCCTTGATAAATACGCTTGATTTCTCCTCTAGAAGTTGAAATTTTGGTCAAGCAATAAAATGCTCTTGCTCTTGCTATGTGTACTTGGGGTTCTTCTTGTTGATGTTTAATGGTGCAATTGATGTGATGTTGAATCTCTTCTTCACTAGGGTTTCAGATAACTTGTTTTGATGTTATTTATGCAAGTAAAGTAATGGGATAAGTTACCATCTAAGTAACATGACACTTCCAAATAGGGCCCGTGTCCCCTATTCCACGTGTCAAACACGACACTTGCCCTAATACGTGTCCGACACCATAATTTTCGTGTCCCAAAATCTGGACACTTTCTAACACGTGTCGGACACTTGCCAGGAACGTGTCTTGATTTTTGGACATGTGTCCTGTCAAAAAGGGTATAAAGGAAGAGGAAGATAGAGGAAAGAGCTATGACAGTAATGTTAATTTTGACATGAAGGAGCAGGAAGACGATTGACAATGGCTAGTACCATTGATGAGCTATTATATTCTTATCTGTGGTTATTTAGTATTTTCATTTTGTATCTAGTAGGATAGTAAATACTAGACTTAGTACTAAGTAGTATCTACTCTATTTTGTATTTGTCGGTGGTATTCTCTCGAAATACATTTTGATTTTTGTGGTTTATTGAGAAATATCAAATATGCAATTTATGGTTCAAAGTCCATGATTCATTGATAATTTTATTACTAATTCATCATTGTCAAATTTCAATTGAATGATATTATTATTGATGTACATTGTATATACTTCTGGTTTTTAAAAAATGTAGATCTTTATGTATTTTTTTAATATATATATATATAATTTTTAATATATATATATAACGTGTCCCCCGTGTCCTATTTCTGGGGTCATCGTGTCTCGTGTCGAATACTCGTATTTTCGTGTCCTCCATGTCCCGTGTCCTCGTGTCATGTGACTTAGGTTACCATAAATGTCTAGGACCAAGGGGTGATATGTTGTTCCCTATTTTGGAAACTAAAACAGAGAGGATACAACTTGAAAACGGCACTAAAACGATTCCAAGCCGTATCAAAAATACTAAAACGTTTCCAAGCCATTTCTTGAAACGTTTCCATGGCGTATCCAAAAAACAGAAATGTTTCCAAGCCATTTCCAGCGTTTCCTGAAACATCTCCAAGTACTGTTTTCAGTTGTTTCCTAAAACGTATCCTGATTTTTTGAAACGTTTCAGCTGCTACAGGGCAAGTTTCCAACTAGAAATATTGATATTTTGACAAGAAAATAAAAACAAATAAATAACCATAAAAGTAAACTACAAAACCCTAACCCTAAATTAAGCCTCAAAAATTAATATAAAGCCTCAAATCTTTTAAATCAAGATCTAAACTCTAATGTTAAATTGATGAATGGTAATCTGAATTTTTATGTCTCATGGTTTTTTTCTCGTATTTTTCCAAAAATGATAGGGGCTTACTTTTGGTTAAAAAAGCCACTAATATGTGTACATTTTATTGCATCAAATGCTTGTCTACTTGTAATATCCCAAGTGATATTCTACCTTGTTTGATAATATGTTTGTGGTTTATTTGTTTCAAGTGTGTTTGAGATATAATAAAATTTGCACGCAAAATAAGTGTTGTGCCAAAAACCCTTCAATATAGCAAATCTAGAGATAAAATAGGAAATATGTCTCAGCTAAATTTGAGGAACATAACAATAATGATAGCTGTGACAGTTATTCAATATAAAGGAGACATGCATGCCATGCAAGAGATGTAGCCTAAAGAACGTGTTGCTGCTCCAGGAAGTTTGCCCATGCAATAAAAAAGTCCCTTCTCTGACTGATGATTATGTTGTATTTGTTCCAATGCTCGTCGGATAAGGCTGAGACTTTCCAAACCTGTTAGTGTACCCTTCCCGGATATTATGATGCGTGCATGCAAGATTTATGACCTCTCTAAAAGACCAGTAGCGAATTATTTCCTTCTGAGGGAGTGACGCCCTTGTCTCGCACATGTGGAGCTAGTATCTCTCTCAGAGGTGCATTCGACAGCCTGTTGAGGTCATAATATAACAGTATACCCCTTCCGAGAAGAATGGAAGTGACATGTAGAGAAAATATGAAGTCTCTGGATCGATGTGAATGGTTCTCTAGTTTTCCCATGTGCCCCCATCAGTAAAAACGTGATGCTTGTGATATTATCTTATCTGGACGCCAGATCTATGAAGGAGAATGAATACGATGAAAAGCTGATGATAGATCTGAGTGATCTATCTAGAAGTGATTAGGGAAGATAGATTTCGTTGTCGAAAACACCTGTTAGTTGCTGGCTCACGCCCCCAACCCTAACTTGTTGTTGCGGCTACTGCTGTTGCTGCTCTAGAAATCAAACTCAAAGATAATAATGATCATGGATGTCATTTTGGTTCAACTAACCTTGTTATATAGCTTATAGGGTTAGCATGTCACTTTTAGGGTTTGCATGTCACTTTTAGGGTTTGCACTTTATTTTTGCATGAATGCAATTCTAATTGCTCGTTGACTTAAGACTGAAGTAATAAGGCTTGCAAGCTCTGCATGCTTTATGATAATAACTTTGATGGCCCTCTTTACTATACTAATGACTTAATAATACTGAATAATTGTTCTAATATGCTCCCGGTATTAAATGTCCTCAGTCGATTCCCTATTTATCAGTAACGGAACATTATAGTCCTCCCTCACAAAAGATTGCTTGTCCTCAAGCAATGCCAATGCAACTCCACAATCAATCAAACCGAACCAACTGAATTCGGGGATGATCCTAGGGTCCCAAATTATCCTAGGAGATTTGTAGCACTCTTTGCTCAAAGCACTGCACTGCACAGTACCATCACAAGATATCCCATAGAAGCCTCCTATAAGTAGAGTAACTAACCACGGTGTAAATGAGGTACCATCACAAGAGACCTCCTGAAAGCATCCTCTAACAATCACTAAACTGCCAGTCACTGAAATCCCAGGGTCCCAAATCAATCTGAGAATTTCAAAGGTCAAAATGCATCCACCGCTACCCTGCGTAGTATCAAGACAAGGAGCATCCTGTAGACACCCAAGTAACCCTATCAATAAACACTGTATCCATCCCTCATAAGGTCTCCCACCTGGATCCCAATGCAAACGTGTGCCTCTTTCATCCCAAATATCCCAAGGCTGTTGTGGGATTATACCCTTGGCTAGGAATGTCTTCCCAAGAATTGCACATTCAATAGGACACCAACTCTTAATCTCTCTCCAATCCAACCCCCAAAAAGGACCTTGTCCATAAGCACCATCACAAGGAATAATCCTACCAAGCTGACATTCTTCCCTTCTGATTTCAACTGGAATGCTCATATACTGTTGCCCAATTTCTCGATCCTGGCCAACCTGTAAAAACCATCCTCCATTATGCGAATGTGGACTCAAGCCACTACAAACCTTGTCTATGTACTCCTGAATAGGATTGGTCTCAAATGCAATAGTATGCTTCTTTTGCTACCCCATCAAGGGCCCCATGTGTGACTACCCACTGTCTCGACTGTTGTGGTCACTTCCCTGTATCTCATGTATCTCGTCGGTCATAACTGTCTGGACTCTTGCTGTAGATGATGAAGAGTGTACCAACTCCAACTCACCACACAACCTATCCACAATCCAACTATGAAATGTGTCGGTGTCACTAGACTCACAGGATGGCTTTAATGCTACCTCCTCATGCACATCCTCATCATATACCGTCAAATCCAAATCAAGCCCACTGTCAAATCCTTGGGTTGGCTCCCAAACTTAATGGTGTAATAGTCTTGAAAGGAAAATGTTGCACATACCTCATCACCCAAGGCTAGATACTCTTGATATCGAGGCAAGTGTTGAAGTACTGCTAACCTCTGCATATTTTCAGTCAAGATCCTTCTCATTATCTTCATGTTCTCACAAGCTAGCAAAAAAAAACCTTTGTTCTAGCATGCACTTCACCAACATCACTGACATGCATTAACATGTACAAGCATGCATCAACATGCACTTTTATTCAATTGCTTTGTGCCCATAGTTGGCAAGGATCACGCTCTGATACCACTATAATATCCCAACTGATATTCTACCTTGTTTGATAATATATCTGCGGTTTATTTGTTTCAGGTGTGTTTGAGATATAATAAAAATTTGCATGCAAAATAAGTGTCGTGTCAAAAACCCTACAATATAGCAGATCTAGAGATAAACTATGAAATATGACTCAATTGAATTTAAGGAACATACCAATAATGATAGTTGTGACAATTTTTCAATATAAAGGAGACAGGCATGCCATGCAAGAAATGTAGCCTAGTGAACATGTTGTTGCTCCAAGAGATTCGCCCATGCAATAAAAACGTCCCTTCTCTGAATGATGATTATGACGTATTTGTTCCAATACTCGTCGGATAAGGCTGAAACTTTCCAAACCTGTTAGTGTACCCTTCCCGAATATTTTGATGGGTGCATGCAAGATTTCCAACCTCTCTAAGACCAGTAGCGAATTGTTTCCTTCTAAGGGAGTGATTCCCTTGTCTCACACGTGTGGAGCTAGTATCTCTCTCAGATGTGCATTCGACGGCCTGCTAAGCTCACAATATAATAGTACGCCCCTTCCGAGAAGAATGGAAGTGACATGCGGAGAAAATATGAAGTCTCTGGATCAATGCGAATGGTTCTCTGGTTTTTCCATGCACCCCTAACAGTAAAAACGTGATGCTTGTGATATTATCTTATATGGACGCTAGATCTCTGAAGGAGAATGAATACGATGAAAAGTTGATGATAGATCTGAGTGATCTATCTAGAAGTGATTAGGGCGGATAGATTTCGCTGCTGAAAACACCTGTTAGTTGTTGGCTCACGCCCCCAACCCCAACTTGTTGCTGCTCTAGAAACCAAACTCAAAGGTAATAATGATCATGGATGTCCTTTTGGTTGAACTAGCCTTCTTATATAGCTTTTAAGGTTAGCATGCCACTTTTAGGGTTTGCACTTTGCTTTTTGCATGCATGCAATTCTAATTACTCATTGACTTAAGACTGAAGAAATAAGGCTTGCATTCTCTGCATGCCTTATGATATTAACTCTGATGGCCCTCTTTACTATACTAATGGCTTAATAATAATGAATAATTGCTCTAATATGCTTTCGGTATTAAATGTCCTCAGTCAATTCCCTAATTATCGGTAATGAGACATTACACTACTATAGTGTTAGTGTCACAACCTAGTGTAGAAGTAGAATGATTGTTTTATAGTCTTTTTTCTCATCTTTTTTGCCAATTCCCTAGCTTTGTTGCAAATAAACCCCAATGACTTGCACATGTAATAAAACAAATTGCATATCAAAATTGAGATGGTGGCAATTTCAGCCCTACAAAATAACAAATTGCATTTCTGAAGGCTTACATTAACCAACACGTATTTCTAATAATCTTCCAATAGCCATATTCTCCATATGGTATACATGCGATATTTTAATCTTATTTCAAGCATTTTTATCAATATTGTTATGACACATATTGTAGTTGGGCTACCATGATGCAGCATACAGATTGATCTCTTTATTTTTCCGAGCTATTCATTCTGATGGGGTTTTAGCATGGATCATTACAGCCTCAGCCATTTCAGATCCTTGTTTAGCAGTATTTTCTTTCCATGACTGAGATTTCCTTGACCATTGGAGGATTTCAATGGTGACCTAGTTCACTTGAGCAGAGTAGCAGATCAAATATGGTACACAGTTACAGAGGGGCTTATCAAATGGAGACATGTATATGGTGAGATCATGTATATGGCTCCTTGGTGAGTTTTTGCTCTTTGATGTATGTTAAACACCTAGGCTCGTCATGTTAGGATGATCATGGTGACCTATGCTTAAATTACATATGTACTAATGTTAAACTTGTGTTGTGAATGATCAAAGAGTCTAATGTTGAATACTATTGTCTATGTCATGCTTTACACAAATCTTAAATCGTAGTACTATGCCGGTTCCATGTATCACTTGTCCCCATCCATCCAGTTCAACCGTAGTTGTTTTTCTTCTCCCATGACCTTGGTTGATTGAGACTTGTAAGATTGAAGATCGTTTCCCCATCTTGACCCCTGTGCATGATAGACTCCATATTGTTATGTGTCTCTGGCTATGAAGTATGTGGCTTGGCCAGTGTGGCTAAGTTCACTGGGTAGTCTTCCTTTAGTCCTTAAAACAAGTGCTCCACCCAACAATGTCTTTAGACAATAAAGCATCGAAACGCATAAACGTTATATCTAAATTATGCAAAGTATGAATGTTAAAAAAATAGTCAGTTGCCAAAGGATGAGCACTCATTCCTTGTATAATGTTAGGCACATTTTCCCTCCACAGGGGCAACAGGGTGAGGCAAACCCGTCGGGGCTATGGATGCTCGCTGGTAGCGGGGCTGGGCCTTGGTCATTTATTGAAGCCTAGAAGGCTTTCCATGGCACCTGCCTTTGTAGGCTGGTTACTATCTTATGTGAAAGTGAAAGTTATTGAAAAAGCTCAATGGTTAAAGGATGAGCACTCATTCCTTGTATAGTGTACGACTCATTTTCCCCTACAGGGAAACAAGGTGAGACTAATCTGCAAAGGTTGTGTCTTTGTCATTTACTGAAGCCCGGAAGGCTTTCCAGGGCACCTGCCTTTTAAGGTTCACCAGTGTTCCAAAGTAATGAAAAGGAAAACTTGCTAGAGTTTGAAGGAAACAAGCCCAAGTATTTTATCTATTTGTGAGACACCGCCATCCCATATTGCTATTTGTCATGCATGTCATTTTGGTTGAGTGTATCTATTATAATTCAGAAAGATGACAATGTTAAAACCAACAAGAGGTCATTACCCTTTACTAAGCCTTTTTTTCTGTCCTCACCCAGCACTAGCAAATGGTTTAAGCTTTGTAAGTATGGCATACACAAGGGGCTTCCAGAAGGTTCAATGATTCTTCTAGTACACAGGTATATCTTATTGGTTGTTATATTATATTATTATTGTCACCATGATTCTGAATAGCATGATTAAAGTTGGGTTTTAATATACATCTTGGAGCAGTTCTTACCCTGGGTGCATGTAGGATCATCTAGTTTTAGTATCTCACCGGTACTTTGACCTAGTCAACCTAGTTGACCAAGTCAAGCATGGTTCCCAATGCAATGACTCAAAAAACAACATTGCCTATATTTACTCTAGACATGCCTAGAACCAATACTACGGTTCTAGTTTTCAGAGTTTGGTCTCGACTCTCAGATTGCATGATCAATGATTATTATCACTTTATTATTGACCAGATTATATTATTATTGCAGGGATTTTGGTTCTTATAGAGCACCACAATGTTCCAAGGGGTATGAGTAGTCACTTATACCATTCTTCTATGTCTCCAAATACTCTGGTGCAGTCTGTTTTCCCCAGTTCTCAGCCTAAAGGAAGATATGATGAATTTTATGATGTTTAAAGGTTGTACCATCAGAAAATGAACTATGAAATTACTAAAAAAATTGATTTGGCTAGGGAAGTCAAGGAAGTGGCAGGAAATTCATCCAGTTGATGTGTGATGGCTCTCCAGACACTTCTTCGTTAGTTTCAGTCAGCATTTGGTCCGGGATTATTTTATTTTGGCTTAGCCGATGACGACGTCCCCCAAGGGGCACCCCTCAACTTGGCCAGTTGATGTATTACATTGTTATATCTTATGATTTGAGGTTATAAAGGGGCATACGATGAATCAATCCCCTAATGACCCCCTTTGATGTATTGTCATGATTGTATCTTATGTTTTGACTTAGACAAGGTGTTATTGGTAAAAAAGTGCGCCCCTTCGATCCAGTGAAATTGATCCATGTAAAATTGATTTCCATCGTTAATGATGTTATAATCTCAATCGTTGGGTGTAAAAGTAAGTTACGGTTTATGTCTCTCAAAAGCTATATAAAGAGGAAACCCCCCCCATTGTAAAGCATGAGCTCTGGCAGAGAATTTCTAATAAAGAGATTATTTTGGGATTCAACACTTGTGTTCTTGTAAATAGATGAATGTGATGATGATTGGTATTGCTTATCTCTTGCATTAAGGTAAATCCGGCATAGTTCCTCTATCTTTTCTTGTCGGCTTTCGGTTTGGTTATCAGGGAGTGGTTACTTCTTTATGATTTCTCATTCTCGTACCTTCTTTATTTTGCAAATACTATTTATTTGCCGTTGCTAATTGATTTCTTTGGTGTGGCAGGTGGAAGGGGGTGCTAGGGGCATTGAGCAAAGCACAAATTCACCAAGATCTTTCTCGGATCTCTCACTTGATCTTCGAGGAATCATTCTTCATCATCCCGGAGGATATCTACAAGTTTTAGGTACGTTTCTTAGGTTAGTTCTCAACGTTTCAATTTTCATGCATTACACATCACACACTTTACTAAAAAAATCACTTGTAAAAAGTAGGAAAAATCACGAGATCAATTTGCACTGGGAATCTGCAAATTTGGTGATCTAAGTTTTGTTGGCCATCACAAAAAAACCCTCTCTCCTAGCCATCATTTTTTTACTCCATTTTCCCACCTTAAAGCAGCACTGATCCTTGGGAGAAAGCGCTCATCCTGAACTGTCAGTCTGTTTCCTGTGTGTCCTCTTTTTCCGGTTTCTATTCGGATTTCTTCTTTCTGTCAAATATTTCAACTGAACAAGTGTGTTGTAAGCCCTAATTCTCTGATTTATCCTCGCATTGGGAATTTCCATATTTTTATCTAAATCCCCCTAGGGTCCCAGCATTGATCAATTGAACAAACACACTAATCCTAGATCTGATATTTAATTCCATAAGTCACTGTCTTATTTGTCTTGAGTAACATTTCCAACACCCTTAACCAACACCACTCAAGCATTCCTTAAATCGTGTCTTGTTCCTTAAATCTAGGGTTTCCAGCTTTCACTTTACGTATTCTCTGTTTGGGTTTGATCTGGTGATTAGTTGTAGGTCTTTCCTCTTAGGATAGGTCTGGGTCTCCCCCTTTGTCACTTGGGCTTCAGTGGCATAAAACGAAGGATATCCCAACCGACGTGACAACCATCCATCATTTGGGGGTTAGGGTATTCGAAGGTCATGACTTTGGTTGCATGGCCCCTCTGTCATTCTGAATAGGATCAATCCATGGGGCAATTACAATATTCGCGATAACATTTTTTCGCGTCATTGCCGGGGACATAGAGGCCTACCTTCGTTCCACATTTATCTTAAGTTCTACTCCCGTTCTCTGCCAACTTTTTTGGCGCTGGGTGGTAGAGGCTTGCCTACCTTCGGTGTCTGTGAATGCTTATATTTTTCATATTCATTCATATCACATCCGGTTTAAAATCTAGTGATTACATTTTCAATTGGTTAAATTTGCACAATGACTACATTATTTTTATCTCTCCTACGACATTAAATTTTTGGTGAACATTGTGATATCACATATATAGTAGTCGGGCTAACATACACTATTTTTCAGATTCCAATACATTTTTCAGCCAATTCCCCTACATATGAGATGCTGAGATGAGCATCTATGATGGATCATGATTTGATTGATGGACTATAGTACTCTCCCATGCCATGACTGAGTCTTAGGACACTCAGAATTGAGGAATGATGTAGTCATTTTAGCCATTTGCAGAGCTGTTATTGATGCCCAGAGTTGTATCAGTGTTTTCTCATTGGACTGATGTTGGTTCAGATGGATTATTTGCATGTTTATGACTCAGCTTATATATCTTGTGTTATGGTTATCATTGCTCTTATACTCATTCTTGTGACATGTATTAGCATTTAGTGTCATGATCTGGCAGTCATATAAATATGTGGACTTGGATGTATTGTTATTATGTATTGATGTCCTTACTTAGACCTGGAAGTTCTTGATCTATACTCATTGGTTTTACCCTCCTTAGGGAGAATAGAGGCAGTCATTCCCACCATACTTTGGCTTGCTAGTGTTGGTTTCATTATTCATTGTCTCCACCCATCCATTACCTTCCAATTATGTTCTCAACCCGACCTACTACTTGACTTATGGCATGGAGGACCTTTCCCCACTAGAGCATTTGTTGGACAAGCCTCCCTATTATTTGTGTCTCGGCTCTGAGTTGCCTAGGCTGTGTTGGCTAACCTAAAACAAGTAGCGCTGCCATCAATGCAATATATTTGGAAATGAAATGAATATCTTATGAAAAAGCCCATTCATGAAAAGTAGTGTTTTTAAAAATGCGTGAATGCAAGGCTAGCCTAATGAAATTGGCTTTGAAATACAATGAAAAGAATATCTTAAAACATTCATGAAAAATAGTGTTTTTCAACATACATGAATGCATCAAGCCTAAATAATAAAAAACCATGTAATAAAAACATGGACAGAGGCTATGGAAAATCAAAGGCCCAAAAAAGCAATGGTTCCTAAAGTTATATCTAGGGATTGCTGGCCTTACTTGTATTGAGTTCGATTGTGAGCATTTGTCAAGGTGAATAAGCACCTCTAAAGCAGCTCACCCATTTGTGAGACACTGCCATCCCCTTTGTTGTTGCTTGTCTATCATATGCTAGAGTGAGTATCCCCTTTCCATATCCGAAGTGTCACAACGTCAAGTTGGTAGTCACCCTTTTACCTAGCCTTGTGAATTCTAACCCTCACCCTTCACTAGCAAAATGATTACAACTATGAAGTATGGTCTTGAAAGTCTGGTCTGAGTTATAGTTAATAAATGAAATCCTTTATATGTGGTTGATAGATCGCCATTGAAATGATTACTACTTTTTATAAGTATTATTTGAATGATTTGTAGAGCATGTCTTGACCTGTGAACACTTGCAGCAGATGGATGCTAGCCTAAGTTATATCACATGTTATATGGTCATTTACAAGATATTATTCTGTCTATCTGGATGTTGTAGATGATCATACAAAGACCTAGAGGGGGTATGAGTATACACCTTGGATAGATTTGGACTCTCTAAGTCCAGTGAGACAGCTTGTTTTTAGTTTCGGGGACTTGTAGAGATGATTTGGCTGATTGTACACTTTTCGTACAATTTTGCCATACCTAATGGCCTCTCTGAGCAGGGAGATATTTATCTTGGATCTCCTAGGGCGCTGTATAAGGGGCATGGGGGATCTAGCCACTCGTTTGTACCATATTACCCCCCGCCCAGAGAACCTGGTGGGCTCAGTTGGATAACGCAGGCACCCTAGGAGGAAGTTTCTCGCATATCACCTTTCCCAAGGCACTTAAAAAATAATTAAAATGGCTACTAAAAAATTTGATTTGGGCTACTAAGGCAAGGAAATGTCATGGGATGAGTTTTGATGACGAGGATCATGTCTTCCACTTCTTCTCCAGTAGTTACAGCGCTTGGATGGGCCCACATCTATTTTTCGAGCATATTATATTATTTTCTGGAGCTTTTGGAGGCTCACAATTTCCTCAAGAAGGCACAATTTCACAGTTTAAAAATTATATTATTTTTATTGTGCCATGGAGACACCTTATGGGAGTTAGTTAACACTCCCTGGACCCACTATGTGCTTCATTTATTTTTTGTTGAGTGGGATCCCCTCTCCTAGGGTGATTTAGTCCACTTTTATATTATATTATGATATTGATCCATGTATTGTATGTTGAGCTCATTTCAATCGTTGATTAAAACATTTGTATCTTTTAATCTTAGCCACCCATTTGAAAGTGGTTAGGATTTTGGTTCTCTCATTCATATTTAAAGGAGAGAGCTTCTCATTTGTAAAGGGTCTTTGGCTCTTGGATCTAAATAATAGAAAAAAATTTCCTGTGGATATTTTTGAATCTCCTTTGCATCTGGTGTTCTTCGATGGTGATTGGAAAATCTTTTGCTTCCTAGCATTTGGGTATTTGTTTTGAGATCTATATATTTTTCGGGAGACATTATCTTGCCTACAGGAGGGTGACTTCAACTTGGGCGTTTTTGCAGGGCTGCCTCAACTCGCTTGGCTTGGATGCGTTTTGTATCAAGGGGTTTTCATTAGCATCAATGTGAACTATGATTTCATCTTGCTATTTTTCTGTAGCTTTTGCTTTTTTTCTCATGATGCAGCAAATCTGATATGGTTGATGTTTGTTGTGCAGGAGAGAGGGCACCGTGGCTTCTTGGGGCAAAACGTTGAGCATAGAACTCACTCAAATCTTCTCAAATTGATCGGGATAGCAAGGATCATCATCATAAAGGCATCTACAAGGTTTTCTAGGTAATATCTACAGGCTAGTTATTCTCTTCCAAGATCTCAATCCATTGGCATCTGTATTTCCATTTTTACGTAAAAAACCCTAAATAATAAAAAACCAAAAATATTAAAGATCAAACCGCTTGATCTCCGGACAAACCTTTTCTAGGTTTCATAGATCGGGCCATGCCCTAAGAGAATCTTCCTCAACGTTGAGTTAGAAATGACCAGGTTGCCCTAGATCTGAAAAACTGGCTTCCAAACCCTAGCGCTATCCTCCATCCTACCAATTTTTCCTGTGATTTGATTTTTCCAACAAAACACCTTTTTGGGTTTGTAGATTGGATTAAATCCTAGGTGGGTCTCCTCCAATGTTGAGCAGAAAGTGACTCCATTGCCCTAGATTTGACAGGCACTGATCTCAAACCCTAGCGCTACCCCCTCTTTTGCCTCTTTTGCCTATGTTTTGAGTCTTGACCATTTCCTGGTGGCTCGGGTGCTTTCACATTATCATATCTTCCTTCGAGTCTATCCATCGGTACTAGATAGCCCCAATCCCGTTCTCACCTCCTCTGCATCGGTCACGTTTCCCAAGGTAGTGGATATCTTCACCTGTTGCTAGTACCTTAACCCCAGATCTAGTATTTACCTCATAGGTCACCTGTGTCCCAACTTGGATCAAACCTCATACTTCCTAAGCCCTAATCCAAAGCCTTGGTTCACCTAGTGACGTCATCCATAGATCTAGGGTTTCCATCACCTTACACCTTACGTATCTCAAGTCCATTTGATCTGATCCGGTGTCTAGGTCTAATCTCTCCTGTTGGGAGAAGATCTAGGTCTCCCCCATTGTTGTCTTGGGCTAAGATAACATAAAGTGAAGACAACCTCGATTGGCGTGACAACCATCCATTTGGGAGTCGAGGCAATCTTGGTTCCACCTCCATAGTTGCTTGTCCCTCTACCGTCCATTCTAGATTCATCTCGCATAGGAAACTACAAGGGTTGTGATAACATTTTGGCGTCGTTGTCAGGGACGGTAGAGGCCTACCCTGGTTTGACAATTATCCTTAAGCTCTACTCCCTTTCTCTTTGCCAACATTTTGGCGTCGTTGCCAGGGAGGTAGAGGCCTGCCTTGGTTCAACATAGCTCTCCTTTCCCTACGATATATCTCTTTTCGGTGAACTACTTGTGTGGTTCACCTAGCGACTCCACAACGCAACTCCACTGAGAAGAGAACCCATCCAATAAATCATAATTCATTCAAATATATTTATGAGACGCATGAAGGAATTAAATAAAAGCATAAAAGAACTTGGAAGGTAATTAGCCTACGGGTATGAGGATGATCTCGAGCATGATTATGGGCATGAATCTAGTTATCACAATCTTTACGATACCCACCAATTTTCTCACCCAAGCAATGAAGATTTCCCAACCATCCCGAGGGGACTAGTAAGCCAGCATCAAGTGAGTGATCCTTGTAATCATCTTCATCAATGTAATACAAGTTTTGTCATGACTACCCTTGATAAACTTGTAAGTCGGCATGAACCTAGAAGTTAGTCCCAGTCAAAGCCTTATAGCCTAGTAACCAGAGCTATTAAAAAACAAGACAAACAGTCTCCTTTTGACTTTTCTGAAACATCGGGGGCACCTCATCCTATGCCAAACGATTACACTAGGAGGTTTCCCCAGTTTAATGGGAATAAGGATATATCTATTGAAAGCAGTGCTACACAAATCGACGATTTATCGCCAACATCGCGATGTCTCCTCGCCGGTGATAATATCGGCAAACATCGCCCGATATTTTCAGCGATATTTCCGGCGATGTCCACTCACAAAAATAGCGATTTTTACCAAAAAAATCGTGAGTCGACTTTTTTTTTTTAACGGTCGGGTCATTAAAGGTTAAAAATGCATTTTTTTGGGTGTTATTTGTCTGTTTGATTGCTAACAAGAGCGAGGGTTTGGTTGTCGACAGGAGCAAGGAGGAAAGAGAACCGAGAATCAGATCGTCATGGAGGACCGAGGAATGTTAGTAACTTAGTATTGCTTTTAATTTACAGTTTTAAACATTAATCTTTTAAACACCGACAGACTGTGGGTGGACTGTTTATGCTGACGGAGTCGCTGACTATGGGTAAAGTTTAATAATTATATTATATATGATATATATACTATATAGTATATATTATGTATTATATATTATATATAATATTAAATATATAATACATATTATATAATACAAATAC
Source organism: Pseudotsuga menziesii (assembly GCA_001517045.1). Classification (NCBI taxonomy): domain Eukaryota; kingdom Viridiplantae; phylum Streptophyta; class Pinopsida; order Pinales; family Pinaceae; genus Pseudotsuga; species Pseudotsuga menziesii. Next base: position 260,232 of record LPNX010366395.1, on the reverse strand, counting down.
TATAGTAACTAGTTACTTGAATATAGTAAATTGTAATATACATTAAAATTTAAATTTTAAAACATTTAGTCATTTACAGTTTAGTAATTTAAATTTTACAGCGTACAATCATGCATACACTTACAGGTTAGTAATTTACAGCACAAATTAAGTAATTTAGAATTTAGAATTTAGAATTTAGCAATGTGTTTATTTGATGTTCTTCACTTCTTGTTCCTTTAGATGTTTAGAAAATTAAAAAAAATAAATATTTTGGTATTTTTTTACATTGTCGATATATTGTTGATGTTTGCCGACATTTTCGCCGATAATTTCTTTTTGGACCCTCGGCGATATATTCGCCAACACGATATTTGTAATATTGATTGAAAGTCATTTGGATATTCTCTAGGATTACATGGAAATTAGAGGTGCGGACAATGAAGATGTTTATATGCGAGCCTTAGGAGAATCCTTGCAAGGGGATGTTCAACTATGGTTTGATCAGTTAGCACCAAAATCCATCAGTGGGTATGACATGTTCACAGAACTGTTAATAGATGAGTGGGGTAGGAACATTGATAATTCTTTGGAGTGTAAATCTAGCAATGATTGTGCAGTTGATAATCAGTATATTGACAGTTTGTTTTCTTAATTGGATCATTCCTCTCCTGAAATGTTCCAAATTACAAGCATGCCTGCAATTCATAAGAATGTTACAGAGTACCTTGAGAATAATGTTTCAAAACCTCATGCTGAAACTAAGAGGGATATCAATCAAATTATACGAGATACTCTGTTATTATTACCTGAAGCAGCCACAGAGCAAATTTTGGATTTAATCCGTGGAAAGGAACCTAACAATCACCATCAAGAAGCATCCATAGTTGAGCCTTCCATTTGTGAGTCCATTAAAGAGCCCTTCATAAGAGCAACTCCATAGTCATTTCCTAATGGACAATAATTTGAGTCAGTATTCAAGCCATCTGAATATGGATTCAGAAATTGATGAAATCAATCAAACTTCTGTTGAAGAGCAATCTTGTGGTCATATTGTGATTGAAGAGCACGCCTGTAAGAGTGATAGGGAAACTGAAACCAAACTTATTGATTTTTTTCTTCATCTAGAGCTTAAAGAAGAACAATCACATGATGATACAATTGTAAGTGAACTTGATCAAGAGCATTGCAATGAGGATCCTTGTCTTGATAGTATCGATAGAATTCTTCATCCAGTCCTTAATCAGAATATGTCGTTTCAATGTGTGGATACTGACCTTGTTTCAAATCTTGAAATCACTCTTAGAATCAATTTAAAAGCTCTTTCCTCTCATCAAATTCCGAGATCAATTGTTCCAAATCTGGGAGAAACTTTTCAATCCACCCTCCTGTCCCAACTTTCTGAGCATTCTTGTATGGGTTTGTGGTCTAATCAAGCTGTTTTTTGAAATTTTCAGTTAGGAGTTTGAGCATGGTCACATAATTGGAGAAAATACGCTTCATTTCCCTTCTTGGTCATCCGTAATGAGTAATATTTTTCAATTTATAAATCTTTCTTATGGGTAGTTTGAGAAGGTGTATAAAGATCAATTTCATCTTTTCTCCATTTTTAAGCAACAAATGGGCTTGATCTCATTCACAGTTTCATTACATTACAACTTGCCCCCATTTGATTCTTCCACTTCTTCTGGAGTGAATAGAATTGAATGTCCTAGTAAGGTAGAGGAGAAAACAAATAACTGTTTGGAATGGTTCAATCATGAGTCATATTGTCTCCTTCCATCAACAGCGAGCTTGCATACTTCTCATGATCCTATCAGTATCTAGATGGATGAGTTTCTAGAAAGTCATTTTCAACCTTGTCATGATTTCATTCCACATTGTCCAGATCTTTCTTTGAATTTCAAACAACAAGTTAGAATGGTTTCAATTTTCATTTACATTACTTTTAAACCATCTCTCGCTTGTTGGGTCATTAACTATAAAGAAAGCTCATTGGATTCATTCAGCAAGTGGTTACATTGGATTTATGATTTTACTTAACACTTGTCTAAACTGGTTAGAGTAGGGTAGGTAGGATTGAATAAGCCTCTTTTAGGCAGTAGTTTAGCCTTTAGTCTAGCACCGATTGTCTTTTCCTTGAAGCTTAATTTTCAAATCTCTTAGTGTAGTCTCGACTCTTTACTTTCTTTCCCTGCAAAATAAAAATCAAACTTTTCTTGAAAGTTCTGGTTATAAATTAGATTTACTTTCTGTTTTTTAGTTTCATGCATTTCATTGTATCCACACAGTGTGCTGACGACCGATCTGTGAGTTTGGTATAGCTCTGGACATTTTGCAAGAAGTTAGTGACTTTTTGGCAGCAGCTGCAGAGCTGGAGGGATTGATCGAGGATGCTAGTAGCAGAGTGCGAGGACCAAAAATTTTCAAGTTCTCAAACGCTCTATTCAGCAGAGCACTTGTCCCAGCTGGACCCAGATGTTATCACATATATAGTAGTCGGGCTACCATACTCTATTTTTCAAATTCC
>LPNX010366395.1:237299-257668 GCA_001517045.1 Pseudotsuga menziesii | reverse complement strand
AGATGAGCATCTATGATGGATCATGATTTGATTGATGGACTATAGTACTCTCCCATGCCATGACTGAGTCTCAGGACACTCAGATTTGAGGACTGATGTAGTTATTTTAACCATTTGCAGAGCAGTTATTGATGCCCAGAGTTGTATCAGTGTTTTCTCATCGGACTGATGTTGGTTCAGATGGATAATTTACATGTTTATGACACAACTTATATATCCTGTGTTATGGTTATCATTGCTCTTATACTCATTCTTGTGACATGTATTAGCATTAGCGTCATGATCTAGCAGTCATATAAATATGTGGACTTGGATGTATTGTTATTATGTATTGATGTCCTTACTCGGACCTAGAAGTTCTTGATCTATACTCATTGGTTTTACCCTCCTTAGAAAGAATAGAGGTAGTCATTCCCACCATACTTTGGCTTGCTAGTGTTGGTTTCATTATTCATTGTCTCCACCCATCCATTACCTTCCAGTTGTGTTCTCAACCTGACCTACTACTTGACTTATGGCATGGAGGACTTTTCCCCACTAGAGCATTTGTTGGACTAGTCTCCCTGTTATTTGTGTCTCGGCTTTGAGTTGCCTAAGTTGTGTTGGCTAACCTGAAACAAGTAGCGTTGCCATCAATGCAATATATTTGGAAATGAAATGAATATCTTATGAAAAAGCCCATTCATGAAAAGTAGTGTTTTTAAACATACATGAATGCAAGGCTAGCCTAATGAAATTGGCTTTGAAATACAATGAAAAAAATATCTTAGAACATTCATGAAAAGTAGTGTTTTTCAACATACATGAATGCATCAAGCCTAAATAATAAAAGACCATGTAATAAAACCATGGACAGAGGCTATGGAATATCAAAGGCCCAAAAAAGCAATGGTTCCTAAAGTTATATCTAAGGATTGCTGGCCTTACTTTATTGAGTTGGATTGTGAGCATTTGTCAAGGTGAATAAGCACCTCTGAAGTAGCTCACCCATTTGTGAGACACTGCCATACCCTTTGTTGTTGCTTGTCTGTCATATGCTGGAGTGAGTATCCCCTTTCCATATCCAAAGTGTCACAATGTCAAGTTGGTAGTCACCATTTTCCCTAGCCTTGTGAATTATAACCCTCACCTTTCACTAGCCAAATGATTACAACTATGAAGTGAGTATGGTCTTGAAAATCTGGTCTAAGTTATAGTTAATAAATGGAATCCTTTATATGTGGTTGATAGATCTCCCGTGAAATGATTACTACTTGTTATAGGTGGTATTTGAATGATTTGTAGAGCATGTCTTGACCTATGAACACTTGCAGCAGATGGATGCCAGCCTGAGTTATATCACTGATTATATGGTCATTTACAGGGTATTGTTCTGTCTATCTGGATGTTGTAGATGATCATACAGAGACCTAGAGGGAGTATGAGTATACACCTTAGATGGATTTGGACTCTTTGAGTTCAGTGAGATAGCTTGTTTTCAATTCCAGGCACTTGCAGAGATGATTTGGCTTAGTGTACCCTTCTGGTGCAATTTTGCCATGCCTGATGGCATGTCTGAGCAGGGAGATATTTATCTTGGATCTCCTAGGGCGATGTATAGGGAATTGGGGGTCTAGCCACTCGTTTGTACAATATTACCCCCCTCTTTGAGAGCCTAGTGGGCTCAGTTGGATAACGCAAGCACCCTAGGAGGCAATTTCTGGCATATCACGTTACTTGAGGCAGATAAAAAATAATTAAAATGGCTACTAAGGAATTCAATTTGGGCTACTAAAGCAAGGAAATGGCATGGGATGAGTTCTAATGACGAGGGTGATGTCTTCCACTTCTTCTCCAGCAGTTGCAGCACTTGGATGGGCCCACATCTATTTTTCGGGCATATTATATTATTTTCTGGAGCTTTTGGAGGCTTGCAATTTTCTTAAGGCAGCACAATTTCACAGTTTAAAAATTATATAATTTTTATTGTGCCATGGGGATACCTTAGGGGAGTTAGTTAACACTCTCTGGACCCACCATGTGCTTCATTTATTTTTTGTTAAGTGGGATCCCCTCTCCTAGGGTGATTTAGTCCACTTTTATATTATATTGTGATATTGATCCATGTATTGTATGTTGAGCTCATCTCAACCGTTGATTAGAACATTTGTATCTTTTAATTTTAGCCACCCATTTGAAAAGCGGTTAGGATTTTGGTTCTCTCATTCCTATTTAAAAGAGAGAGCTTCTCATTTGTAAGGGGTCTTTGGCTCTTGGATATGGATAATACAAAAACTTTTCTTGTGGATATTTTTGGATCTCCTTTGCATTTGGTGTTCTTCGATGGTGATTGGAAAATCTTTTGCTTCCTAGCATTTGAGTATTTGTTTTGAGATCTATATATTTTTCGAGAAACATTGTCTTTTCTACAGGAGGGTAACTTCAACTTGGGCATTTTTGTAGGGCTGCCTCAACTCGCTTGGCTTGGATGCGTTTTGTATCAGGGGGTTTTCATTAGCATCAATGCGATCTATAAATTCATCTTGCTATTTTTCTGTAACTTTTGTTTTTTTTCTCATGATGCAGCAAATCTGATATGGTTGACGTTTGTTGTGCAGGATAGAGGGCGTAGTGGCTTCTTAGCGCAAAACGTTGAGCATAGAACTCACTCAAATCTTCTCAAATTGATCGAGATAGCAGGGATCATCATCATCAAGGCATCTACACGATTTTCCAAGTAAGATCTACAGGTTAGTTCTTCTCTTCCAAGATCTCAATCCATTGGCATCTGTATTTCCATTTTTACCTAAAAAACCCTAAATAATAAAAAACCAAAAATATTAAAGATCAAACCGCTTGATCTCGGGACAAACCTTTTCTGGGTTTTATATATTGCATCATGCCCTAAGAGAATCTTCCTCAACGCTGAACTAGAAGTGACCAGGTTGCCCTAGATCTGAAAAACTGATTTCCAAACCCTAGCGCTATCCTCCATGCTGCCAATTTTTCCCGTGATTTGATTTTTTAAGCAAAACACCTTTTTGGGTTTGTACATCGGGTTAAATCGCAAGTGGGGCTCCTCCAACGCTGGGTAGAAAGTGAATCCATTGCCTTAGATATGACAGGAACCGATCTCAAACCCTAGCGCTACCGCCTCTTTTACCTCTTTTTCCTGTGTTTTGACCATTTCCTGGTGGCTCGGGTACTTTGACATTGTCATATCTTCCTTCGAGCCTATCCATCGGTACTAGATAGCCCCAATCCTGTTCTCACCTCTTCTGCATTGGTCACGTTTCCCAGGACAATGGATATCTTCACCTGTTGCTAGTACCTTAACTCCAGATCTAGTATTTACCTCATAGGTCACCTGTGTCCCAACTTGGATCAAACCTCATACTTCCTAAGCCCTAATCCAAAGACTTGGTTCACCTAGTGACGCCATCCATAGATCTAGGGTTTCCATCATCTTACAACTTACGTACCTCAAGTCCATCTGATTTGATCTGGTGTCTAGGTCTAATCTCTCCTGTCGGGAGTAGATATGGATCTCCCCCATTGTTGTCTTGGGCTAAGATAACATAAAGTGAAGACTGCCTCGATTGGTGTGACAACCATCCATTTGGGACTCGAGGCAATCTTGGTTCCACCTCCGTAGTTGATTATCCCTCTTCTTTCCATTCTGGATCCATCTCGCATAGGCAACTAAAAGGTTGGTGATAACACATTGTAAAATCATAATAAAAAAGCGAAGCAGTTGGTCTCCCAAAGAGCCCATACCCCATCCTCCCTAGCATTAGAGGAAATTTTAACTCAAAATGGGCCTCCTAAGGAAAATAATAAAATAATAGTTAAAATAATAAAATAATATATATTAATTTTGGAGGAAGAAAAGAAAAAACTACTCTTTTTGTTCGTATTTTCGACATATCTCCCTGTGGTTTTACTCAAATTTAATTCCGCATCCAACGAGTACCCACTCGGCATACTTTTGATGGGCCCCGCTACCCCAAAAACAAGAAATACTTGAAAAAACGTGATGATGATGAGTACCCACTCGACATACTTTTAACAGACCTTGCTACCCCAAAAACAAGAAATACCTGAAAAAACGTGATGATGACATCATCATCACGTTTTTTTTGGATGTCATCATCACATTTTTTTAAGGTATTTATTGTTTTTGGGGTAGCGAGGTCCGTTAAAAGTATGCCGAGTGGGTACTCTTTGGATGCAGAATTTAATTCTGCATCCAACAAGCTCTCCCGATCGAAATTTGAGTAAAAACACAAAGAGATATGTCGAAAATATGAACAAAAAAAGTATTTTTTTTATGATACTTATCCCCAAATTTATATTAAAAAATTGTTTAAGACCTATACAGTATTTCAAATTTAAAACAATTTCATTGGCTAACACATGATGACATAGAATTTGAATTAGGGTTGAAAGGCCAATTTTGAGTTGAAATTTCCTCTAATGGAGGTTGTGTGTCAGTGTCACTTTTTAATGCTTTTTCCTTTCAACTCTCTCTTAATTCATTTTGATCAAATTAACTTAATTGTCTTAAAACTTATTGTTTGTTAGTTCCATTCCAAATAACAGACCACAAACTCACTTGAGACGTAGGAACATTTCTTGTTTTATATTTTGCAAACCGTATACTTTGAGTTCTCATTTACTATATCTATTTTTTGCAAAGTAAACGGATACTTACCCACTACTTTAGTGGTTTAGTAATTAGATAACCTTTTCAATTTCAATCTTTATTTTGGTTAAGACGAACCTCCTTGCTTTCCCAATTAGGGTTCATGGACAGGGGCTTTCCCGAGTATTGGACCGAAAAGAGACTCTTGGGGTATTGAATAAGCAAGAAAAACTAGTTCTAAAATCTTTAAAAATAACCAAGACTCTTTCCCCATATGCTATGGATCTTTGCAGCTTTGACCGATCAGTTGATCATAATAGAAAGGGACTAAGTAACTAGTAATTAGTTCACATATCACAATAAACCTCCCACAGACAAAAATCCAACTTCTTGTTATTTTGCTTCATGTGGGAAAAATTCACTAAGGAGGAAAAAACTAGAAAGTGACCGCAGGCCCCCGTCCGGCTACACCCTCATTTGGTGTAGTGTTGGACACACCCCCATGACTCCATCTAGTCCACATCTTCTTGAGTGGAGCCACACTTGATGAGTCTGGACACATTCCCCGTACCTTTGTGGTATATTGGGAATCCCTCTCCTGTTAATCCACTCATCCATAATAATCTAAAACTGACCAAGATACACTTGCATAACATTTCCTTTTACAACATTATTTTACTCCACGACACTGGTCCACAATCGTTGCGTTATGCTTAGAAGTTAAAACAATCGATGTGTTGTGAATGCTTTAAATCCATATGTTGTCGAAGCTATTTAATTACTTGCAAGTCTTGTTCCAATATTTCATTCCAAAACTCCTAAATAACTTTCATATCCATAACGAAAAACTAATAAGAGCCTTAGTAAATCTTTTCTAGGGACCACCCCCTTGGATTCGTTAGGAGTTAGCCTAAACGAAGGATTCAAGATCAAGGAACAACACTTGACTCAAGACCTCCCCCCAAGGAAGCACCTAGTGCCTTGAATATTTTTGTCACGCTAACCTCGAGGTGCGTCAAAGGCGGCAACAAATGTGATATCAAAACCCTAATACTATCTTCCTAGTTCATTTAAGCAAATGCGTTATTGAGAATTCCTTGAATTGCATTGCATTTTAATCACCTAGCTAAACCCCTAAGCAATCACTTAACATAACTTAGTAGTCTTTTTTTTAGTCTAGGAAGTATCCCTCAGATTACTCTTCATTTTCCAATCTCCATAACTTCTACAAGTACCCTATAGCCAAAATGGGCATCTAAGCCTAACTCGGGCACGTCCTGTGGCTAATTTAGTTCACCTTGTGTGGATTAAGAAGCCTAAAGAGAGAAGAAACATATCCGATGTAACAACCATCTATCATTTGGGGGGTAGGCTTCTTGAAGTATCATGTTCTTTGTGACTGTTTATCTCTTCCATCCTAGATTGGATCATACTATAGAGGTCACTACAGAAATTGTGATAACTACACCTTAAACCCATACCAACACTTTTATTACATTCGTAACCCTCAGATCTGAACTCAAAATTAACAATAATTAAAATATAAAATTGAAATTATGTTGGTAATCTTTGAACTCAACGTTTAAAGATCATTTTAGTAACATATGCTGAAAATCCTAGGCACATTTAATTTGACTATCAATAAACATCATTTCTTACCATTAAATTCCTAGGAAAGCCTTTTCGTTTTGTTGCCTTCCCATTTCTTAAGTCACTAAACAAATCGATTGTAGCTTGCCTTTTAGTTCAAATTCCTCCTAGTTACTATTATTTTTTCAAGGGGCAATTTTAATACCATTAACCTTAAATCCCTTAGCATTCGCACAGGGTGCCATATTTACCCATTTTGTTAAATATTCAAGGCACCTTGTGCTCTAGAAATCAGTCTTGTGAGTACTGTGGGAAAGTTGGTTTTCACTGGCAAGTACCTGGAAAATCTTTACTCCCGTAGTTAGTCTAGGTCTACCTTAGTGGAACTAGGAAACCTAAAGAGAGAGAGCCTTACTTGCATGACACTTAGGGGAATTGTCCCGAGGTTCCACCAAGTTAGCATCCGATTAGTCCCTGCAATCCTAGAGCTTCTACGTTGTGTGACAACAATAGTGACACATTGGAAGAAAATCCTTAAGTTGTGCAAGTTTAGTAGGTAGTTTTCCTTATACTATTTGATTTGCTAACTTATTCATCAACATGCGATTGAGTTGTTGGAGCATGATGGAAATGTGTGCGAGAAGTACATGGAAGAAAAGGAGGATGTTCCACTTCTAGTATAGACACATTTGGAGGAGAAAAATGAGTGTGTCACAACCATCACCTCCATAGAGACAAGAAGCTAGGGGAAGAGTAGAAAGACATTCCGCTTTAGCTTCCACCATAGCCCAAACACCACCCACCTCATACCTAGTAGTTGCACCTTCCACCTTAGAATCATCCTCAACATGTTCACCTACTGCTTCCAAAAAAGGAGCAAGGACCTTTACCCATGAAAGGTGTAGAGGGAATCATTAATACTCTAGTGCATTATCCTTGTAGTATCTAGATGCCTCATGATGGTTCATCAAATGGGATACATTTATTTTTGTTTTGATGTGATTTTGTATCATCCTATCATGACTTATGAATCAGGACAAATATCATATTTTAGTATTGATGTATGATGTATCACTTGACATCTTATACATCTTATACATCAATTTTATTTTCATATTTATGCAGCAAAGTGTTTGTTTCACGTTGTTGCTTTTGATGTTTAAAATAATTGAAAAAAAAAATGATTACATTGTATTCCTAAGTGTCTTGAAATTTTCCAATATTTTCACCTACATAACACCTGGGATGTAGACCAGTTGGCGATAGGGTGTGTTATCACCCGGTAATTTTCCTATGGTTGAGGTAGGAAATCACTGGGGAAACCACTTCAAACCGACCTTTAGTTTGTATTCTAGCCTATACAGCTAGAGAGGACTCTCTTAGTGTCACAAGAGCATTCACATACACATATGTCTCGTAGCAAGCATTCAGAAGGCTAGATTTCTAATGGGAGCAGGTTGTTTGTATTTTGAAGAGTGTAAGAAAGACAAACAGAAAACACCATTGGGCAACGGAGTTGAAGCTTCAAACTTTCAAGGGCTTATAGCAATAATGATAGGTGATTTTCCTTCACAATCTGAGGCAACTTGAGCATTAACATTCAGTCGAATAACTTTAAGAGATGGTAGGGGAAAATGAAAAAGAATCCCAGTGAAACAAGAGGCACCTATCTATGGATGAATCTCTTGAAACACCTTTAGCAAAAGCAACAATAAAGGTTGATAACTAAAATGGAGCACCTAGTAGAGGATGAATTCAATGGCATTCATCTTAAACACATAACAAATATGATTTCTGATGAAAGGAGCGCTTAACAGAGAACAAATTCCTTGCATACAAATAGAAACGTATTAGCAAAATTTCACACATACGTGGAAACCAAGCATCCAAGAAAACACAAACTGAACTATGAACATTGTGATGAATCTCACACACTCAGTACATATTTCTACATTAAATACTTCCAAGAAAAGCTCAGGGCTATAAAACCAAACACAGAGCTTTCCAAAATGAATGTCGAACGATTTTTTCTCCTCTATTGAGGTTACATTTATAGTGCAATTTCCTCTCGAGACCAACCTCGAAACAGAGCGCCAAAATTAGCAACCTCAAGGGAACCAAACCCGAATGTACAAAATCCTAACAAACTCTAAGGTGGCGGATTCGCCATGATCATAAAACAAATCAGGTAAGCACGTCGTGTCGCGCATGACTGATCAAAACGAAAAACCTTGACATCTGGGGGCTTAAGCTCGCTTAATGAAAACGACTTTTTAGAACGTTTTCTAACGGCGAATAGGAAAAGTGATCAACCCTGCTGATGATAATCCAAAATTCTCTGCTCGGATCGACTGTAACTGTGCAAATGGATGGGTTCCGCAAACTTCTTTCCGCATGTTCCTTTCCACCTTTCGCGGATTTGCGGGTTGTGAGCTTCCAACTTTCTCGAAATTCAACTTCTATCTTTCTGCTCCCGCCTTTTCCTTTCCGCCTTCCGTAGATTTGCGGGTTGCGGGCTTCCAACTTTCTCGAAGTTCAACTTCTGTCTTTCCGCTCCCAACTTTTCCTTTCCACCTTCGGCGGAATTGCAGGTTGCAGGCTTCCAACTTTCTCGAAGTTCAACTTTTGTCTTTCCGCTCCCGCCTTTTCCTTTCCACCTTTCGCAGATTTGCGGGTTGCGGGCTTCCAACTTTCTTGAAGTTCAACTTCTGTCTTTCCGCTCTCGCCTTTTCCTGGACCGTTGATTTCTTTGCGGGTCAAATCTCCACCATCTATTCTCGTTGAGACTTACCATTGAAGCGGATTTTCATATAAGGCTTATTTCCAAGGTCCCGCCTAAGTATTTTTTATCATTTTGACACTTCAGGCTTAGGAATAAGCCTCCTAAACAACTTCAAACCCTTTCTGCACACCTCTCGGTCATAAGATATGGATTTTTAGACCTCACCTTACATTTACTCTAGTCTAATCCCCTTCCCCGACCATTTATCCCAAACATGGTGCTAACAACGGCTCCAATTGGGGATGCTACCCTCCTTGCGAGGTAGCAAAGAACAGTAGACCAAGTGCCTGATCAATTTGGCCCTGTTGTGCTTGGAAAACCCCAGTCAACTACACATTGTTGCTTTATCCCAAAGGCTCATTTCCTCAAAATTTGTTCCAGCGTTTTTTAACTCCAAATTTAAAAAGAAAAAAAAACAAATGATAGCTTTTCCTAGAGACCTTACTGCCTTCACCTCGGGCTTTAAGTCTGCCAGAGAGCTATACACACATGCAATGTTAAAATAAATAGGTATAAACAATGATATAGAAGAGTGAACTTAATTCAAAGAAAATAGTGCTTGAGGAGCCTCCCATTTACAGGAGCTCCTAACACAAGACTACCCTCCATCTCCTCCAGAATGTAGGCATTCTTCCCTCTTAAAGCTGAAATTTTGTAAGGGCCCTTCCACAAGTAATTAAACTTTCCATGCTTTCCCTTCTCTTCATGGGGTGCATCCCAGTGTAAAACCACATCTCCTACTTGGAAATCCCCAGGCTTTTTTCTCTTGTCAAAGATGTTTTTCATTTTATCCTGAAACTTCTAACTTTGGTCAAAAAGTTGCTCTCTTTATTGTTGAAGTTCAACCAACTGATACATCCTTCTTTGAGTTGGGTGGGTTTCAACCTCTTCCTCCTGTAACAACCTCATCATCGGCAACCTCAGAGAACTGGGAAAAATTACCTCAAAACCATACACTAGCTGAAATGGTGAGGTGCCAATGGATTTCTTTACACTGATCCTGTCAACCCACAAAGCATGAGTCAATTTTGTGTGCGAAGCCTTCTTGTTGTCCTGCAGCAGCTTTTTGATGATCCTCATCATACTCTTATTTGAAGATTCTGCCAACCCATTTCCCTGTGGGTAATAGGTTGTGGAATGCCCCAAATGTATGTGATATTTGAAACAAAACTCAACCATCTTATTTGATTTGAAAGCAGCGACATTGTCAGTGATCAACTTCCTAGGAACTCCAAACCTCGACAAGATGTACTCCTCCAAAACCTGAATAATTACTGTCTCAGTGGCCTCTCTAGTTGGGATGGCCTCAATCCATTTGGTGAAATAATCGATGGCAGTGAAAATCCACTTGTGGTGCCCTGAGGAAGATGGGTTTATCTCTCCAACGAAATCCAATCCCCATTGTTGGAAAGGGGCCTCGACATGTATTGGATTTAGAGGCAATTGAAAAGGATTTCTCCTCCCTTCAAAGATCTGACATTTATGGCAGGCAGCAAACTCCTTGTGGGTATCCAAAAAGATAGCGGGCCAATACAATCCTACTCTCAAAATTTTATTCACACTGGTCTTCCAGTAATGATGAGCTCCACATTCTCCTGCATGAAACTCTTCAATGAGCTTCTTTGCCTCCTATTCATTTACACAGTTCAACAGAACCCCTCCTGGCTCTTTCCAATACAGTTTTCCATTAGGATGCAAAACATTGTTGCTTTCTGCTTGAGGAATCTGGCCCTTGTTTTGTCCATATCTTGTGGAGCTTGCAGATGCTACAACAAGAAGATTATGTCAGTATACCATGGGGATGACTGGAAATGTTCAGCCACTTGTAGCTCTGGTCGTTCCTCCAGGTTTTTCCCTTCTGCTGATAATTCAGCAACCATGTGCAGGCTAAGTAAATCGCAGTTAGACTATGCCATGAATTTGGCTAGTCCCTGGCCTTTAATTAGCTTTGTGGGCTTAATATCCAAGTCATACACAAGTAAGATTGCTATCCATTTTCTCCTTCTACCCTCAAGATCTGGTTGGATTAAAATATCCTTCACTACACTGGTGGGAACAAGAGCAATGATATGAGAATGCAAGATGTAAACCCAGAACTCCTTCAAGGCCTGTACCAAAGCATAAGCCTGCTTCTCCAGAATGTTGTATTTCAGTGGGGCATCTCTCAATGTTTTGCTGTAGAAAAAAATGGGTTGTTCATTCCCCTCCTTATTCTTTTGTAATAATACCCCTGCCATTGTGTGCTCTGAAGCAAATGAGAAAATGAGGAAAGCTATGGAGAAATCAGGGCTTACCAGCACAAGTGCTTCTAAAGTAGCTTTCTTTATGTCCTCAAAGGACTGCTTTGCTTCAGATGTCTACTTGATCTCATTATCCTTTCTTAGCATACTAGTTATCCACCTCACAATCTCAGCAAAGGCGACAATGAACCTTCTCAGAAAACTCACCCTTCCCAGAAAAGATTGGACCTCAGCCTTGTTCTGAGGGAGTTCGATTTTATGTATGGCTTAAACTCTTTTTAGGTCTATTTTGTTGCCTTCCTAGGAGATTATGTGCCCGAGTAGACTCCCTTCCTTCGTAGCGAAATGGGACTTCTTCGGATTTAACGAAATACCAAACTTTCTGCATTTTCTGAACACTCTCAGCAGGTGTGCGACGTGTTCCTCATCGGACTTTGAAAAGACAATGATGTCATCTAGATAGATGACCAAAATTTTGTCCTTCTCATCCGTAAACGCTATGTCCATGGCTCGCTGGAAGGTTGCCCTGCATTCATGAGTCCGAATGGCATTTTTGAATACATGAAGGTACCCCAGGGCATGGTGAAGGCAATTTTCTCCTGGTCTTCTGGGTGCACCATGATCTGATTGTAACCTGAGAAGCCGTCCAAGGTGGAGATACTTTGAGAGCCCACTACCATCTGCAGAATGTGGTCCATCTTAGGAAGAGGATAATGGTCCTTTAAAGAGGCTCTGTTTAGATTTCTAAAGTCAATGCACAGCCTTATTTCTCCATTCTTCTTCCTCACCGAAACTAAGTTGGCCACCCATCTCGAGAATCTAAGAGCCACAATGATTTTTGCCTCAAATAGCTTCTTTATTTCTTTTTCAATCAGGGGTAGCAGTCTGGGGTTAATTCTCCTTAGCTTCTGCTTGAAAGGCATCTCATCCTTTTTTATTAGTATAGTGTGCTGAATTATACTCGTATCATAAGCCTTAAGATCACTATAGTTCCAAGCAAAGACATCTGTGTATTCCTTCATCAGTGAGAGGTATTTCTGTTTGGCCTCCGGTGAGAGTGTTCAAGAGAACTTGATGATTTTAGGATGAGTTTTTGTTCCAATATTCACATCTTCCACATCCTCACAACTTGGGACAAGCTGTGGCTCCTTAGCGACATCATTCGGATCAAAGAGCTTTTCTAAAGGAAACAAACCCCCAGGGATAGAGTTACCTTTAAGCTATAGGATTTCTTTGCCACAAAGATTGTTTAAATATTCCTGCTTCCCATCAACCCCCTGCAATTCTAGCCAACAGCTTCCTTTGTCTTATCGCCAAAAGCACCCTAATCAAGGGCAGCAATATCATACCGTGGCATTTCTTTGAGAACATCAGTCTGACTTTGTAGGCACTCCTGAGTAAGAGAAAACTCTTCCAGGAGCATGTTATCTTTATCAATGATCAAGCCATCAAATTCCCCAGTGAGATAAAGGAAACTCTATATTTGTCTATCATCCTCAAAGACCTGCCAATTCTTAACATTATCTGGGACAGAGGGTCAGTGCTTAACTTCAATCTCATATTTACTATTAGGGAACTTGGGAATTTTGAAAACGACAGCAGACATGGCCAAAGAATCAATTATACCATTCTGCAATCTGGGAATCAGATTAAACTTGCTTTCTTCAAAACATTCTATCAAATCGAGGGCAGCGTTTCTATAGCTTCTCATCCTAGAATGTCTGGCATGATACTCGCCTTGCATTTGTTTAGTTACCAACTCAGAGTCCCCATGTATCACCACCCTCCTGACTTGGAACTCTTTCAGGATCTGAATTGCTATCATCATAGCCTCATATTCTACTTCATTATTTGTGCAATCAAAGGAAAATTTAGTAAAATAATTTAAAACACTTCCTCGGTTTCACCCAAACTCTAGCTCCTACCCCTTCTTTGCATGCTGCCCCATCAAAGTTCACATTCCACAATCCTTCCAGTTCTTTCTGAGTGGGGACAAAAGAAGAGTTCTGTGAACTGAAATTGTCTTTGCCTCCCTCTGTAAATAAAATGGATGATCCTATCTTAGTGTCCAACAAGTAGATGGGGTGGTTATTTGTCCTTTCAGCACTGCTCACCATGTATGCCAATAACAGGGATGGTAGCACATGACATATCCATTTGACAGGATCCTGGTCTCCCATGATCTTGACAGCAACATTCCAAACTTTGCAGGAATTTCAGCCACCACTACGTCCATGACAAGGCTTTTGGCAAGGATCAGAGCCAAAGAGATGACCAAATCTTTGATCAATCCTAGGCACTTGACTTTACTAGAATCCAAAGAGAAAAGGTCTTTGTAAGGCCTGGTCACCTCCAATCCCAGTTTATACATGATCTTTGTGGGCATAAGATTGTGTGAAGCTCCTGAATCAAGCATGGCATTGTGTAGGATGGCATCATGAATGTTCAGACTGGCGTAGAGGGGAGGGACATCTTTGTCGGAAAACTCATCTACATGGGGTCCAAATAGGATAGTGGGACTATCATCTTGAAGATTTAGGGAATCAGATATTGCAGAGATTTCTCCTGGAGACTTCAACATGGTCGTGATTTGGGACTTATATTCAGAATTTCTTAACAATTCAGTTAGAGGGGCAGAGATTTTGATTTTTGCAATTCGGGCCTCTAAATTGGAAGAGTTTTGTCCCTGATCTGAGGTCTTTGTATTGTCTTCTTTCTTTTATGTCCCTTTGGGCTCTATTACATTCTTAGAGGTATCCTTAGGGGGCAGATCATTCCTCGGCTTGCTTGTAGAGGCTTTGTTTGTTGTCTCTTCATTCCTCATAACGGGAACATATTTGTTCCTCAATACAATCTACCTCTGCAGATCCATGAAAGCAAGCTGATATCCCTTCTTAAACTCCTTTGTTTCCTCAACAGGAAGCTCCTCTGTTTCATGACAGGAATTATCATGCTCTTCTCTGGTCAAAAAGGAAAAGGATGAGTCAGTGTCCAGCTGGTGAATTTCATTCTCAACTTGATTTTCATAATCTTGCTCCACATAATTCTCCTGAAACGGTGGCCTGACAGGCTGATCAGGAGGATTTCTCTGCTCTCTTTGTCTATTTTGGAGGACTTGGGACCTTCTAACATTCTGGTTTCTATTCTATTGCTCCTAAGTTTCCTTGGGAGGTGGTCTATTGTCCACAGTGAGCCTATCCATCAACCTTTCCATGGCTTTCGTCATCATGTCCATCCTGGCCTCTTATGAGTTAGAGGAAGAAGGTTGTTTGGGATCTTTATCCGTCCTTCTATCTCCCTATTCTCTCTTCCATTCTCCTTCATCCCTCTTCTTCTTTCTAGCAACGGTCAGGTTTACCTCTACAGGTTTACCTGTGCCTCTATGGCATCTTTCATCATATCGGCTAGGGAGGCTGACCTTCTTTCACTCAGTAACAAGGTAAACTCACTATCAAATGATTCAGCATATTGGAGTTGGGCAGAACCAGGGGGAGGCTTGAACTGAGCAGGGATGGCATTATATATCTTCATAAATCGGTTAGAAAACTCTTGTATCGATTCACTGTCCCTCCTCCTCATGGAATGATATTGGGACAAATACTGCTTGGGGTTTTTCTTGTCTGTCCATTTGTCCTTGAAAGAATCTTCCAAAGCTTGATAGTTCAAAATGGAGTTGTCCAAAAGATTTTTGAACCATTTCCTTGCTTCTCCAGCAAGACTTAGGGCAAACAGTCTGACTTTAACATCATCATGATCTACTACCTCCAAGTCTATCCAGTCTGAAAAACCATCCCAAGTGTTCCTCAGCTGAATACCCCCTTTCCACATTAAATTGTTTGAGTCTTTGGGAGTATCCCTGGGGAAGGTCGTAAAGAGCAACAAGAAGAAGTATAGGGGCAAACCTATTAGCCATTCCAGGGGTTATAACAGGGTTTCCAAGAGGATTTGAAACTGGTGTGATAGACAAAATGACCGTGCTGTGAGGGACTGCAGAGCTGAGAGGGGCTATGAAACTAGATGATGAAGGTTGCTTAAGCTTCGAAGTGGTGGGAGATAAGGATATGGCAACAGACTACTCTGTGGCAGTGGAGTTTAATGAGGCTAATTCATAGAAAAATAGGGGGAACTCTCGGTCGAACAAGAGTTGAAAATCCCTGCCTCGAGACTCTGAGGTCTCACGTGACCAAGAAGTACAGGAGAAATTGAATGCAAAGGGGTCTAAAACTACTTCAAAGAGGTTGGGCTCAGACTTAGTTCTAGGGAGAATTAGCTCAAATTCTTCATCACAATGTTCAGATATATCATTAATAGAAACAACACCTTCAGCAAATAAAGAAAGAGTTTTGTCTAACTGAGGTATAACTGACCTGTGCAGCTTCTTGGCCTTCCGAATCAGTCTCTCTGGATCAAAAATTTCTTGAAAAGGTTCAACATCAGAATGGCTCCTCGTATTGGTCCTTCTAGCCGCCAATACTTCCAGTGGAGTCACCTTCCAAAAGGTTTGAGTGGAGTCGCCAGAGCATATACAATTAACATGTGTCTATGACCGACTGCTCAACCAAGTCGTACAGCTAGGACAATGTCGTTCTTTCGAGGAGATAATAGCAATTAGTCCCCGGCAACAACACCAAGATGTTATCACCCTATAATTTTCCTATGGTTGTGGTAGGAAATCACTGGGGTAACCATTTCAAACCAACCTTTAGGCTATATTCTAGCCTATACAGCCAAAGAGGGCTCTCTTAGTGTCATCAGACCATTCACATACACATATGTCTCGCAGCAACCATTTAGAAGGCTAAATTTCTTATGGGAGCAGGTTGTTTGTATTTTGAAGAGTGTAAGACAGACAAACAGAAAACACCATTGGGCAACGGAGTCGAAGCCTAAAACATTCAAGGGCTTACAACAATAATGCTCGGTGATTTTTCTTCGTAATCTGAGGCAACATGAGCATTAACATTCAGTTGAATAACTTTAAGAGATGGCTGGGGGGAATGAGAAGAAGCCCAGTGAAAAAAGAGGCACTTATCTATGGATGAATCTCTTGAAACACCTTTAGCAGAAGCAACAATAAAGGCTGATAACTGAAATGGAACACCTAGCAGAGGATGAATTCCGTGACATTCATCATAAACACATAACAAATACGATTTCTAATGAAAAGAGTGCTTAATAGAGAAGAAATTCCTTGCATACAAATAGAAACGTATTAGAAGAATTTCACACATACATGGAAAGGGAGCATACAGGAAAACACAAACTCAACATTGTGTTGAAATATTGTAGCTTCAAAGGATATTCTAAATGCATTTTATTGATGTAGAAAGGGAGATGTAATTATTCCTCCGACGGGGTGTTACTAGTGTAATTGGTCATCATAGAGTCATGAGGTTAAGCCTCCTCTTGTGTCGAGTTTTTAGTACCCTAATAAATAATATAGTATACTGTTTTTGAGTATGCCTAGGTGAATTCGGACCAAACAGTTTATTGGGGCCGACTTGTCTAGTGCAAAAGTCAATTGACAAATATGTATAAATAGAGGAGCTGTGGTTCTTATTTGAACACACACACACTGACTCACTTGTCTAGCGCATAGGAGAGAGAGAGAGACAGAACAGAAGGAGGAGAAAACCTGTTTTTGGGTTTGTCTTTTATACATCTTATACATAGGAAGTTTTTGCTGGGTTTTTCTTCCCCATGAGGGTTTCCCAAGATAAATCTTTGTGTTCTTTTGTGGTTGTGCTTGTCTATCTTTCAATGATCTTTTTGCTTATGGTTATGTTGTTATAATGCTAAATGTTATAAGATTTGATATAACCATCAAAACTTAACATGGTATCAAAGCCACCCTAAAAGAAGTCGTTGTGCAGCCGAAACAGTGCTACAGCTACAGCGATTGAAGATTACGGTTTCATGCTTGAAAACCCTAAAATACTAAAACTAGTAGTTTTGGTACTTTCGCTATATCTCGAGATTGGAGAAGGCTTAGGAGCCGAAACTTTTACAGGCCGAAGATAAATTCCTGATGTACCCTGTGTAAACGTTTTAGCCTCAGATTCGCTATATTCTGGGAGATATGATTCCTCCAAGTCAGGGATCTAGCCCCTCCCAGTATTCAGCCCTAAACATGACACCTAGGGAGAATTTCTATATCTCGGGCTACGAAGGTCCAAATGAAATTTTGCAAGATGTTCCAGATAGGGCACGGAATGTACTTTCTGTGGTAAAAATTTCAGACCACGGAGATGAAACAGTGACACGTGGCATTCCGTACAAGTTATCTATTCTAAACAGTCCTAAAATAAGTCACCTTAGGAAAACGCGCATAAGTCCCAATTGGTGAAACCAATTCTGCTCTAACCTGTGGTGTTGGAAACGGGACAGACAAGGATACCACAGTGCAAAGTTTCAGACACAGAGGAACAGTAGTTTCGGAGATACCGCAGAAACAATATCAGGCATTTCTGTAGAAGAAACTAAAGAAAAATAAGGCATCAGATATTTTGCAATTATGATCACAGTTTTGGGAAAATGAGTATACTGCTTAGCTCGCCTTGAGGAGGTGCATCTTTCTATCCAATCAAATCTGAAAGACACCTCCATTGAAAAAATTAGGGTTTCTCTATCAAACCCTAGGTCTACCAGAAGCAGCATTCCAGAAAAGCTTTCAAGCAAGCATGAGATTAAAGCAATCTCACTGGTCAAAGAAGAAGCTGCTAATCTAGAAGGAGACGACGACAAACAAACAAAGATAAGTATTTGAATTGTCTTTCCTGNGAATGTTTGCATTAATGACAGTATACTACTAATATGCATGTGATGGGTAAGTAGCCCATGGTGCTATACAACTCTCCATTGCTACTTATCTAGAATGAAGCCTCTTTGTTGACATATTGGAATAGTGCACAATCTCAATGATGTCATGGTAGAGATGGAAGGCATCTAGAAAGTTTCTGTGAGATATGGATGAATGTTGTATTGGCTAAACAGTTGGATGATGCATAAGAATTTGTCGTTATGCATATGTTTTATGAAATGGTTCTAACCATGCAACTGGTGCATTTGACTTGTAGGAAAGGTCCTGTACAACTGCCTACAAGAAAAGGGAGATGAGACTTGTTTCGAAGAACAAGTGATGACAATTCAAGATTCACTCAACATGAACCTGAAGCTCCCAGGGTCAGAGACACTGTGACGGAAGAAAGAGCTTCAGAGAGCAGTAGCTCCACCTCGAGAGATGAAGACCACCTTGGGTATGAGAGATAACTCAAGATGAAGAAAAGTATGGCGGGACTTCCAAACCTCGGACACACTCTAGTTGTGTGACACAGTTGGGTGACATCATTGATACAAACCCTTCTAGCTATGAAAGAAGCTATGATCAAATAGTAATAGTTGATCATGGGGAATGATGTTTAGGATATGGTTCCAAGACCTGAAGGGAAGTCCGTAGTGTCTTCCATATGGATCTACAAGAGGCCTCGGACACACTCTAGTTGTGTGACACAGTTGGGTGACATCATTGATACAAACCCTTCCAGCTATGAAAGAAGCTATGATCAAAGAGTAATAGTTGATCATGGGGAATGATGTTTAGGATATGGTTCCAAGACCTGAAGGGAAGTCCGTAGTGTCTTCCATATGGATCTACAAGAAAAAGTATACATTGCAAGGTTCGTGGTTTGTCTCAGAAAGAATAGACTATGGCATGACATACTCTATTGACCAGACACACTTCTCCAGTAGAAGTATATATCGAGCAAAGAACCACCTATACATAATATGCTTTGTACAAGCTCAGAAGGCACCCATAGATAAGCACATCCAGGAGCTTAACAGATCACCTAGAGTGATGAATATCTTAACCTTTGCTACAAGGTTGAAGATGGAAACCTATAGAATACAACAAGCTCATGGATGGGTGCAAGAGGAACTTTTCGACAAAGTTCAAGATAAAGGGATCTTGGTATCTAGTAACCTAAGATGGATACATAGAAGCAGAAGATGCTACCTATCACTCTAGTAAAGAATGCAGAGGGAAGATGATGCTCCACTTCAGGGGGAGTGACTACAGAAGATCTCAAAGTTCGACATGGTATGACATGATGGACGGCTTCCTGATGGACCGAGACTTGACAAAGAGTAAAGTGGGTTCCAACCTTCAAGGTTAAATGAGGAAGACTACGATATGTCGATGACCTAACAGAATGAACTCATTATAGATGCAATGATGGAAGAATACTAGAATGATGTTTGGGATATAGTGCCCAAACCAGAATGCAAGAGTGTGGTATCTTCCAAGTGGATCTACAAGATAAAACATGTTGTTGATGGAAGGAAAGATTTGTGGCTAAAGGATTCTCTCAAAGAGAGGGAATTGATTATGAAGAGACATTTGCTCCAGGAAGCAAGGTACACTTCCATCAGAACTATCATGGCACTTGCTTTCATGATGAAGTGGGATATACACCAGATGGATGTAAATACAAGCCTTCCTTAATGGTATGATTGAGGAAGAGGTTTACATTGAATAGCCACAAGGATTTGAAGTCGAAAACAGAGTGACTCTACCAAGCATGGACTTTACCAAGAGTAAAGTTGATCCTAACCTTTACCTTAAGGTTATGAATGATGAACCTGACATACTATTGTTGTATGTGGATGATCTATTTCTGACTGGAAATGAGAAACAGATCACAGATTGCAAGAAGAAGCTAGCTGAAGAATTCGAGATGAAAAGATCTTGGATTGATGCATTTTTTCCTAGGGCTGGAAGTGTGGCAGAGTTCAGAATGAATCTTTCTGAACCAAGGAAAGTATGTTGTGGAAATCTTAAGAAGATTTGATATGTTGGATTATAAAGCCATGGCCACACCCATGGATACCAACATGAAGCTGTTGTCTGATGAGACATCAGAGATAGTGGATATGACTTAGTACAGACAGATTATTGAGTCGATATATCTGACGAATACCAGGGTCAGATATATGCTTTGTTGTGAACACCTTGAGTCAGTATCTAGTTAACCCTAGATGTGTTCACCTGATAGTTGCAAGGCATGATGAGGTACCTTAAAGGTACGACAGACTTGGAACTTTACTATGGTAGAGATTGTGACTATAAATTATA
>LPNX010366395.1:223623-235915 GCA_001517045.1 Pseudotsuga menziesii | reverse complement strand
TTCAAGTTTTCAACAAAAATACATATTGGGCATACCTATTTTGAATCTTGATCTCCAATGATTTGCAAGTAGATGGAGCCCTTTGTTGTCTTCTCCAAGCTCCCACAAATCCTCTTCAAGCTCTCCAAGTTCCAACTTTGCTCCAACACCAAGCTCTCCAAGCTCTCACCAATCCTCTTCAAGCTCTCCACTCCAACTCAAAGATGAAACAATGAGGAAGAAGAGGGAGAGATTGGGCTTTATCTCCCCTCTCTAACCCTAAGAAAGCCCTAGGGCCCACCCACAAAGCCAAATTAGAAAAAAAAATCAAAAAAAAAAAAGAAAAACAAAATGAAGTCGCGGCCATCTCGCCGGGCGCACGGTTCCGGGATTTAGGGCGCGTGGTTCCGGTCTTCAGGGCGCGCGACCTCTGAGATGCCGGCGCGCGATTCCCCCACGAATTGCCAAAAACGACCTTGAAAAACCAGGAATCGTTTTTTTCCTAGCCGGTGCGCGGTTCGGGTTTTCCGGTGCGCGGTTCCGATCACGCTTCGGGGGCGAACTCGCTCGGAGCGCGATTCGGGGGTCGGGTCCGTGGGGGGGGGGACGCTTCGGCAACCCTGATATGGATATACGAATTCAGCTTGGGTAGGAAGTGCCACAGATAGGAAGAACACCTCAAATGGATGTTATGGTCTAGGGTCCGCCATGATCTCATGGTTTAGTAAGAAATAGTCTAGTGATGCTCTCAGCACGGCTGAAGCAGAGTACATGGCAACTTCCTCCGCTATTTGGGAAGCCATATGGCTTCGGAAAAATGATGTCAGGACTATTTGACATGGAGTTGGATACCACAGTGTTTCTTTGTGACAACTAGAGTTGCATAAAGATGACAAAGAATCCTGTGGAATATGGTACCGAAGGGAGACATAAAACTCCAGTATGTGAGTACCAATGAGCAAGTTGCTGATGTGGTGACCAAGCTTCTGTGACAATCTTGGTGTAGTTCATAAATACTTTCCTCGCAAGGAAGAACAGTGATCATGATACTTCAGACTTTCTTCAAAAAGAAGGAACAAATCGAAGATATGGACTATCCTCGAAAAGGAAGAACAGGTCGACACTATGAACCCTCCTTGGACAAAGGGGGAGCAGGTTGATAATATGAATCCTCCCGGAAAATGGGGAGTGATGATGAGACTGACATCGATGATGGATGACAGTAATGATGGTCTAGCATTTGTTTCTGGACGATAATATCCTCTCTTGAGGATGGCAAGTATAACACTCTAGTCATGAGAGTGGTCCTTACTAGCTAAAGATGGCCCTATAGATGCTACTCTCGCATGGAGATTACTCACATTCACTTGCGAACGATAGTATCCTCTCTCAAGGATAGCAAGTATAACACTTTGCTCATGAGAGTGGTCCTTACTAGCTAAGGATGGCCCTGCAAGATCTTACTCTCATTGAGAGTACCCACATTCACTTATGGATACCGTAGATTGAACACTCGCTCAAGAGTGGTCCTAACCTGAGTAGTCTGGATGCTCTATGATGAGTCCTCACGAATGCTGGGACTGACATTGTGTATGCAGTCGAGATCTGCCTTGCAGACTATACTCTTACTTGGAAGAGTATGCCTACACGTAAGTGTAGATACCGTAGTATAACACTCAATTGTGAGTGGTCCTAACCTATGTGGTATTGATGGTCTATGATGAGTCCTCACGGACGATAGGACCGGCACTAGGTGCGGTCAAGATCTACATTTAGTTGTAGACGATTCAACTGATCGATTTCATGGATCATGCTAATGGAGGACTGCATCGTCCTTGGACTTATGTCCTAAAGCGATAGGGATTGATCATCCTGCAATTGGATCAGGATTGCATCATCCTTGGACTTATGTCTTAAAGCGAGAGGGATTGATCATCCCGCAGTTGGATCAGGATTGCATCATCCTTGGACTTATGTCCTAAAGCGAGAGGGATTGATCATCCCGCAATTGGATCAGGATTGCATCATCCTTGGACTTATGTCCTAAAGCGAGAGGGATTGATCATCCCGCAATTGGATCAAGATTGCATCATCCTTGGACTTATGTCCTAAAGTAATAGGGATTGATCATCCCGCAATTGGATCATGTGTGGAATTCATCGTCCTTGGGATTATGTCCTAAAGTGATAGGGATTGATCATCCCGCAAATAGATCATGTGTACTGCAGGTAGGGGGGTGGCAAAGGATCAAGTAGATCTAAGTACAGCAGCAAAGGGTCGAGTAGATCAAAGTGGGGCTGCAAAGGATCTAGAAGGATCAAAGTGCTGCCGCAAAGGATCGAAAGGATCGAAGTGCTGCTGCAAAAAGGATCGAAAGGATCGAAGTGCTACTGCAAAGGATCGAGAAGATCAAAGTGCTGCTGCAAAGGATCGAGAAGATCGAAGTTCCGCTGCAAAGGATCGAGAAGATCGAAGTGTTGTTGCAAAGGATCGATAGATTGAAGTGCTGCTGCAAAGGATCAGAAGATCGAAGTACTACTGCAAAGGATCAGAAGATCGAAGTGCTATTACGAAGGATCGAAAGATCGATGCATTGCTGCAAAGAAAGGATCAAGTGATCATATGATGCAGAAGATGAAGAGTAACCGTTCCAAGTTAAAAATTGTGAAAAACTTCCTGTGACGTATAGATGTATCTCCTCAATGTACTGTTGTAAATTCTCTTTGTTCCCCTATAGTCTGTGATGATGTTGTCAGTAGAATAACGTTCTCGTTAAGGGGGAGTGTTGAAATATTGTAACTTCAAAGGATATTCAAATTGTATTTTATTGATGTAACCCAAGGGAGATGTAATTATTCCTTCGACGGGGTGTTACTAGTGTATTTGGTCATCATAGAGTCATGAGGTTAAGCCTCCTCTTGTGTCGGGTCTTTAGTACCCTAATAAATAATATAATATACTGTTTTTGAGTATTCCTAGGTGAAGTCAGACCAAACAGTTTATTGGGGCCGACTTGTCTAGTGCAAAAGTCAATTGACAAATATGTATAAATAGAGAGCTGTGATTCTTATTTGAACACACACGCTCACTCACTTGTGTAGAGCATAGGAGAGAGAGAGAGACAGAACAGAAGGAGAAAACCTGTTTTTGGGTCTTTTACACATCTTATACAGAGGAAGTTTTTGTTGGGTTTTTCTTCCCTATGAGGGTTTCCCAGGATAAATCTTTGTGTTATTTTGTGGATGCGCTTGTCTATATTTCAGTGATCTTTTTTCTTATGGTTATTGTTATCACCAACCTTGTAGTTGCCTATGTATGATGGATCTAGGATGGATGGTAGAGGAGCAAGCAACTAAGGAGGTGGAACCAAGACTGCCTAGACTCCCAAATGGATGGTTGTCACATCAATCAAGGCAGTCTTCTCTTTATGTTGTCTGAGTCCAAGACAACAATGGGGGAGACCTAGATTTGCCCCCGATAGGAGAGATTAGACCTAGACACTAGATCAGATCAAAACAAACTTTGATGTACGTAAGGTGTAAGGTGTTCAGGAACTCTAGATCTACAGTAGGATTCGGTAGATGGATCAGGACTTCAGCAGTATATTGGTTGATCCAAAGCAGTAATCGGATGACCTTTGGGGGAAATGGTTAGATCTAGGGTTTTGATACTAGAAACTAAAGAAGATGATCTCTACCTTGGGAAGCGTAACCGAGGCAGGATGGGTAGGAAAATAGTCGGGACTATCTAGTACCTGGCTGACAGACTCAATGAACAAGGTGAACAGGTGTGATTGTCTGAGTCATTAAGGAACAACCAATTTCAAGGGGAAAACGTCAATTCAGGGCTATCACTAGGGATGGGAGATCAGTGCCTTTCGTGCATTGGGCAATGGAGTCAGTATACATCCAGCGTTGAGGTGAACCCACCTAGGGTAGACCCTGATCTGTGGACCCAAATAAGTGTTTTGGTCTGGATGCCTCAATTAAGGCAGGAATTCAGTCAAGGAAGGCTAGCGCTAGGGTTGGATGAGACAGATCTGTGGATCTAAGGCCACTAGCAGACAACCAGCTCAGTGTTGAAGGTGAAACAGGACCAGGAGGGGCTAATCTACACACTTGGTTCAGAGAAATTTTGAAAAAGTCAAATCCTCAAAAGTCAAAGTTGATGATCGAGGCTGAGAGGGTCAAAAGCTGATTTCTTTAGATCTAGAGCAAGTAGGCTAGATCTAGCTCAACGTTACGGGTGTTCTGGAGTGCTCTGGACCTGATCTATCAGCCTATCCTGTCAGATTTCAAAAACAGTAAACTCCGGAATGGTCCAGTTTTTCAGTGATGGCGCTAGGGTTGTTTTCAATCTAAAACTCAAATCTAGGTCACACTGTCATGAATCTAGACAGCATTGGGGATGATTTGGACTGTGTGAGACCCGATCTATCAGTCTATGAAGTCAAATCAGAAAAATTCAAAACCCTATCAGGTCAAATTTTTCAATGGGGGCGCTATGCAGTTTTCAGACTAAAATTCAGATCTAGGTCAAACCAATAGGAATTTGACCAACGTTGCAGTAGATTCAATGAGGGGGAGGCCCGATCTATGAAACCCAGTAGTGGTTTAGCCAAAGATCGGACAGTTCCTGGATTTAGTATTTTTTAAGGGGTTTTTAGTATTTTAAGGATTTTTAGAAAAATGGAAGGAAAACAGGTACAATGGATTTAGATTTGTTAAAGAGAAGAGAATTACCTATTGGATCGTACCTGGAAATGCTTGTAGAAGTCTTAACAGCGATGATCCTTGCTATCCCGATCAATTCTGGAAGGTCCACGTGATTTCTATGACGAATGTAAGCCCCAAGCCACCAATGCGCCCCCTACCCTGCATGAGCAAACATCAACAATATCCGATTTGCTAAGACAAGATAAAGAAACCAAATGCTTTAGGAAAGTAAAAAGAAGTAATCATAGATCATAATGACACTAATGAAAACCCTCTGATCCAAGACAAAGATAATCGAACGAGTTTAGGTCCCCCTGCAAAAACACTCCAGCCAAAACGTCCTCCTATAGACAAGACAATGATAGCAGAAAAAATTTAGATCTCACATGAATTTCCACAATGCTAGGAAGCAGAAGACTATCTAATCACCATTTGAGAACATCAGATGCAAAGCAAATCCAGAAAATATCCACGGAAAAATCTTTTTATTATTCAGATCCAAGAGCCAAAGACCCCTTACAAATGAGAAGCCCTCTCCTTTAAATAGAAATGAGAGAACCAAAATCCTAACCACTTTCAAAAACGAGTGGCTAAGATTAAAAGATGAAATATTCTAATCAATGGTTGAGATGAGCTCAACATACAATACATGGATTAATATAACCATAAGTACCACAGTGGACTAAATCACCCATAAAGAGGGTACCCCACTCAATAAGAAATAAATGAAATACATGGTGGGTCCATGGAGTGTTAACTAACTCCCTCTGGGTGCCCCATGGCACAATAAAGTAATATAATATTTTAATTTTTTGACTTTGTGCCTCCTTGAGGAAATCATGAGCCTCCCAAAAGCTCCAGAAAATAATATAAAAATGTCCAAAAATAGGTGTGGG
Organism: Pseudotsuga menziesii; assembly: GCA_001517045.1. NCBI lineage: Eukaryota > Viridiplantae > Streptophyta > Pinopsida > Pinales > Pinaceae > Pseudotsuga > Pseudotsuga menziesii. The sequence goes on along the minus strand of LPNX010366395.1, from coordinate 230,325 downwards.
CCCAACCAAGTGCTGCAACTGCTGGAGGTGTGGAGGACATCACTCTCATCATCATGACTCATCCCATGCCGTTTCCTTGCCTCAGTAGCCCAAATTGATTTCTTCAATAGCCATTTAATCATTTTTTAATCTGCCTCGAGAAATGTGAACCTACCAAAACAACCTCCTAGGGTGCCTACGTTGTCAAACTGAGCCCACCAAGCTCTCTAGGATGGGGGTACTATGGTACAAACAAGTGGCTACACCCCTATGCCCCATACAACGCCCTAGGAGATCCAAATAAAACATTTCCCTGCTCAGACACATCATCCTGTGAAGCAAAACTGCATCAGAAAGGTAAAATGGGCCTAATCATCTCTGTAAGTGCCCGAAACTGAAGATGGGCTATCTCATTAGACTCAGAGAGTCCAAATCCATCTAGGGTGTATACTCATACCTTCTTAGGTCTCTCTACCTGATCATCAACCATATCCAATAGATAATATAACCATCTTTAAATGATCAAATACCAATAATATAACTCAAACTATCATCCATCTGCTGCAAGTGCTATAACACTAAGACATGCTCTACAACTCATTTAAGCAACAATCATAACAAGTAGTAGTCATTTCACTGGCAGTGTATCAACTAAATACATATATAGGGTTTATTTATTATTATTCAGACCAAACTTTCAGGACTATACTCACTTCATAGTTGTAGTCAATTTGCTAGTGAAGGGTGAAGGATGAATTGACAAGGCTAGGGCAAATGATGACTTCCTATTTAACATCATGACACTTTGGATATGGAAAAGAGAAACTCACTATAACCATATGTAGGACAAACAACAACACAAGGAGTGGCAGTGCCTCACAAATGGTTGAGCTGTTCAGAGAGTGTTTATTCAACTTAGGCATCATGTCTACATCAAGTTTGATCCAGTTTCATTAGGATCCTCAATTTTATTTCCATGGCCTTTTTGGCCTATATGTCCTTTTGGGGACTTCACCAATGCTTAAAAGCACAGCTAATTGCAGCTTTCATCCAGGACATTTTCAAATTTATAAGGTCAACAATATTTGGATATAGCATATATTTAACCATTGCCTTTTTGGACCTTTTCTTATACCCTTCGAGAAGTATTTTAGCATTTCATTGCTCTTGCCCTTTGCTCACATATGTTAAGAAACACAGTTTGAGCATTTTCATTTTCCATGGGCGCATATAAACATTTCCAATATAAGTAGTACATGAGTTTTCAGTTTTATCCAACAACATCTCAAGTGACCAGGGGGAGTTCTGCACAGTGCCAAACATCGGGACAACCGACCAGAATGATTTAGGCATACAATCCAACTCACCAAAGGCAAGTTCTGTCACCAACTTAGAGCCGAGACACAATATAAACAAGGAGGTTTGTCCAACAAAGGTTCTAGTGGGGAAAAAGGTCCTCCATGCCATAAGTCAAGTAATAAGTCGGGTTAAAAACAAAACTGGAAAGTAATGGATGGGTGGAGACAATGAATGATGAAGCCAACACTAGCAAGCCAAAACAATGGTGGGAATGACTACCTCTATTCTCCCTAAGGAGGGTAAAACCAATGGGTATAGATCAGGAACTTCAAAGTCAGAGTGATGACATCAATACATAATACAAATACATCCAAGTCCATATAATTATGACTGCCAGATCATGACACTACATGTTAATACATGTCACAAAGATGAGTATAAAAACAAATGATAACCATAACACAATATAATAAAAGTTGAGTCATAGTCATGCATATAATCCATCTGAACCATCATCTGTCCAATGAGAAAGTACTGACATAAAACTGGGCATCAATAACTACTCTGTAATGACTAAATGGCTACATCGGTCCTCAAATCTGAGTGTCCTGAGACTCAGTCCTAACATGGGAGAGTACAATAGTCCACAAATAAAATAATGATCCGTCAAAACTGCTCATCTCAGCATCTCATATGTAAGAGATCTGGCTGAAAAATGTACTGTATCTGAAAAATAGGATATGGTAGCCCGGCTACTATATATGTGATAACAGTTATGCTATTATAATGTTAAATGTTATAAGATCTGATAAAACCATCAAAACTTAACACATTGAACACTGTGATGAATCTCAGACACTTAGAACATACTTCTACATTAAATACTTCCAAGAAAATCTCAAGGCTACAAAACCAAGCACAGAGGTTTCCAAAATGAATGTCGAACCCTTTTTTCTGCTCTATTGAGGTTACATTTTTAGTGCAATTTGCTCTCGAGGCCAACCTCGAAACAGAGCGCCAAAATTAGCTACCTCAAGGGAATCAAACCTGAACATATAAAATCCTAACAAACTCTGAGGTGGCGAATTCGCCATGATCATAAAACAAATCGAAAATCACGTCGTGTCGTGCATGATTGATGAAAACAGGAAACCCTGACATCCGGGGGCTTAGGCTTGCTTAATGAATCGACTTTTCAAAATGTCTTTGAACAGCGGACAGGCAAAGTGATCAACCCTGCTGATGATAATCCAAAACTTCATGCTAGGATCGACTGTAACTGTGCAAATGGATTGGGTTTCGCAAACTTCTTTCTGCATGTTCCTTTCCGCCTTCCGCGCATTTTCGGGCTGCGGGCTTCGAACTTTCTCGAAGTTCAACTTATTTCTTTGACTCCCGCTTTTTCCTTTCCGCCTTCCGCGGATTTGTAGGTTGCGGGATTCCAACTTTCTCGAAGTTCAACCTCTTTATTTCTGCTCCCGCCTTTTCCTTTCCGCCTTCCGCGGATTTGCGGGTTGTGAGCTTCCAACTTTCTCGAAGTTCAACTTCTGTCTTTTTGCTCTCGCCTTTTCCTTTCTGCCATCTGTGGATTTGCGGGTTGCGGGCTTCCAACTTTCTCGAAGTTCAACTTCTGTCTTTCCGCTCCCGCCTTTTCCTGGACCGTTGATTTCTTTGCGAGTCAGATCTCCACCGTCTATTCTCGTTGAGACTTAGCACTGAAGCGGATTTTCATATAAGGCTTATTTCCAAGGTTGCGCCTAAGGATTTTTTACCATTTTGACACTTCAGGCTTAGGAATAAGCCTCCTAAACAACTTCAAACCCTTTATGCAAACCTCTGGGTCATAAGATATGGATTTTTAGACCTCATCTTACATTTACTCTGGTCTGACCCCCTTTCCAGACCATTTAGCCCAGACATGGTGCTAATAGGGTGCACTATTAAGGAACTCCTTGTGACGTCACGGGTTCAAACTTCAAACCTCAACTAGCTCTGTGTGTCCCATGTGGGCAGCGTTGGTACGCATAGGGGTATAGTGGTAGCAGGCTGGAATCGACCCCATGTCACGTGAGTATGAGCCCGACCCTAGTTGTCGATTCCCCTAGATACAAAAAAGAGATATTTGCACCAGCATTGCTGATAAGTTATATCCAGGACCCGACAATAAATTCACCAAGAAGATAAATGTAAAATTGATTGGAAACCATGCTATTAAGTTACTCCTAATAATGCACGAGCACCTCTAGAGTATCCTCCCTTCATAATTCCTTGGATAGAAAATACCTACATGCCATCACTCTATATTGTAATTTCCATCTTATGTCATCTGATGGGTGCAACGGTCCGCCCCTTATCCACAGCAGTTGTATTAATTATTGTCCTTGACATATACAGGTTCAAGGTATCGACTATCAAGAGCTAATCACGTAACAATCAGTAACTCACATTAAAGGATAAGAAAGATGACGTAGTAAGAAATGTATTTGAACCATTCTTAAATATATAAATTGTCTTTCTTCCTCACGAGTCTTTCAAGTTTGAATGTAAAATAGCTGTCAGACACTACATCTGCTCTTTCTCTGCTTAACACAAGTTTAATATTAGCATGACTTCTATACCATTTAAACTTTTAAGAATAAATTGTCATCTAAGATTGCATCGAAAGTTAAAACATATTCAGCAGTAAAAAGAAAGCTGACCTGTAAATGTTCCACAGAAATGCTTCCTTGGATTGGCCAACCCTTTTCAGGGAGCTTGTTTTGCAGTTCGAGTGGAGCTTCACTTGGAATCCTACAATACTGTAATATTCTTTCCACTGCAACCATGCTTTGTTCAATTTGACAAATGCAGTACACTAGGTAGAAAAGGCAACCATTGAGTGCAAGCCCATATGAGAGGGAAAGCCCCACAAATTCTGACAACAGAGTGTAAGTAATCAATATAACAAATGAAAAGTCACAGTAACAAAAAAAATGAAGTTCATATTTATGTTGATTTAATTACTTCTTTGTAAGAAAAACCCAGTGCACTCACAAAAGTCATTAAAAATAAATAGTAAAAGATAGATTCCCATGCATAGCTGAGTTTGAACAAACCAGGTTGTATGATGTTTTTTGGAAGAAGAACCAACAGCAATGCAGATGAGCAAAGTATCATGGTACCAATAATCTCAATACGGAAGCCAAACCATTCATTGGCAGCAACATTATGAAATTCGATAGATATGTTTGTGTCAACCAGCCTAGCATTAGTAGACTTGAACCTTTCTTGGTGGCAAAAAGCTCGGATAGTTGTAATTCCAGAAAGTGTCTCAGAGAAATTGTGAATGATAGGTGCCATTGTAATTGAACCCAAACGAGTGAGCTCCCTTGATGTGTTAAGAAAGTACTTCTGCATAAATCAATTAAATCCAAAAGATAGTGAGCGATACCAAGTATAAACTACACCCAAACATACAAACACCAAAGCCATAATAGACTTCCATGATATAGAAACATCACTAGCAGAAAATGGTCAATCACCTCTACACATATCCAAAGCAGAGTAAATGGCAACTTCCTTAAGCCAGCAAAAGGTTCAAAATCCCTGGTTAACAACTAAGAAGCTGAAATTCTTTTCCCACCGAAGTATAGTGACATGGAATTTATTCATATACATTGAATCTCACTTTATTAATGACAGATTAATGTATGATAAAATTTTAACAGTCGATTAAGACACTTTCTAAAATTACTGAACTTTGTCTCATTTGCCAGAGTGGCAGAGTAGTGTCATGGACCTAGCATTGAGAATCGAGATAAATTAATTTCTCAAAATGCTGCAACGTCAGCAATTGTATTGCTTATGCTAAGGATAAAGACAAAGTGCACCACTCAATTACAGATTGTCATCAGCGGACATTAATATAATGTCATTTCAAATCATTCTGCTAGCATTAGGTGCAAGGACTCACCACAACATAAATAATCTGTTGATGTTTTATGTTCTAAGAAATCAGATAACATGCACAACTAAGTTCAAACAGCATCTTGCTCTAGTAACCTTTATGTTATTTCTTCCACACCTGTGAAAACACCAATGGTTTAATAATCTACTGTTCTTTTATTAAAACAAGAAAATAAAAATATATTCCAATTAGCAAGAACTCAGAAAACACGGGCAATTTTTAAACCAGTTTCTGTCGAATTGGAGTGGATGGATCCAAACATTATATGAGAAACTAAGTCACCTGACACAGGGACACGAGACACGAAGGACACGAAAATACGAGAGTCCGACATGGACACGGTGACACCCGGAATCAGGACACGTAGGATACGTTTTATATATATATATATATATATATATATATTTTTTTAAATATATATTAAAATTTAAAAATATAGACATATAGATCCAAAAATATTTAGAAACTAGAACATTTACAAATATTCAATAGAAATTAGAATAAAAACACATTAATGATTAGTAATTACACATTTGTCATTCACAAGTCACGATTCACAACACATTTGTCATTCACAAATCACAATGAGACAGATAGATGCATGTCGGAACCATATTTCTCATTAAGTCATCAAAATCAAAATGTATACAATGTACATATATGTCGGAATGCCACTGGGCATTGGCAAATGCCGAAATAGACTAAAGTCTAATAGTAAATACAAAAAGGGGTGGATCAAGATGGGAGAATCCCATATGTCAGTAGTCCTCCTCCATGCCTGAATCAACATCAACATATTCATCACTGCCCCTGCCCCTGCCTTGATCCTCATCCTCCTCCCCCTCCTCCTCCTCTCTGCCCATCTGATGACCTGCATCTCCTGCTGTGGAGGATGACCCCTCCATACGATCACTATCATCAAAAGTAACCAGCTCTAGCACTGGATCATTAAGATCCATGTTGGCTAATGCCAACTCAATACTGCTATCCAAACCCATATCATCAGGAAAGACATCCCACATCTTTGTCTTTCCCTTCACCCACTCCTCCCTCTTCCTGTAAATAAGACGAAGGTTGGAGTGCACATACACCATTGACTCTGCCTTGGACTGCTCAAGCCTGCTCTTCTTCACACTGTACAAGTTCCCATATGTGCTCCAATTCCTCTCACAACAAGAGGATGATGTAACTTGAGAGATGATCCTCAAGGCTAACTTCTGTAGAATAGGGGATGTTGCCCCCTGAGTTGCCCACCAAGCATAGGGTTTCTTACCCCCCCTATCTCTAAGCACATCATAGCCTCCAAATCTCCCAGTGCCAGTGGAAAAATCTACAAAGCCCTCCTCCGCCTCCTCAAGCATGTCGCTATCCTGAAATAGCCATCTAAGTGCTATCTTCCTCCCATGTGCAATCTCTGCATCCATGTGAGGAGGGACTCTGTGTGACGCCCCTGATCCACCAGTGAGCCACTCCTGAGG
>LPNX010366395.1:199991-223526 GCA_001517045.1 Pseudotsuga menziesii | reverse complement strand
AAGGTGTGCAATTCTTATCCCACCTGGAGATAAGAATATCCCAAATAATGGTCCATAAGTTCTCTGCCGATGTCCCATACTCGGGACACTCATTCTCCATGACAACGGACCTCATGGACTCAATCATGGAATCCCACCCCTCATAAACCTCTGCTAGGATGGGTTGGTCCATGTCTGCAAACCGCAACAAAGAAATGATTGGTTCCATGATCTTAATGCTAAGATCTATCGTGTCCCACCAACCATCATCTAACACCCTGTCCTTCACCTTTTGTGAAGCAGCCTAATCCGTCCTTCTCCAAAAAGCCCAAAACTATGAAATCACCATGGACCCAAGAGCGGTTTTGACCTCCCTCAACCTCTTCAGCATGATGAATGAGGAAGCAAATCGAGTATCTGCAATCTTCAACAATGAAAGCTGTGTGTACTGTTTGTAGATGGTGAGGGCATTTGTGTGGTTTTGTACAAAGTTACGGATATGGCGTGCATCCTCAATAAGGGTGCCAATCCATGTCACATCCGAAGCAATGGCTTTCAGTGCTAAATTCAAGGAATGGACAATGAAAGGTGTCCAAAAAACCTGTAAGAGCAATAAAAGCATGTATCAATGTCTCTACAACACTAACATTGCAATGACCAAATTCAAACAATGAGCAAATTAGAAATGTAAGAATGAACATACCTGTGGATATTTAGATTCCACAATCATGCCAGCAGCCTTGCAAACAGGTGCATTGTCCGTGATGATTTGTACACACGAATCAACACCTACTTCTTCAATGGTCTTGATGAATAAATCACCCATAAATTGTGCATCCTTGTATTTCCCAAGAGCATCCACCACTTTCAAGAACAACGGTACATTTTGGGAAGATACCATGAAATTGATGAGTGGATGGCGTGCAGGATCCGTCCATCCATCAGAAACAATACTCACTCCAGATGAGGGCCATGTTGCTCTAATTGGCTCAAGGATTTTATCTACCTCCTTCTTTGCTTTAACCAACAATGTCGTTCTAAGCTTCTCTAAACCAGGAGGCACATAACTACTTGGAGCTCGTTCCAAGATAGTTCAAACCATCTCAAAATACAATGGTGACCGTGCAACATTGAATGAGATGAAGTTGAGGTAGAAGAAAAATGCAATGGTAAGGTCTACCTCTTCTCGCGCCTCTTGTTGGAAAATCCTATCCATTAGACCACCTGTAGATTGCCTCTTTCTTGTTTGATAAGTATCTCCACACCCATGAATGCTAGGTGGAAATTGAGTCTTGGTGCTAGAGGACTTCCTCAAAAATGGAAGAGGATCATACTCTTTTTTCTTGCTTGCTGCTGCCACCTTCCCTAAGCCAACATTATCCTCTCTTTCCATATCCCTCCTTTGGTTAGCAGTCACCGCTTTGCATGAAGAAATCCCACAAGAAGGAAGGGCCAACAAATGGCCCTTAACCCGAAAATATGTGCTCATGAACTCATGGTTGCAAAAATTGCATCTCCAAGACACATTGCCTCCCCCACAAAGCTTTGCCCCGGGCCCATCTTTCCTTGTCACATACTTCCACAAAGGGTATTTTTTTTCTTAGGCTTGTTGTCTTGCTAAAACATGGTTAAATGGAGCATGAGCTCCACTAGCAGCCGATGGAGCACTTGACGGAGGAGGAGAACCGGTTGTGCTTGGTGGAATAGGAGGGGAGGCCCTAGATGGTGCATTTCTCCCTTTCCTTTGACCCCTACCCCTGCCCTAGCTGATTGAGACATTTCTTTTCTTGTGTGATGGTTGAACTTGCAATCATCTCCACATATCCACCGGAATGCACTTGGAATCCCTTGGAAACAATGGATAGCCTTCAAATCTCCTTCAAAACTCCTTCACCTGCACATAAAACTCACTCTCAATCAATTGCTTCCTTTCAAATGACAAAAAGAAAGACAAAAAATTGAATTTAAGCAAACCCGATTGTTTTTTTCCGTCGGTCACGTGTCCTGTTCTCGGGATTCATGTCCTGTTTTCGAGACACGCTTCATTTTCGTGTCCGATTCGATTTTTTAACGTGTCCGGTTTTCGGATTCGTCGGGAAGACGAATCGGGCACGTGTCCGATTCGATCCCCACGGGACATGGGGGGCCTCCAGGTCGAATCCGGTTTCATAGACGAGAACTTAATTCTCAATAACAAAACAAAATCAGTAATGGTGTAGTCTAGCTACCAATGGTGATATTGAAAGAAGCAAGTTGAAAAACAGTTTGAACTAATACTCAGGACATGGATACTTTTTGGGGTGTGTTAAATAAATTATGCTTGGGTGTTTGATTATATGGCATTTAATAAAATCGCAAAGGGGAGTTGAAGTAGGAACTGTTACTCACCAGCGGGCAAGGTTCAATTCATGTGAAGGCTTTACTTGCAGGCTGCAGCCATGGGATCACCTTGAGGTAGTGGTTGAACGTGTGTTTGCACATAGAGAGATTGTATTAAATGATCTCATGACTCGTGCACACATAAGTGGATCAAAGTCCACCTCCATGTCCTTCAAATTTTAAAGCCACTAGGTGTAGACCAATTGGCGATAGGGTGCATTGTTAAGACACTCCTTGTGACGTCACTAGTTCAAACCTCGTAGCCCTATGTACCATGTGTGGGGTAGTGTTGGTGCGCCTGGAGGTTATAGTGGCAATGCACCGAAATCAACCCCTGTGAGACAAGTAAGAGCCCAGCCTAGTTACCAATTTCACCAGTCACAAAAAAGAGCCCTTGGGGTGTAGATCAATTGGCGATAGCGTGCATTGTTAAGGCACTCCTTGTGACATGCTGGCTCAAACCCCATAGCCATGTGTACTACGTGCGGGGTAGTGTCCGTATGCCTGAAAATTATAGTGGCAGCAGACTGGAATCGATCTCGCGTCATGCAAGCACAAGCCCGCGTCTTCTTAGTGGTTTGCTTTATGCTTTATTTTTATTCATTGCTAACTTTAAGTTAGTTTACTTGCTTTTACTTTCAGTGATTTTACTTTTCTTTCAAAGTTTCATTTACTTTTGCAAAGTAACGAACACTGACCCAGCATTGCTCTACCGAATTACCCAAGAGAGCTTGCTCGATTGGGGAAAAGATACTCTTTGCCATAATAATTAGTCTCACAATTTTTTTTCTTTTGCATTTGTACTTTGCTTGTACAAGCTTAATTGGAATAAACATTAGCCTCTTCCATGTATGCTCTACCCCTCGCAAGCTTTCCTAAGTTTGGGGATATCCAAAAGCAGAAGTGTGCACTTTGTAATTATCCACATCTAACTAAAAACCCACACTAATAAAAGTAACCTCCCCTTGAAACACAACAAAAATATGGTGTTATCAAACTTCAATATTGCAGGGGAAATTTTACAAAGGAAGCGGAAACAACTAGAAAATGATCGTGGGGCCCCGTCAGGATACACCCTCAATTGGTGTAATGTTGGACATCCCCCCGTGACTCCATCTAGCCCACACATCCTTTTGTGAAGCCACTTTTGTTGACATTCGGACATATTCCACGTACCTTTTGGTATATCGGGAATCCCCTTCTCATAATCCACTCATCAACATAATAAGTTAAAACTGACCAAAACGCACTGCAAAACATTTTACTATTTCGGCAGCACTTCAATATCTTATGAATCCATTTGGCACTGGCACAATTTATACTGCTATCATTTGCTTAAAGTCTCGATGTATGAATGTTGTATCTTTATGTTGTTGATCTAATTTCTACTTTGCAATATCTTGTCGATAAATCATTTCAAACTCCTAACAAAACAATTGATCCACAACTAATAAATAATAAGGAGCCTTAGCAACTCTTTCTTAGGGGCTACCCCCCTTGGCTCCATTAGGAGTGTCCTAAACGGAGGAGTCGGGATCTGGTGACAGCACCTGGCTCGAGACTTGCCCTCAAGGACACACCGAGTAGCTTGAAGATTTATGTTGCGCTCCCCCCCAGGTGTGTGTAAGGTGGCAACAAGATAATAAGCAAATAGACTAGTGCTAAGTAATTGAAAAGCTAAAAGAACTGTTGTGTGATTTCTCTTGGTAGATTTTATTATTTATTAAATGAGTGGATAAACGGGAAGGGGAATTCAAAATATATCCAAAGGGTACAAGGAATATGTTTGGATCTACAAGGTGTGATTACGCACGTGAAATGTGGGCTAGATCAAAGTCGTCAGGGTGTGTCCAACACTACACTAAGAAAGAGTGCAGACTGATGCATCCCCACAGTCATTATCTAATTGTTCTTGCTTCACTGAAGGATTTTCTCACAAATGGTATGGTGTCAAAGACGCCAGATTTTTGTCTGTGGGAGTTAATTTTACTATGGAGGGAATTACAAAATGCTAAAAGCCTCTTTTTTTTGTCCCTATTATCACATATATTGTAGTTGGGCTACCATGATGCAGCATGCAGATTGATTTCTTTATTTTTCTGAGCCAAACAGTCAGATGGGGAAACAACATGGATCATCATTACAGCATGAGCCATCCAGAGCCTATGTTCAGTAGCAGATACAAACTATTTTCTTGCTATGACTGAGATCTCTTGGTCCTTTGAGATGACTTCAGTGGTGACCTAGTTCATTCGAGTAGAGCAGCAGATATGGTACACAGTTTACAGATGGGCATATCAAATGGAGACAGGAATATATGGTGAGATCAAGTATATGTTTCCTTGGTTTGTTTTTGCTATGTGATGTATATGAAACGCCTAGGCTTGTCTTGTTAGGATGATCATGGTGACCTATGCTTATATTTGTATTAATGCTTGAACTTGTGCTAAGACTAATCAAAGGACTTAATGTTGAAGACTGTTGCTCATGTCATGCTTTATGCAAATGTTAAACCTTAGTGCTATATTGGCTCCATGTGTCATTTGTCCCCATCCATCCAGTTCATCCATGATTAATTCTCATCCCATGACTTTGGTTTGATAGAGATCTATGAGATTAAAGATCACTTTCCCCACTTTGACCCCTGTGCATGGCGGATCCCATGTTGTTTTGTGTCTCGGCTCTGAGTTGTGCAACAAAACTTGTTGATGCCTTGATCCTTCTGGGCCAGGAGAACACGCTGGTGTTGGTTCCAGAGCTTAGGTGAGTTGGGTTTTGAAGCCTTGACCTCTCTGGTCGGTTTCCCCCGATGTTTAGTCCTGACTGTGGATACCCCCCCGATTGCCCGAAGAGTGTCAGCTAAAACTCGAAGCAATATGTCTACCATCATTACATGTATTATGTTCTATAAGTTCTATCTGTTGGAACGCAAAGCCCTCAAATAAATGCAAACTGTGTCTTTAGACACAACTCAAAAAGGGTTATAAAATGAAATTGTGAAAGGCCTAAAAGCAATGGATGAATAAATGTTAAATCTAAAGACTATTGGCCACTATTGAAATGTAATTATTAATCCCTCACGGAGTCTGCGGGTTTTGATGTGAGATGGGGCAAGGGACCACTAATTCACCATGTCCCTTAGGATCTCCACTACAATTTCTTGTGTACTCAACGTAAGGGTCCTAGTAAAGATACTCACAGAGCTTGTTTCTTAGCTTGGATGTGAGTCGTAGACATGTTGTTAGGGTTGAATGGGCTATTTTCAGATCAGCTCATCCACTTGTGAGACACCACCATTCCCTATTGTTCATCCGTCATGTATATGTCACTGTGGTCGGGTGTAAATTGTCATCATTCTGAGAGATCATATGGTCAAAGTCAGCTATAAGTCATCTTCCTTTACCTTACCCTTGTTTTCCACCCTTACCTAGCACTAGCACACTGTTTAAACTTTGTAAGCATGGCATGCACAAGAGACTTCTAGAAGGTTCAATGATCTTTCAAAGGCACAGGTACATCTTACTTATTATTATTACTGTTGTCACCATGATTATGAATAACATGATTTAAGTTGGGTTTTGATATACACCATTGGAGCATTTCCCACCTTGGATGTGTAATGTCCTCTTCCAATTAGGCCTTGAGGCCCAAAACCGCTTACCTATGTGATTCCTGTGGGTTCGAGCGGTTACTGACAGCTAGGGAATCAGCTAAGGACTGATGCCATCCATAGAAGATCTAGGGCATCATCATTTGGTCAAGAAGGGCCACCGAGGCCAAAGGCCACCTTCGTGGATGCCATCCAAGCATTATTTAATGATGCATGCACTCTTTAAGTCTCCATCCGCATGCATGCAAGTCAATGGCAAATTAGAAGATAAAGTGACCTAATTAGGTCAAAGATTAGGTTTTGCGCAGTTGAACTTTATAAATAGAGGATAAAGCGAGAGGAGACTTCACTTTTGGATTATGATTATTTTGGGAGCTCTTGGATAGCAGCACAACAGTTGGGGTTGGAGACGGAGTCTTCAGCTAACAGGATTTCGGCAGTGAAACATCTGTCCTAGTCTTATTCAGGGTAAGCCATACTGGTTCACCACTTGTTCTTCATTCATTCATCAGTTATATAGTACATGGTATAGATCGTTGCAGGGACACGTATGCAGCCGTAAGGGGGGGTTTTCAGCCAAAAAGCCCTAATCAGCTGCTAGGCCTTCAGATCTCAGTTTCCTTCCGAAACTCAGGCACCATTCTCATCATCAGCTTCATACTCCGGTACGCAGTGATTATCAGATCTGTCCGAGCTCATCCGAAGCAGTTATCAGCAGTTTCGGGATTCCAGGGGCGTGAGCAGCTGCCTCTCTGAACCAAGTCGCTATCCAACCTAGAGGTCTCAGAAATTCTGCATGCACCAGTCATTCTCTCCGGCACGGAAAGGCTATCAGCCCTGCAAATCGGCAGTGCCATCGGACACCTCCTTCCTTGAGGGCGTAATCCTTTTTTGACTGGGCGTCTTGTTGCTGGGGGTTCACCGGAAGCAGAGGAGATCAGTTCATCTCTGATCCAGTTCTCAGTGCTCGCATACTTTCTCCGGAGCAGTCCAGCCAGCATATCAGGGGTAAGTGTTCATTCTATCTCACAAACCCTAACCCTAATTTTTCCTATATAATAGGGATTTTTGCATGGCAGTTTGCATGCCCAGTTGTATCAGCATATTTGTTTAGAAATAGAAAATATCGGGATTTGGGATATTACAGTGGTTTCAGAGCTATTTTCTTGGCCAGCTGTGGGCTTAAGAGATGAAAAGTAGATGAATACAGAAGGAGATCCTTTTGTAACCTATAGGAGGAGGAAGAGCAGATACACAGAAGAATTTGAAGATATCCAACTAGAAGATACCAATTCAGACATGGAACAAACAGGTATACATTCAGATAGGGGAAAAGGAACGGGAGAAGAGGAGGATCGGATGGAGTTTCGCAACTTGGTCTCTGCATTGCAAGACTTAGCCAAAGGACAGAAAGAAGTCCTCAATGCAATCAACAGACTATCAGCGAAACCGGAAACAGGTATCAACAGTACACCTCCCTCACCGGTAGATCGGGGATCTTCAAGCAGCAGTGGAAAGATGGTGTACACTAACATCCAGAACACTCCGCACATATACAGCAGACCTACTATCAAGCCTACCATGCCTCACTTCTTAGTAGATACAGTACGGGGCCCAGTCATGCAGGTAGAACCTAGCGAGCCTTTTGGGGCTTATTTGCAGGAGTACAGAGACTTAGGGGATGAGTTTCATGCTGCCATGTCTTTCTCAGATTTCTGCAACATGAAGTGTAGGAACAGGCCCAGGAATTTCAACAAGGGTTTCAATCACAACTATGAGTTGCAGAAGACCTTGGGTAGGTTAACCATCCCAAACTTTGATGGGACTCGCGGAGGATCAGCGAGAACATGGGTCCAAAAGTTAGATACCTATTTCCAACTCAACCCCATGACAGAGACAGACGCCATTAAGTTGGCTACACTTCACCTGGATAGAGAAGCTCACGAATGGTGTTACCACGGATTGGTGACATTGGGTCACAACACCATACATTCTTACGGTGAGTTCACTCAGAAACTCATAGAGAGGTTTGATAGGAAAGATCCAGAGATCCATTTCAGGGAGTTGGCTCAACTCAGGCAGACTGGTAGTGCAGAAGCTTTCATTTAAGAATTTCAGAGGCTAGCCATTATGGTAACAGATGTGTCAGAGAGCAGATTGACTATGTTATTCACTGAGGCCCTCACAGAGCCACTACGGGGATGGGTGAAAGCCTACAAACCCCTCACTCTGCAAGATGCTATTAGCAAAGCAAGGGATCTTCAGGATTCAGTGCCCAAAAACAAATTTCCTCTGAAAACCAATTTTCCTGTTAGGGACAAGGACAGGAAACCTTTCCAGCAGGATGTGCCCAAGAAAACCAGGTTAGATGAGGACACTAGGAAAGATTTGAGAAGGAAGAAGCTGTGCTTCACTTGCCAAGAACCATGGGTACCAGGACACAGGTGTGCAAGGAAGGCGAAGGCACACTACATTGAAATGTATTCAGACAGTGATGAGGATGACTATGAGCAGGAGGCCACAGAAGAGGAATCACACCAGGGTGATACACCAGAAGGAGTCATTGCTACATTATCTGGGGTACCAAGATTCTATACTCTCAGGGTCAAGGGAGTAGGAGTATTGATTGATGGGGGAGCCACCCACAATTTCATTGACTCCGCTTGGGTACCCAAGAGAAGCATTCAGACCGAGAAGTTCGAAGGATTCACTGTAGCAGTAGCCGGGAACTCCAGCATGGAGTGCAACTACTGGATCCCAAAATTGAATGTTGCCTTAGGTAATTATCAGATGACAGACTCTTTCTATGTAGTGGATGTAGCAGATACTCATGTGGTATTGGGTGTTCAATGGCTTTATTCTATAGGGAAATACACTACAGACTACAGGGCAATGGAAATGGAGTTCCAGGGGCCAGACGGCAAACGGGTAGTTTTGAGGGGCATGAACACTTATCCCCCAAAACCGGTCTCGTTACAGAGAATGGAGGCAGTTCTCCGACAGGATGATATAGAATGGGTTGCGGAATGTTTGGTCACCTTCAGGAAACCCCCAGAGACCAGCACACAACACCCAAGTGACATTCAAGCCTTGCTACAGAAACATGAAAAGGTTTTTCGGGACCTTCCATCAGGCAGACCACCAGACCGAGGTTTTGAACACATCATCGAGCTAGAGGGAACATAAGCAGTCATCACCACTCCTTACAAGCATCCCAAAAGGTACAAGGATGAGATTGAGAAAACCATCAAAGAATTACTGGAGCTTGGTTATATACGGCCCAGTTCTAGCCCCTTTGCATCTTCAGTAGTTCTGGTTAAGAAGAAGGATGGTACGCTACGTATGTGCATCGATTATCGAGCACTCAACAAAAAGACCATTAAGAACAGGTATCCCATTCCCAGAATTGACGAACTCATGGATGAGCTTCGGGGAGCTCAGTACTTCTCCGAGATCGATCTTCGTTCGGGATACCATCAGATCAGGGTAAGGGACCAGGACATCCCCAAAACAGCTTTTCGCTGTCACTATGGTCACTATGAGTTTTTGTTCATGCCCTTTGGGCTTACCAACGCTCCAGCCACTTTTCAGTCATGCATGAACCACACCTTCAAGGCACAGCTACGTAAATTTTTGCTTGTATTCTTTGATGACATCCTGATTTACAGCAAAACATGGGAAGAGCACCTGAAACACCTAGACGAGACGTTGAGTATTTTAGAAGAACATTCGCTTTACGCGAAAATGTCCAAGTGTGAGTTTGGCATGAAGGAAATGATGTATTTAGGACACGTAATCAATGCAGAAGGGGTACAGGTTGACATGGAGAAAATCTGAGCTATCAGAGATTGGCCCGCGCCAAAAACAGTTACAGAATTGAAAGGGTTCCTAGGTCTATGCACTTATTACCGACAGTACGTTAAGGGATTCTCCCAATTTGCAGCACCCCTCATAGATCTCACCAAGAAGGGGGCGTTCACTTGGACAGACTTAGCACAGAAAACTTTCGAGGAGATGAAGGTTATTATGAGTTCTTGTCCAGTTCTAGCATTACCAGACTTCTCACAACCCTTTGTAGTAGAATGTGATGCCTCAGGGGAAGGGTTAGGAGCAGTGTTGATGCAGAATCATCACCCTATTGCATCTGAGAGCCGTAAACTGAAGGACTACGAGCACCATTACTCCATATATGACAAAGATGCTAGCCATCTTGCATGCTCTCACAAAATTCAGACAGTACCTGGTGGGCAGTAAGTTCAAAATCAAAACCGATCATAACAGCCTCAAGT
Organism: Pseudotsuga menziesii; assembly: GCA_001517045.1. Classification (NCBI taxonomy): domain Eukaryota; kingdom Viridiplantae; phylum Streptophyta; class Pinopsida; order Pinales; family Pinaceae; genus Pseudotsuga; species Pseudotsuga menziesii. The sequence goes on along the minus strand of LPNX010366395.1, from coordinate 213,269 downwards.
ATTTCCTGGAGCAGAAGGAACTGAATGAGCAACATCAGAAATGGGTCAGCAAAGTACAAGCCTACGATTTTGAGATCGAGTATGTAAAAGGTAAGACTAATGTAGTAGCTGATGCATTATCCAGGCGTCCAGCCCCATTATCTCTCAGTGGTATATCCACGGATTGGAGGGCACTTCTCTTAGTGGAATACTCCAAAAATAAATTCGCTTGTGAATTATTGGATGGGCAAATTCAGGATGACAGGTACAGGATCGTGGATGACATCATCTACTACAAAGACAGGATATACCTCGTTCCAGAATCCACATTGAGGAAAAAGATCATTCAGGCATCCCACGATTCTCCTTTATCAGGGCATCAAGGGTTCTTAAAGACCTACAGGCAGATCAAAGAGAGGTTCTCATGGAAGGGCCTCAAGGGGGAGATTATGCAGCATGTCCGGGAATGTAGCATCTGTCAACAGAACAAGATTGAGCACACCCATCCAGCAGGGTTACTCCAGCCACTACCGATTCCAGAACAGAAGTGGGAAAGCATCTCCATGGACTTTATTACAGGCTTTCCCAAGGTCCAAGGGCGAGATTGTTTATATGTAGTAGTTGACAGACTGACCAAGTTTGCACATTTCTTCTCGATACCATCAGACTACTCGGCAGCTCAAGTAGCTGAGTTATTCTTCAAGGAGGTCTTCAGGTTACACGGGTTACCTAAGACCATTGTCAGTGATCGGGACAGCAAATTCACGGGTGCCTTCTGGCAAAAACTGTTCAAATTGGTGGGGACCGAACTGGCTACTAGTACGAGTTATCACCCCCAGAGTGACGGGAAAACAGAAATAGTCAACAAATGGATCAAAGGATATCTAAGGAACTATGTAGCAGGGCAGCAGCGAACCTGGATCAAATGGCTACACCTAGGGGAGTATTGCTACAACACTACTTATCACATGTCTATTAGGATGACTCCTTTTAAGGCATTATATGGCTATGAGGCCTTGGACTATGCAGATTTGGCATTTGGAGACAGTAGGGCTCCTAAGGCTAAGGATTGGATACAGGACAGTCAGGACATCCTGAAAATATTGAAGGAGAATTTACAAACAGCCCAGAACCAACAGAAGATGTATGCCGACAAACACAGGATTGAGCGGAGCTTTGAGGTAGGGGATTTAGTTTACTTAAGGCTCCAGCCTTACAGACAGTCTTGCCTTAAAAAGAAAGGAGCAGAGAAGTTAAAACCCCGCTTCTATGGACCCTACAAAATAATTCGGAAGGTGGGAGAGGTGGCATATGAACTAGAACTTCCCCAGGAAAGCAAAATTCACAATGTGTTCCATGTATCTAGTCTGAAGAAGACCCTTGGGCAACACATTGCTCCATCCACCGAATTGGCCCCCTTAGATGATGAAGGACTGCTGATACTGATTCCCGAACGGATCATACAGACTAGAGAGAGGAAGCTCAGGAACAGAGTAATCAGGGAATACTTAGTTCAATGGAAAGAACTACCACCAGAAGATGCCACCTGGGAAGGTGAACAAGTATTGCAGCATCCCAGTTTGAAGTTGCTTGAGGACAAGCAATCTCGAGCGGGGAGGACTGTAATGTCCTCTTCCAATTAGGCCTTGAGGCTCAAAACCGCTTACCTATGTGATTCCTGTGGGTTCGAGCAGTTACTGACAGCTAGGGAATCAGCTAAGGACTGATGCCATCCATAGAAGATCTAGGGCATCATCATTTGGTCAAGAAAGGCCACCGGGGCCAAAGGCCACCTTCGTGCATGCCATCCAAGCATTATTTAATGATGCATGCACTCTTTAAGTCTCCATCCGCATGCATGCAAGTCAACGGCAAATTAGAAGATAAAGTGACCTAATTAGGTCAAAGATTAGGTTTTGCGCAATTGAACTTTATAAATAGAGGATAAAGCGAGAGGAGACTTCACTTTTGGATTATGATTATTTTGGGAGCTCTTGGATAGCAGCACAGCAGTTGGGGTTGGAGACGGAGTCTTCAGCTAACAGGATTTCGGCAGTGAAACATCTGTCCTAGTCTTATTCAAGGTAAGCCATACTGGTTCACCACTCATTCTTCATTCATTCATCAGTTATATAGTACATGGTATAGATCGTTGCAGGGACACGTATGCAGCCGTAAGGGGAGGTTTTCAGCCAAAAAGCCCTAATCAGCTGCTGGGCCTTCAGATCTCAGTTTCCTTACGAAACTCAGGCACCATTCTCATCATCAGCTTCATACTCCGGTACGCAGTGATTATCATATCTGTCTGCGCTCATCCGAAGCAGTTATCAGCAGTTTCGAGATTCCAGGGGCGTGAGCAGCTGCCTCTCTGAACCAAGTCGCTATCCAGCCTAGAGGTCTCAGAAATTCTGCATGCACCAGTCATTCTCTCCGGCACAGAAAGGCTATCAGCCCTGCAAATCGGCAGTGCCATCGGACACCTCCTTCCTTGAGGGCGTCATCCTTTTTTGACTGGGCGTCTTGTTGCTGGGGGTTCACCGGAAGCAGAGGAGATCAGTTCATCTCCGATCCAGTTCTCAGTGCTCGCATACTTTCTCCAGAGTAGTCCAGCCAGCATATCAGGGGTAAGTGTTCATTTCTCACAAACCCTAACCCTAATTTTTCCTATAAAATAGGGATTTTTGCATGGCAGTTTGCATGCCTAGTTGTATCAGCATATTTCTTTAGAAATAGAAAATATCGGGATTTGGGATATTATAGGATACATGCATGATCTTATTGGAACAATATATCACCTCCAGTTTGGGTACTTTGACCTAGTTGACCAAGTCAAACACGATTCCCAAGGCAGTGACTCAAAAAACAAAAATGCTTACATTTTCTCCAGACATGCCTAGGACCAATACTGCAGTCTGAGCTTTCAGAGTTTGGCCCTAGATCTCCTGATCAAGGATTATTATCACTTTATTATTGGCCAAATGATCAACTTTTATTACAGATTGCAGAATTTTTGGTTCTCGTAAAGCAATGCAGTGTTCTAGGGGTTATGAGTAGTCACTAGTACCATTCTACTATGTCTCCAGACACTTCTGTGAAGTCAGTTTTCCCCATTTCACATCCTGAATGAAGTTATAATGATTTCTTATGATTTTCAAAGGACGTACCACCAAAAAATGAACTAGGAAATCACTGAAAAAATCAATATGGCTTGTGTGGTCAAGAAAATGGCAAGGGAATTTCTCTAGATGATTTGTTATGGCTTTTCGGAAACTTTTACACCAATCTCATCCATTTTCATGCTCTGAATTATTATTTTGGTTGTCTTAGGGAGGACATCCCCCATAGGGTGAAATTGGTCAAAATGGCCAAAATAAAAGTGTGTAAATCAAGTTGTATCTTTAGAAATATGTATGGGGGGCCCCCCATGTCCCCTAAGTGTCAAAATTGCAAAAATAATGATTTATCATGTTGTAAAAATGGGCTTTATGAGGTAATTCGACCACCTCTTGACTTAGTCATGTTGATCCATGTATTGATCCATGTAAAACTAATCTCCACCGTTGATGATGTTTTAATCTCAACCGTTGGATGAAAAAGTAAGTTAGGGTTTGTGTCTCTCAAAAGCTATATAAAGAGGAGACTCCCCTCATTGTATCCCATTGGGAATTTTGGCTCTTGGGTTATTGGAATAGAGAAAATTATTTTGTGAGAAATACTTGTGTTCTTGTGGATGGGATGTCGACAATTGTGATTGAAACTACTTTTCCTTTGCACTGAAATATTTTTGGAAAGAATCTAGCATATTTTTCGTGGATATTATTTTATTGCAGGCAGAGAGGTCATCTTGGAGAGACGCATCATTTGGGGAGACCCACTGTTTGTTTCTCTTATGGATTTGTTTTGAACAGGGAGTGATTTTGTCTATGACCAATTATTTCTCTTATCTTTTATCTCTCGTTTGCAGTAGTTCATTTTCTTGCCAATCTGATTGATTTTTCCTTGGCTTGGCAAGAAGAGGGACACACTTCTCCACTTGGGCGTTTAGATGGATCTTCAACAAAACTTTCATTTGATCTTTGCAGGAGTAATCCTCACCTTTCCGGCATTCATCTATAATTTCCAGGTACACTTCACAAGGTACGTTCTTCTATCTCCATTATTTCAATCCACCTGGTCTTAATAAAATTAAAACGCTAGTCTTAAAACTCTCATGCTTTAGATTTGTAGGTTCTAGTTTATGGCGAGCTTTGAAATTAAAAACTACTTCTTAAATAATTTAAAACCCTCAGATCTAAATTTTCGTGATCATCGAACTCCAATTGCCCACCTAAAGCACTTACCTTACTCATTGAAGAGGGACGCCCTCCTTGGGGAAGTGGCTATTTTGAATTCCGCAAACTAGGTATTGTTAATTTCACCTTTAATTGTCTTAGATTATCTCTAGCAATCAATCTAAGTGTCTAATTTTGTTTAATTTCGCCATTTACCCTTAGATTCGATTTTCATGCTTCAAACCCTAGGGTAAATTGGGGCTTTTCACATAGACACTCTTCTCTTAGTAATTGTGCAAAACTCTAATTAACTATCCTACTAAGAGGTGTAATCAAGATTCTTCGGGTTTTCGACTTGCTTTCCTTGTTTTTAGAGCTATATTGGCTATAAGGACACCCCCTGGGCTTAGTACTTTCACTATGTCTGAAGTGTCAGTATCCTTGACTGGCATGACATCTGAGTTCTTTCATAGGTCTTGGATATCGTAGGTCACGACTTTAGTCGTCTTTCCTCTGCCATCCTAAATAGGATCACCCTACAGGGCAACTACAAGATTCATGATAATAGTCCCATCATTTCAGCCCAAAAGGCCTACAATGTTCACAAGAGCATACGAAGACAGATAGCGAAATACACTTTACTTTATTGCAAAAGGAAAAACTAGAATAAAATAAATAATTTGCAAGAAATGAATGTTATCTAATTAATCTAACTACGCATCTCTTTTTCGAGCACTACTTACTCAGTTAAGCCCTTTCAACCAATGTCATACTTGGAGAAAGCATAGTGGTTAGTATTTTATTTGCAAATAAAACAAATCAACTAAACTATCTAAAGAAAAAGCAACTAATCTAACAATCACACCATGAAAAGAGACAACGTGGATCCCCCCTAGGGAGATGGGGTTGTGGGCGCTAGGTAGCCTACTTGCTCTTATTATTATTATTACAAGATAAAAGGTGGACGCCCTAGTCCTTAGGAATTCGGATCCAAAGGCTTATAGGTTTCAAATATTGAAATAGGATTAAGGTAAAAGTGTTGTTGGGGTCTTGGATGGTCTAGATTGTTCAAATCTTATCAGGGTTTCCTCTTGCCTATTCGTTAAAGTGTAGAAACCAACCACCAAAGTGACACTAAATCTGTCAGGTACAATGATAAAAGCATAAAAAGTTTCAGGTACTTGAAGGATATAAATCTAATAATGAAGTGAGTACTTGAATAAGAACTAGATCTATAAATATAAAGCTTTTAAAACTTAGATCTAGGAGCATACTTACATAAATCAACTTTTAAATATTATTTTAAAAGAAACTAATTTATCGAAGCATGATCAAAACCGTAAACAATAAAGGAATTTCTTAATGTGAAGGAAAGAGAGAAGAAGAGGTTGAGAGCCTGGGAACTTTTGGACAAAAGGAGTCTGTTAGTGGAGAGCAAAGGGATTGTGTCCTTTTGAAAGTGCTTCAACGATGGAGGAGTCAAACAAGATCCATCAATCCTTCAAGCTAGACAAAATGTACAGCTAAAGCTACTTGCAACAATAGCATCAAATCGGGTGCTTCTTATGCCAGAGATCAGAAGAGTATGCATACAAATAAGTAAAACATACAAATTATATATCGCGGAGCATAAGCAATAAATAAATGAAATCAATTTAGAATCATTTATCCTACTGACTAGAAATAGTCCTTCAAAGGCCAAATGAACGACAAATGCAACAAATAAACAAGCTACACTACAATTACCTCATAAACCATTGACATTACATCCACACACATAGGGCCATGCACCAAAGATTTGCCTCCAAAGCCTTCTTTATTCCAACAATATTACCAATACAATACAAAGCTAAGCATCCCTTCGTCCCTCTGAGCATGATAAATGAAGAGCCAAAGCATTGCTTAAATAGCAAAAGAGAGAGGGGGGGCGCATTCTTCAAGAGAGATTCTCTCTGACAAGTGTTGAGAGTGCTTGAGTGAGGGGAAGTGAACTAGATATGATTGAGAGTGATTTGAGGGATGGATGCGCCACCTCCCAAGAGGCTTGGCCAACTCTCTCCTTAACTCGCCACATCTACATGGAGAAATGCACCCCCCTCTTGAGAAGATTTTAATCATGATTTCAATCAAGGATAAAGGGCTCTCTTCCAACTCGCTTTTGAACTCTATACTGATTTCCACCATTCTAGTTAACTAAAACATGTCCAGACATGTTTCCATGATTAATGGGATTTTGATTTTTTTTGTCTTTTTGGCCAATTAAAATGACTTTTTTGGCCATTTTCGAGAGAAAATTATTTTTGATGACAAATAATTGAAATTTTTCTCTCAAGAGTGGGTTTAGGGATTAGGTGGGTACTCTTCGTTAGAAAATGAGCACGCCCATGGAAAATTTGGCCCTCTAGCCACACTTTTATGAGATTTTTAATTTTTTCAATTACACCTAAGGGGACCTAGCACATGTTCATATGACTTTAAAATAATGCCTAGCATGGTATTATACATTGACACATGGACTTATATAACCTCCTTATGCCTAACCACCAAGACAGCCATTCCAGTTTTGGAGAAGCAAGTGAAAATTAAAAACTCGAAAATTATACATTGCTTAAATGCAGTGCATAATTAATAAGGGGCAAAACACCTTGGAATAACTAGATTGATGTCTAAGTCCTAGGAAAACCAATTCCTTTATAAAAATTCATCATGCTAGTACACTTTACTACAATATCCTCGCAGGGTATGAGCATGTGGAAAAAGAAAAAGAAGGGCCATGGAAGCCTTGATGAACTTCAAAACAAGAATGATGAACATATGACATGTCCAAACTTTACCCGCTTGCTTGAAAGTCCAACTAAGTACAACTTGGTAACACTATGCTGGGTTGAAATTGCACAGTAAGAAAGCATTACACAAATAATAATAATAATGATGATGATGATAATAAATACATAATACTAATAATAATGATAAATAGATAACACATAAACAATATATAAATTAATAATCAACTAGTAATTACTATTACTGTAAAGAGGACACGACTCCTCCCAATAGGTTCCTAAGCCATATTTAAAGGAAGGCTTTCAATTGTAAAATTCATCAATCATTTTATTCAATATGTATTATTTACTATGAAGATGGATCTCTTCTTTATCCGGATACGGATTCTTCCATAACACACGGACTCAGTGTTACAGTGGTATCAAATCCCCTTCTTGGGCTTAATTTCAGGCCTTTGGCCACAATTTAGACTTTGTCTAATTTGGTTTTCGGCCATCAATTTGAATTAATTAATTATTTCGTAAAAAAAAAGTTTAAAAAAAAAGAAAGTAGAAAGAGAAAAAGAAAAAGAAGTAAAAAAATGAAGAAGAGAAGAAGATCCCACAAAAAGAGGAAAGAAGAAAGAACGAAAAAAAATAACATACAGTTTATAAAACCAACCCTTGGTTTTATAAACCACACAAGGTTTTATTAAGCCATAATTCCCACGTTCACCCCAAAAAATAAACTATATACGTATAATAATATTATTATTTATAAAATATTAATTATTATTATCAATATTTTTTAATAGTTAATTGGATTTATTATTAATTAACTATTAAACTCTTACATTAACCATGAAGTCATTTAAGAAGAATTGGATGAGATCTTCGATCAATTTATGAGGAAAATGGAAGAGTGCTTGACCGTAAGAAACAATCAAATGAAAAAGTTGTTGACAAGACCTTCAATGAAATAAGGCAACAAAGTGAACTAGAGGCCTCCCAAGACTAAGAGCACTCCCTCACAGAGTATGCAATGTGACCTCTAGCCTCATACACTCTTAGTCAACACACATGACTAATCAAGGCTAAGCAACTCGAGCCCCATACAATCTTAGTCAACACACATGACTAATCAAGGCTACGCCAGGGCCATCCTCCTCTAGTCGTTGGTCTACACACATGAACCCTCTAGGAGAATGTCTGCAAAATGTTTGCCCGATGTTGTAACCATGGAGAAACATCAACAGGTGTACCCTAGTTTCTGTCTATTTCTAGCATGGAGATAGCATGCTTAACCAAACCGACATCTTATTTCATGGAGTGCTCCCTTTATCTTATCCTTTCCTAGCACATATGTTGAGGCATTGGAGTAATTTATTGTTGTTATGATGTTGTAGTCCCTTCATAGAGTTACTTTAGTATGCTAATGACCTTGCACATGGTTTGATGATGATATCTTGTTCGTTGACTCAATCCATGGATCTAGATCCATGTTCGGATTTGAAATGTCGACAATCAAAAATGTATACTATGAATATTTTGAGTAATCTGGCAAGAAACACTTCGTACCACACAAGCCTCAGAACTCACATTTGTACATCCTTTGACGAGTAGCTACAACTTGGCGACTGAGTTACTGGGCTACTTGAGGAGACATATTAGCTTTGGGGACTAATTTTACATGAGCCTGTCATTTATGGCAAAGATACATATATCATGTCGGTGAATATATCGTCGAGGGTCCAAAATGTAACTTATTGGCAACAATGGAAAAAATATCAAAAAATATTGGCAAATGTCTTAAATCCTCAAAAGAATACAAAAATAACCATTTTTTCCAAATTTTTAACATTTAAAGCAACAACATCAAGTAAACACATTGTTATATAAATATAAAAATACAACTAATATATAAGAAGCATAAGATGGCAAATGGTGGATCATGATAACATATCAACTATAAACTGAAAATACTGAAATATGTTCCTAATGGAATGATAGAAATCACATCAAAAGATCAAAATAAATGTCTCTCAAGAGATGAATCACCATTACTCATGAGGTATCTAGATGGTATGTAGACATAGGACATAGTACAAGGCCCAAATCTACATGGGTGAGTTCCCAAGATTACAGTGCTTTTTCTTCTTGGAATATGTGCCCCAACTAAATTGAGAAACTACTAACAACCATTTGCTTTTTCTAAATTTAGATATTCTGCTTAATAAACAAAACCATTTTTTTAGTAAATATAGAAAATTCGGTGTCCTCTCTAAACTGAAAAGCTACATTGTAAATCTAAAAATACTCCTAGAAACAACCACTACTAAAGTGTTGTTGAAAATGTAACTTCGAAAGATATTCTTCATTGTATTATTTGTATTATTATTATTATATTTTATTGTACTTTTATTGTACCTCCTTTCAAGGATGTTTTCCCTCCGATCGGAAGGTGTCATTAATGTAATTGGTCATGTAAGATTCGAGGTAAAATTCGTTGTAAGTCGGGGCAATAGTCCCCAAGTGAGTATTGTAAAATGTATTTTTGAGTTCCCCCAAGAACAAGTCGGCTCAAATAGTTAGGGAAGTCAGCCTTGTTGAGGAAAAAGGTCACACAAATTATCAGTATGTACTATAAATAGGGAGGTGCCCTCCCTCATTTGAACACATTGCAAGATCAAGCAAGTTTGCTTTAAGGAAGAGAAAAACAAGTCCGCTGCTGTAAAAGAAGAAGAAGCTGTAGAAGCCACCATATCTTTTGGGTTTTCAATCTTTGTATGGCATTGTACTATGTGATGAATCTATATAGAAGAAGTTGCTAGGATTTTCCCGAGAGAGGGTTTTCCTAGGATAAAATCTTTGTGTCTCTTTTGTGTTGTGCTTGTCTATCTTTCAGTGATCCTATTGCATATGGTTATGATGTTATGATGCTAAATGTTTTAAGATCTTGTATAACCATTAAAAATCTAACATGGTAACAAAGCCACCCTGAAAGAAGTCTTTGTCCAGCCAAAACACTGCTACAGTTGCAGCTGCTGGAGATTATGATTTTAAGCTTGAAAACCCTAGAAGGAAAAATCTGGTCATCTTGGCATTTTCTCTATAACTTGATTTTGGCGAAGGCTCAAGAGTTGACACTTGGACAGGATGAAGATGAAATCTTGATGTACCTTGTATGCGAGTTTCAGCCTCAAATTCTCTATACTTTAGGAGATATGAATCCTCCAAAATAAGGCAACAACCTCTTCTAGAATTCAATCTTAAACAGGTGACCTGGGGAGAATTGCTATCTATCAGGCTAGGACGATCGCAATAGAATTTCGTAAGATGTTGCAGATAGGACATAGACTATAGTTATTGTGGTGCGAGTTTCAGACCCCAAAGTTGAAACAGTGACACGTGGAAGTCCATACAAGTTTACTATACTGAACCAGGTCACCTTGGGAAACTTATTAGCATAAGGTGAATCCAATCTTTCTCTAACCTATAGGGTTGGAAAAAAAAAGATCATGATATCTCAAGACAAAGTTTCAAACCTTGAGGAGTAAGAATTTAGGAGACACATCAAAATCAAGATCAATAAATTCTGCAGAAGAAATTGAAGAAACTAGGGCTTCTTGTTCTAAGCACTTCCCTCCACAGATCAGTTGAAAAAGGAGGACCATCCAACTCACCCTAGGAGGGAACATATTTCTATGGAGAGAGTTTCTAATACGATGGATTTTCAATTTTTTACCTTACACCACTGCCAAAAAAACTAGGGCATCAGATATTTTCCAATTTTGTCCACAGTTTTGGGAAAAAGAGTATGTTGCTTAGCTCGCCTTGAGGAGGCACATCTTTCTATCCAATCAAATCTGAAAGTCACCCAAGTTGAAAAATTAGGGTTTCTCTATCAAACCCTAGGTCCACCAGAAGCAGTCTTCCAGAAAAACATTGAAGCAAGCATCCAGTTGAAGCATTCTCATTGGTAAGTTCTATTCTCTCTATTTCCATTTGAGGCTCTCTATTTATCATGATGAGAAACAGTACGAAGCTTGAGGACAAGCTTGAAGAAGCTGAGAACTTTCGGGCATGGAAGTATATAGTGTTCCTCATACTAGAAGAGCATGACTTGGAAGACTATGTCAAAGAAGGAGTTGCAAATCCAGAGGGAGATGAGGACAAAGCAAGCATAAGAAGAACTTGATCAAAGCTAAGAGAATTATTTCCATCTCCATCAAAGACCATTTGATCTCATATGTATTTTCTTTGAAGAATCCCAAGGAGATGTTTGATGCATTGACCAGCTTGTACGAAGAAAAGAACATCAACAGGAAGATGACCTTGAGAACTTAACTCAAGGATGTGAAGATGCAGATGTAAAAAAGCATTCAATTCCACTTCACAAGGGTCTCCCAAATCAAGGAGCAACTAGAAGCCATTGGAGACAATGTCAAGGAAGCAGAAGTGGTGATGACCACCTTGGATGGTTTCCCCTAATCATGGGAACATTTAATTCAAGAAAGTTGTCCCAGAAAGAGGCTCACCAAGTTCAATAGAAAGAGAAGAAAAGCTAGGTGATAATGGCAATCAACCCTAACAGCATGTGTCGTCGAAGATGATGAACCAACTGAAAAGAGAACAAGGGAAGATTCCCCAAGTAATGAGGAATATGTACTTTGATCCAGAAGGATTCAACTCATTAAGAAGAAGAACCTCTTATCCATTTCAGCATTGGATAAGAAGAGATGCAGTTGTGATTGTCGAAGAAGGGGCGCTCAGATCTATGGTGTAGAAGACTTGCTCAACATTACCGATCATGAGCAAGACAAACACAGGTCCTCGGAAACAGACAATGGATTAGAGCACGCTACCAGAGACTCTAGTAATTCCTGCAAGGAAACAAGGACCAAGAGGGAGTCTATCAAACAAACAAAGATAAGTGTTTAAATTGTCGTTTCCTGTATACCTAGTTACTCAAATGGTATTGTCCAGTCGTGTACATATTTATGTTCCTAGACTTAGGAAATGTATTATGTATGTAAGAATAGTATACTACTAATATGCATGTGAAGGCTAAGTGGGATATGGTGTTGTACAACATTCCATTGCTACTTATCTAGAATGAAACCTCTTTGCTGACATATTTGGAGTAGTGCACACTCCTAATAATGTTTTGGTAGAGATGGAAGGCATCTAGAAAGTTACCGTATGTGTACAAGATATGGATGAATGTTGTAGCATTGGGTAAGATAATTTGCATGATTGTGTGACATATATCTTTATGCATAAGAATTTGTTGATATCAATATGTTTTGAAAAATATAAAATGTTTCTAGCTCTGCAACTAAATTTGATTTGTAGGAAGGATCGTATGCAGTCACCTACAAGAGAAGAATGATGAGGCTTATTCCGAAGAACAAGTGACGATAATTTATCCAGAACACTCAAAGAAGATTCACTCCAACAAAGTACATGAAGAGGAACCTAAAGTTCCTAGGGTCAAAGACACCGTGATGGAAGAAAGAACTTCAAAAGAATATGAGAATCATGATATGCGAGCCACAGAGACTGGTAGATCCACCTTGAGAGGTGAACACATACAAGAGATGACCAACTAAGGCATGAGAGATCATCCAAGATGAAGAAAAGTATGGTGCTACAGATGGGACTTCCAAAGAAAGTAAGAAGCCTCGAACACACTCCAGTTATGCGACACTATTGTGTGACATCAATGATGTGTTAGAATAATCAACCCATAGTTTACCCACTTAGACATTAATTCATTTATTTTTGTCTTATTTGCCTAGTTCATGTGTCCCACCTTGTGCAAGTTGCTAATTGCCTATCCATAGAGGTCAAACTTGCCATATATGACTCATGTAGCGCTTGGGAAAGCCTTAGGAATCAAATCTGCTTTATTCCTGGCCTCCTAGGCGCCTATCTGCTTTTTCTGCTTTATTGCCTACTTTTTCAGTGTTTTAAGGCACATGGGAAAGCTAGACTAGGTGAGGTGAACTTGTTTTTTGTCCTACACATCCTCCTCTCTTTTCTCCATGCAAAAGCATGTATGAGCTGCCATTCCACCACTCTTTAGCTTTCCTATGCCTTTTTGCTAATTCGTGAGCTCCATGACAGATTTGGGATCCAGCTTTTACACCTATGGGGGATTTGCTTATTTTTGGTAAGCCTGCTTTATGCTAGATTTGGATGCTTCCTCATGCATTCGATTTCTTCATGTATTCTATTTATTCAGCAGCCTATGATATTACCGG
>LPNX010366395.1:161724-186219 GCA_001517045.1 Pseudotsuga menziesii | reverse complement strand
GAACTTGTTTTTTGTCCTACACATCCTCCTCTCTTTTCTCCATGCAAAAGCATGTATGAGCTGCCATTCCACCACTCTTTAGCTTGCCTATGCCTTTTTGCTAATTCGTGAGCTCCATGATAGATTTGGGATCCAGCTTTTACACCTATGGGGGATTTGCTTATTTTTGGTAAGCCTGCTTTATGCTAGATTTGGATGCTTCCTCATGCATTCGATTTCTTCATGTATTCTATTTATTCAGCAGCCTATGATATTACAGGGTTGGCTATTGTACACTCAGGTAATATAATTTTGTGTTACAGCTCCATATTCAGTCTCTCTTGTTAGCAATTTTGCATGATCAATTGATAATTGTTGTGGGTAAAATTAATCTATTGCTGGCCTGAATTTCTACATGATGTAGTGTTAGATTTTTATCATTTAAGCAATATGATCTTAGGATCTTATCTGAGAGAATAACATGCACAGCAATAAACACAAGAGACAAGAGACACAAATAATTTTCCTCGGGGAAACCATAAAGGAGAAAACCCCGCAACTTCCTCAGAGATAGAATGAGCACCAATACAGCAGTAAAACCCGAAAACATAAAGATGATCTCCAACAGCTTGTTCTCTCTCTCTCACTTGAGAGAGCTTCTCCTCTCTCACTCATGCGCCCTAGTGAGTGAGTGAGTGTGTGATAAATAGAGAGGCTCACTCTCTATTTATATTTTTTTGTTCACTTAATGTCAACTCCAACAAGTCGGCCTTATTTGACAATTACTAACCAGGGCCGACATCTCTAGTAGAGTCTAATAACCCTAGTGCCCCACAACTGTGGGGACTTTGCCCTTCGATCAACAAGGAGAGTTAACCTTGACTCAATTGTGGGTTCTATTGCCTCGACTTACAATGGAGGGTTAACCTCAATGACTTTACATGACTTGTTTACATTATTGAATCTCCCGATCGGAACAGCAAGGCATGACATGATTCAATTACATTACAAATACTTCCCGAAATAAACATCGGGGTACAATACATAAGATATACAACTGAATACATTCCAAAGTTACAAATACATCAACACTCCCTCTTAACTAGGAAGGTATTCTCTCAACACAATTTATCGGCACAAGTCTTCTTCTCTATATCATCTAGATCATCATCAAGTCATCTTCATCTTCAAGTCATCTTCATCAAGTATGGATCATCACCGGATTATCATCGAGTCTAGATCATCACTTGATCTGGAGCATCACTGGATCATCATCAAGTCTGGATCATCACTTGATCTGGATCATTATCAAGTCTGGATCATCATCAAAGCTAGATCATCACTAGATCATCATCATCATCACTACTTCCGCTATCTCGATCAACTAGTGCTATCTCTCAATTCTTCTTGTCATAGGAAGTTCTAGAGAGCCAGCCCTTTTTCGTTCTGGTTGTAGGCCTAGCCTCCAGGTGGGTCTTCATCTTCTTTAACACTTATATCTGACCCAGTCAGAAAGGCCCGCCCAACACTTACATCTAACCATGAGAAGAACACATCCACCATCATGTCAAGAAGGCACGCCCAACACTCACATCTGACCATGGGAGGAACACATCCACCACCATGTCAGAAAGGCCCAGCACTCACATCCACTGGCATGATAGGACACACCATCTATCATCCAAGGAAAGGCTCAGCACTTACATCTACTGGCATAGAAGGACACACCATCTACTACCCAGAGAAAGGCACAGCACTTATATCTGACCTAGTCAAAAAGGCTCAGCACTTACATCCTCTGGCATAGTAGGACACAGCATCTACTATCCAAGGAAGGGCTCAGCACTTATATCTACTGGCATGGTAGGACACACCATCTACCATCCCGAGAAAGGCTCTGCACTTACATCCGTCGGCATGATAGGACACACCATCTATCATCCGGGGAAAGGCTCTGCACTTGCATCCGTCGGCATGATAGGACACACCATCTATCATTCGGGGAAAGGCTCTGCACTTATATCTGATCATGTGGGAGCCAATCCCACATTCATATCAGAATGGCTCTGCACTTACATCTGATCATGTGGGAGCCAATCCCACAGTCATATCAAAATGGCTATGCACTTACATCTGACCATGGAAGGAACCAATCCTATCACCATGTCAGAAGGGCTCACGGACTCATCACTTCCCCTTGGAAGGAACCTCAATCTAGAGAACACCAAGCTTCTCCCTGAAGTACTCAAACTTCACTCTCGCCATTTCTAGCATAGAATCACATCAAGGCTGATTACATTCAAGGATAACCTGCGAGCTTCGTCAGGACCGATTAAATCTGAGGACAACCTACAGGACCATTTACGTCTGAGCCACCTACGATCTTCGCCAGGATTTTATGTTTAGACAACCTGTCTCACCGGTTATGCTAGAACTCCCTCTTTCGAGAGATCTCGATCTGGATCACATACTGGAGCTTCACTGCTCCTCTCTGATCTCATACTAAAGCAACACCCCGAAGTTCTCTTCCTATCAATGGCACTGTCCAATCCGAATCGACATAACCCTCTAGGTTAATCTTCTGATTCGCATCATACTTGAGCACATACTCAACTGTACCCTTAAGGTACCTCACTGCATGCTTTGCAGCCATCAGGTGAACATGTCTCAATGTGTTCACAACAAAGCAAATATCCAGTCTCGTATTTGTCAGGTACATCAATGACCCAATCATCTAACGATACATCGTGGCATCAACCGACTCTGATGAAGCAACACTCAATAGCTTCAGGTTCGATGCCATAGGTGTGGTCATGGACTTGCAGCCCATCATCCTGAACCTCTTTAGGATCTCTCCTACATACTTCCCTTGTCCCATAGAGATTCTACCACACCTCCATGCTTAAAAAGTAGTGCATCATATCCAAGTCCTTCATCTCGAACTCGACAGCAAGTCTCCTTCTTGCAACTTTAATGAGTTCCTCTTTTCTATCAGAAACAAGTCTTCGACATATAACAGGAGCATCGCTGGTCTTCCGCCTTCAACCTTGAAGCAAAGGTTGGAATCCGCTTTACTCTCAGTAAAGCCTAGAGTCATCAGTAATCTGTCCATCCTGTCACACCATGTCGAACCTCAGGATCTTCTGTAGTCACTCCCTCTGAAGCGAAGCGTCATTCTCCCTCTGTCTTTCGTACTCTATGGATTGAAACATTCTGTACTGGAGTGACAAGTAGCTTCCTCTACTACTAATATTCTATGTATCCATCTAAGGTCACTGGATATCAAGATCCTCTATCTTAAACGTTTTCAAAAGTTCTTCTCACACCCATCTGTGAGTTTGTCATCCTCTATAGGCTTTCATCTTCAACCTTGTAGCAAAGGTCAAGATCTTCATCACTCTAAGTGATCTTCAAGCTCCTCATGTATGTGTCATCCTATGGGTGTCTTCTGAGCTTGTACAAGGCCTTCTTTCATTTGCACACATGATTCCGCCTGTCATGTGTCTTAACTCCCACTGGCTGCAAATGTCTCTTCGTAGTCTATGCCTTCTTTCTATGATAAGCCTCGTGCTACGAATCCTTCCTTGTATCCCACGATGTTGTCATCTACAGCATGCTGGATCTTGTAGATCCATATGGAAGATACTACGAACTTCCCTTCAGGTCTTCGATATCGCATCCTAGACATCATTCTTCTTGAACCAGTATTCTCCTTCCCTTTCTTCTTGGCTACTTCTTCATAGCTAGAAGACTCTGCATCAATGATGTCGCTCAACAGTGTCACATAACTGGAGTGTCTCTAAGGCCTCTTTCTTTCTTTTGAAAGTATCGCCATATTATTCTTCATCTTGGATTCTTTCTTGAACTGTTGTCACTTGTTCTTCGGAACAAGTCTCGTCCTTCTTTTCTTGTAGGCGATTGTACACGATCTTTCCTACAAGTCAAATGCATTAGTTGTATTGTTAGAAACATTTCATAAGGCATATTCATAATGGAAAATTCTTATGCATAAATATATGATCATGCAACTATTTTAGCCAATACAACATTCATCCATATCTCACGTAAACTTTCTAGATGCCTTCCATCTCTACCAGGACAACATTGAGATTGTGCACTAATCCAATATGTCAGCAAAGAGGTTTCATTCTAGATAAGTAGCAATGGAGAGTTGTATAGCACCATGAGCTACTTACCCATCACATGCATATTAGTAGTACACTGTCATTAATGCAAACATTCTATCATGCAAAACACATCAACTGAACATAAACAAATGCATAACAAAATAATATCATGAAATGACAATTCAATACTTATCTTTATTTGTTTCGTGGGTAGACTCCTTCTTTCAGCTTCACCATTTCTTATCCAAATGCTTAGATGGATAAGAGTTTCTTCAAGAATTTAGTTCTTCATATTCCTCGTCGCTTGAGAGATCTTCTTTGAATCGTGAGGGCTTGATCTTCAGTTGCTCCCATCTTCTTTTCTCCTATTATGAGTCGAGCTTCTTCTTGTGTGCACTCTTCCCAGAGTCTACTGAAAGTAATTACTTCCTTCCAGCACACATTCCTCGAATGAATGAATCCCATGATCCTGGGAGGCCATTCAAGGTGGTTATCACCACTTCTGCATCCTCCACTTCTTCTTCTACCGCTTCAAGTTGTTCTTTGATTTGAGAGACCCTTGTAAAGTATAACTGTATGGTCTCAGCATTCTGGATCTTCACATTCTTCAACTAGTTTCTCGAAGTTATCTTTTGATTTATGTTCTTCTCTTTAAATAGCGTGGACAAGGAATCAAACATCTCTTTCGGTGTCTTTTGGAAAGACACTTGTGGTATAAGGTGATCCTCTATTGAATCAACGATGATCTTCTTGGCCTTGACCAAGTTCTTCTTGTGTAAGGCTTTTAGCCTTATCTCCCTTTGGAACTGGAACCTCTCTACTTATGTAGGTGTCCAATTCATTTCCTTCAATAACTAGTGAGATCCTATACTTCCATGCTTGGAAGTTGTCAGCCTCACCAAGCTTCTCATCAAACTGGTGTGATTAGTCATCTTGAAATAAGAACCTCAAATGTAAATAGGAAAAGGTTAGATCTTACCGATTTGAGGTGTCTGTCTTGGTTCTAGGGGTTTGTCAGAGAAACCCTAATTTCCAAAACTTGGAATCTTTCAGATCTGATTGGATAGAAATATAGACCTCTTCAAGGCGAGCTCTCCAATGTACTCCTTTTTTGAAAACAATGAAGGTAAGCTCCTGAAACAGGAAGCCCTAGTTTACTAATTTCTTCTGCATAAATGTTTGATATTGTTTCTATGATAGCTCCAAAATTACTGCTCCTCTGTGTCTGAAATTTCGTACTGAGATAGCCTCATCTGTCCTTGTTCCAACACCACAGGTTTCATCAGTATTGGTTTCACCAATTGGGACTTATGAGCATTTTCCCAAGGTGACCTATTTTAGGACTGTTCAGCATAGCAAAGTTGTACGGACTGCCACGTTTCACTGTTTCATCTTCGGGGTCTGAAACTTTTATCACAGAAAGTACAATCCGTGCCCTTTTTGGAACATCTTGAGAAATTTCATTTGGACCTTCGTAGACCAAGATATAGCAATTCTCCCCAGGTGTCCTGTTTGGGGAAGAATCCTGGAAGAGGCTGGAACCCTAACTTGGAGGAATCTTATCTCCTAGAATATAGCGAATTTGAGGCTGAAACTTGGACACAGTGTACATCAGGAATTTATCTTTGACCTGTGAAAGTTTCGGCACCTGAGACTTCTCCAATCTCGAGATATAGCGAATCTACCAAAACTATCCGTTTCAGTATTTTAGGGTTCTTCAGGCCCGAGGTCAAACTAGGGTTTGACGTTCCCGGAGTTTCACCCAACCAAAAATGTCGACCTAGGTCTCTAAACTTCGATTTTGATGAGGAGAGTAATCCTATGCCGGGCTCACTCAAAAATTCCTCTTCTAAGAAAAGCCCTAATTTCCCACAACAAAAACTGAAAATGCCCAGAATCAAATTCCGCTTCGATAGAAAGATGCGCCCTTCAATGGAGAGTTAGCCTAGCATCCTTTTGCTGATGAATTGTGGAGAGAGACCCAAAAAGTAAGAAGCCCTGGATTCTACAGTTGCATAGTGTCTTCTTCTCAGGTTGGCTCTGATACCATGTTAGATTTTTATCATTTAAGCAATACGATCTTAGGATCTTATCTAAGAGAATAACATGCACAACAATAAACACAAGAGACAAGAGAGAATTTTCCTCAGGGAAACCATAAAGGAGAAAACCCTGCAACTTCCTCAGAGATAGAATGAGCACTAATGGCAGCAGTAAAACCCGAAAACATAAAGATGATCTCCAACAACTTGTTCTCTCTCTCTCTCAGTTGAGAGAGTTTCTCCTCTCTCACTCATGCGCCCCAGTGAGTGAGTGAGTGTGTGATAAATAGAGAGGCTCACTCTCTATTTATATTTTTTCGTTCACTTAATTTCCACTCCAACAAGTCAGCCTTACTTAACAATTACTTACCAGGGCCGACATCTCTAGGAGAGTCTAATAACCCTAGTGCCCCACAACTGTGGGGACTTTGCTTTTCGATCAACAAGGAGGGTTAACCTTGACTTAATTATGGGGACTATTGCCCCGACTTACAATGGAGGGTTAACCTTAATGACTTTACATGACTTGTTTACATTATTGAATCTCTCGATCGGAACATCGGGGCATGACCAGTGTTATCAGAACCGGACCGGAACCGGCAAAACCGACCGGTCTGACCGGTTTACAGGGTTGGTCGGTCCGGTCAGCAAAAAAATTTCAAAAAACCGGATTTTTGTCCAGACCGGGTATGGAACC
This sequence comes from Pseudotsuga menziesii, assembly GCA_001517045.1. Lineage (NCBI taxonomy): Eukaryota > Viridiplantae > Streptophyta > Pinopsida > Pinales > Pinaceae > Pseudotsuga > Pseudotsuga menziesii. The sequence continues at coordinate 179,374 of LPNX010366395.1, read as the reverse complement.
GGCCAAAACCAGCCGAACCGGCCGGTCTGGACTGGGGAGTCAGGAAACTCAATTTTTTTTTTTAAAAACAGAATTTGATTACATGCCTGGAAATGATGGACAAGATGTTTGATGTGTATTACCCACGGTGACATGGGATATCTTCTCCAAGTTTGGCAGCTGTCCCAAGAATGATCATGTCCTCATCCCAACTCAAGTGCAAATCATTGGGCCAGTTTCCGTACTTGAGAGTATAGTAGTCTTGAAAATACAATGCTGCACATACCTCATCACGCAATGCCAAATATTCTTGATATTGGAGCATGTACTTAAGTGATGCTAGCCTCTTCAAATTTTCATCAAAGATATCTCTAATTGACTCCATGCTTCTGCCAAAAATGAACTAAATTGCTTAACCCAATCAAAGAGTTGAACTGAGAGCTGATACACACTTTAATTTACTGCTGTAACTTGCAAGTCGGGCCCAATCTGACTGCGATGACTTTGTGAAGACACTAAGTTAACATTGGGCATGACATGACTCAATTACATTACAGATACTTCCCAGAATAAACATCGGGGTACAATACATAAGATATACAAGCGAATACATTCTGAAGTTACAAAAACATCAACATGTAGATCCTTCCATCTATGAAGAAGCAATTGAGAAGAAAGAATGGAAGGATGCTATGATCGAAGACTAGTAGTTGATCATGAAAAATGATGTCTGGGATGAGGTTCTGAGACCTGAAGGAAAGTCCGTAGTGTCTTCCAAGTGGATCTACAAGATCAAGCATGCACAAGATGGCAGCATCAAGAAATACAAAGCAAGGTTCATAGTTTCTCTCAGAAAGAGGTAGTCAATTATGGCAAGATGTTTGCTCCATTAACTAGACACACTTCTTCAGTGAAGTAGAAGTGCATATCGAGCAACTTCCATGACTAGGGACTCTCTACAAAGAACCACATGTGTACAGATCAATGTTGCACGACTCGGACTCGGCAAAGACTCGGCTGGCATGTGACTCGTCGACTCGGGAAAGACTCTGGATAGACTCGGCAAGACTCGACAAATAGGGAAAAAACTTAAAATATGGTAAATTTTGGGCACACGTGGAGGGCCAAGTAGTAACGCCAATTGTAGTTGCAACTGCAAATAAGAAGTCAAGTGGACAAGATAATGACTTATGTCACATTGTTTGAGTTCGAGTTTGGGTCGACAGGGTTGAAGTTCAATTCAAATTTGAATTTTCCAAAAACGTTTCGCATTAAGTTCGGCAATATAAATATTTTATAAATTAACTTATGAAATATAATTTTATATTACATTTATATATAAAAAACATTTAATATTTAAATAAAAATTGTGCAATATAGTTAAAATTTTATAAATTAAAAAACCATTTAATATTTAATATAATAAATTGTGAAATATCATAATATATTTAAAGTTATAATTAATGTATAAAATATATATATATATATATATATTATAAATTATAACAATTATTGTTAATATTTTATAAATTAAAATTAAAATATAATTTTATATTATATTTATAAATAAAAACATTTAATATTTAATATAATAAATTGGAAAACGTCATAATATATTGATAGTTAATAGTTGATATATAAAATAAAATAAAAATATTTACTATAAATTATAATAAGTTATAGACTATGCAAATAACAAAACATACCCAAATTAATTTGCATCTCGATATTTAAAACATACACTATGTCGAGAACACCACACCAGTCCTGCAAATTTTCATAGAGTGTCAGAACACCGGTCCTGCTCATTTCCTCAGACAAAGTGTGCAGTCGATGACTAACCTATTTCAGAAATAGTATTTCCTTTAAATCAGAATACCCATCGACAATCAGAATACCCATCGGGCGATTCTACAGATTGGTGTTCGATCTATCATTTCCGCAGGACCGTATTTGATTTTCCCTTTGACTGCAGAGTCCGAGCGAGTAAGAGTTTAGGGCGAGTTCCATGAGTTTCCCAAGTTAAGGCGAGTTCCATGAGTTCAGCACGAGTCTCGAGTTCCACGAGTTCAGGACGAGTCTGTTGCGAGTACCCGGTTCGAGAGTTGACTCGTCCTTACTCGCGGGTACTCGCGAGTATGGGGCGAGTGGTGCTTCACTGGTACAGATTGAAGAAGGCTTTGTAGAGGATCAGACGACACCCAAGGGATAACACATGCAGTTACATGAGGAGAGTGACAATCACCTAGAGTGATGGAGATTTCAACCCTTGCTACAAGGTTGAAGATGGAAGCCTACAGAGGACGAGAAGCTCATAGATGGGTGCAAGAGGAACTTGCAACAAAGTTTGAGATGTAGGATCTTGGTATCTAGCGACCATAAAAGATGATAGATGGATACACAGAAGATCGACAATAGAAGAGGCTACCTATCACTCCAATGCAGAATGTCCCGATGTAGAGAGTACAAGATGCAAAGGGAGGATGGTGCTCCGCTTTAGAGGGAGTGACTACAATAGATCTCAGAGTTCGAGAATCTTGACATGACTCTTGGGATTAGAGGTGTAGCAAAATTCAAAGGAGATTTTCCTTAGCCAAGGAAAATATGTAATCGTGATCCTGAAGAGGTTCGAGATGTTGGATTGCAAGGATACACTGATGGCATCAAACTTGAAGTTGTTGTGTGATCCTACATCATAGACAGTTGATGCCACAGTCTACAGGCAGATGATTGGTTCGTTACCTAATGAACACGAGGCCAAATATATGCTTTGCGAAGAACACTTTGTGCTAGTACATGGTGCCAGGTGGAACCGAGATGTGTTCACATGGTTGCAGCAAAGCATGTGCTAAGGTACCTGGGGGGCACGAATGAGTATGGCCTCAGATACATGAGAGATTAGAGGATCTGCCTGCATAGATATGTTGACTCTGATTGGTGTAGTAGTGCTATAAATAGGAAGAGCACTTCAGGGTGTTGCTTTAGCTTGGGATCTGGCATGATTTCTTGGTGCAGCAAGAAGCTGACGAGCGTAGCACTAAGTACAGTCGAGGCAGAGTACATTGCAGCTTGTTCAGCAAGTTGTGAGGCAACATAGCTTCAAAAGCAACTTGCGTAATTGTTTGATGTTGAGTTAGATATGACTTGTGTGTAATATGACAGCCAGAGTTGTCCAAGAATCCAGTATTTCACGACAGGTCGTAGCACATCAAGATCCGATATCACTATATGTGGGATATGGTACAAAGAGGAGCAATGAAGCTCCAGTATGTGGTGACAAACGAGCAGATAGGCGATGTGTTGACCAAGTTGTTAGCAAGAGTGAAGTTCAAGTACTTCAAAGAGAATCTTGGTGTTATCCAGATCGATGTTCCTCGAAAGAGGGAGTGATGTGACATGTCCGGAAGACGCAAGTGCACCAGGGATGTACATACATGGAGTGAGACACAGGTGGTCTGAAAAGACGTAATGCATCTAGGATGCTCCCGCGATGTACCCACACATCTAAAGATGCTAGTGGTCCATGGGTCATAAAGCATCTGGGATGCGCCTAGGTTGTACCTACATGGAGGGAGATGCAAGTGGTCTGAAAGGACGTAACGTATCTGGGATACTCCTGGGTTGTATCCACTTGGTGGGAAACACAGGTTAACTAAGAGAGAGTCATAATATATCTGGGTTGCACCCACTAGGTGGGAGACGCAGATGTTCTTGGGTGTACCCACTTGGTGGAAGACGCAGGTTGACTGAGGGAGGGACGTAATATAGTTGGGTTGTACCCACTGGGTGGGAAACGCAGATATTCCTGGGTTGTACCCCCTAGGTGGGAGACGTAGGTTGTCTGCTGGACATGAAATATGCACCTGGGATGCTCTTCATATGGACGATGTTATGTATGCTCCTAGGCTAATCTCGACGAGGTGGAAGACACAAGTTGTCTTGGGGACGTAATGTAGGCATGCAAGATGATGAGATGATCTGGATACAATGGGATGATAGTAGGAGACACAGGTTATTGCTTGGGAAATGTAAAATGAGGACCTGGATTGTACCTACTTCATGGCTTGCTTGTAGAGATGATGATGAAGTCCTAGATGGGATCTATGCCTACATCCATCATGAAAAAGGGTTGGCTCTGTAGAACTTCTAAGGACGTATAGATTCGAGAGATGTCACTAGTCAATGGTCAACGAGATGAAGACTTGTTGCAGCAGTGATGATGATCACTGCAATGACGATGATGTCCAGAGATTGTGTCTAGTTGTGTTGACCAAGTCATAAGGATACCTTACTTGTTAAGAGGGAGTGTTGTTGAAAATGTAACTTCGAAAAATATTCTTCATTGTATTATTTGTATTATTATTATTATTATTATTATTATATTTTATTGTACCTCCTTTTGGGGATGTTTTCCCACCAATTGAAAGGTGTCATTAATGTGATTGGCCATGTAAGAGTCGAGGTAAAACCTCCGTATTGCCCCCAAGTGAATATTGTAAAATGTATTTTTGAGTTCCCCCAAGGACAAGTCAGCCCAGAAAGTTAGGGAAGTCAGCCATGTTGAGGAAAAAGGTCACACACATGATCACTCTAAATAGGGAGGTGCCCTCCCTCATTTGAACACACTACAAGATCAAGCAAGTTCGCTCGAAGGAAGAGACAGACAAGTTCGACGACGTAGAAGAAGCTACGGAAGTCATCTTATCTTTTGGGTTTTCCATCTTTGTATGACATTGTACTATGTGACGAATCTATATTGAATAAGTTGTTGGGTTTTTCCTGAGAGAGGGTTTTCCTAGGATAAAATCTTTGTGTCTCTTTTGTGTTGTGCTTGTCTATCTTTTCGTGATTCTATTGCATATGGTTATGATGTTAGGATGCTAAATGTGTTAAGATCTTGTATAACCACTAAAAATCTAACATAAAGATGACTACTGCATCTAAATAAAGCAAGTCGAAAGCTAGGCCATGCGTGCATGTGCCCCTACCACTGTTTATAACATTTATGACTCCTAAGAGATCGCTCCACTACGCTCTCATTATCACAACAATCTGCAATACACAAATTGAGAGTTGTTAAAACTTAATGCTAGTGTTGCACCCTGATTCACAGATCTTCCCTGTTGCACAAGAAACAAGACTATATGGATTGCTAGTGTGTTGTACTGCTGGAGTAGAATTCATTGTGTACAGGTGCTCTAAAAACCACAGTGGAGCATAACGTACATCTCTAATAGTCCATCTTCGTGAAGAAAGTGTTCTCTACTAATCCATGTGACTCCTCCACCTTGAACCTCAAGAATCTTCAAGGTGTCTTCGTAGGGAACTTGCCAAACTTGAGAACCTATCCTAATGTAAGTGCGCCCTACCAAAGTGTTGATTTTTCTGAGCAACATCGAGAGCCATTCTCTTAGGAGAATGGGATCACCTAGTCCGGGACCACGGTAAAGACTCAACCCAGTGTTGAGTGACCATTCTATTGAATGGTAGATATCTAGTCTGGGACCATGATATAGACCCAGCTCTGCCCTGGGTAGACTCAACCCAATGTTGAGTGACCATTCTGTTGAATGGTAGACGTCTGGTCCAAGACCATGATGTAGACCAGTCTAGTACTGGTAGACTCAGCTTAGTTCTGAATAGCCATTCTCTGGGAGAATGGAGGTGCTTAGTCTGTTACCAAGTATTTGACCTAGGGTCAAATTATGCATCCCATGGCTGAGGCACCTGGTCTATTACCAGGAAGGCACTGTAAGCCCTAGACTGGGTCTAGGCATGTGTGACACTCTAACCCTTGATCTATGGGCTTTGTGTACTTCTCCAAGGATTAGCTACCCTTGGTTAAGTTATCCTAGTACCTGATCTAGGTTGTCACACAGAGTGTGAGATAAAAGCATTAGTAACTCTCTTGGTTTATGATGATGTACTTTTGGAATCAAAAAGACCACAAGTAATGACCACATGGGCACTTGGAAAAAGGCTAAAGTCAAAAGTTAAAAATACTTAAGTACTTTTGGACCAAAGGAAAAGGACCACAGGTGAAAGTCAAAGTACATAAGGACTTTTTGGATAAAAGTCAAAGTTACTAAAAGGAACTTTTTGGTAAAAAGGTAAAACTGAAATTGGGAAAAGAATAAAATATTATTATTTTATCTTTCCTAATTTTGGTCCACTTACAGGTGACTAAAGGCTATAAAAGGCTGGTTTTAGACCTCGGGCTGCTAGGTTTCTTCTCAGGCAGCCTTACTAGCTTCACAACTAGGCCCAGGAGCACTTTTGTGCACCCATAGTGGGGCCCGCGAGCCACCACGAGAACCCGGGCAGCTAGCTGCAGCCACGGGTTGCTCACAGCAGACCCGAGCTACCTGCTGCAGACCTTGGGCTACTATATAGCAGGCTCGGAGGACTATCGGGCAGGCCTTGAGACCTCGACCCAACAAACCATGGTCTGCCCACTCCCACAGCAACAGCAGGAGGGTCACGGCTGCCCAAAGCAAACTCTATGCAGTCTGCCACAACCCCGGGCAAATTAGATCTGCCATTCGGGCAGGTGAAGAAGGAAGCAGAAAATCCGGGCAAAAGAGAAAAACGGTTGGGCAAGTAAAAAATAAATTCCAAGCAGCTGTAATTTTTTTGGGGCAAACATTTTGATTTTTGGGGAGGCCCTATTTCATTTTGGGAAGATCTATAGTCTGATAATTTTTCTTGGCAGGCCCTTATTCATTTCCGAGCAGATCTTCATTGTTAGGACAGTTTTCGGGTAGACTGGGCAAGCATAAATTAATTCTAGGCAGCCTACTATTAAATTCGGGCAACCTATTAAATTCCTTCTGGGCAGATCTGATAATTATTGAGTAGACTATTTTTTTGGACAGTCTTGATCTTTTCAGTCAGATCTAGAAATTTGTACAACTAGTGTTTGAAACCCTTAGCCTGAATTTTGTTGTGTTATTTTCTCTGTAACTGTGGTTAAACCTAGATTGGGGTTTGAGGAACTTTTTGAATAATTTCCGAAGTCATCTCATTTACGAGATGAGCTACTAATTCTTTTTGGCGGTTTTGTCCTTTGAAGGTTTCCCCAATGAAAAATCTTGTGTTCATGCGTCCATTGTGTTGATGTGATTTTTACTACACTTATCATTTGTTAATTAAATTGATCTGCAAATTTTTTAAATATTTATGCTAATGCTAAAATTCAACACAAAGCTCAACTTTCTAAAGGTGAATGGAGAAACTTCAACCCTGCCTGGGTTTATTCGGCGTCATTTTCCTTGGCAGGTCGATATTTCAGTCAACTTGCAATATTTACCTAAAATATCACATTTTAATGAATGTGTCGTGAAACAGAAAAATGTCGCGATTTTTGCAAGTGATATATTGTCGAGGGGTTTGTGACACGATATATCGCAATACGAACGATATATTGGTGATATGTTGAATTAAGATGTGTTGTTTTCTTTCACACACCTCGAGGAGGTTAAGTTGTCATTGCAAAAATATTCAAGCCACTAAGTGCATCCTTGGGGGAAAGTCTCGAGTCGCTGTCACTTGATCTTGACTCCTCTGTTTAGGAAAACTCCTAACGAAGTCAAGGGGGGTAGACCCTATTTGGTTGCTAAGGTTGATTAAACTTTAGTGGTAGTTGTTTAAATGAATGAGTTTGTTTAGGAGTTTTTTAACAACAATAATGAAATAAGAGATTTGTAAGATGAACAAATTATGAGAGCATAAACAACACAAGAGCTTTAATAAGATCATTCAACACATAAATTATCCAAGCAAATCTTATACGGATAGAAAAATAAATACAAGAGTTGAATTAAATGGAGTCAAAACTGTATGTGTTGTAATGTTGGAGTGGATGTTTTGCAATTGTCTCTTGGTAACTTTTAAATTATGAAGGATTAATGAGTTGATTAATGAGGGAGGGGGGTTCCCGATATTCCACGAAAGTACAGGGAATATGTCCAAACTCACTAAGTGTGGTAGCACACGAGGAAATGTGGGTTGAATGGAGTCACGGGGGGATGTCCAACACTGCACCTATTAGGATGTAGCCTGACAAGACCCTGCGGTCACTTTCAGTTGTTCCCGCTTCCATTGTACAATTTCCCCACACGAAGAAAAACGCAACACTGGATTTCCATTGTTGGGAGGTTAATTGAAAGTGTGGAGGTTAATTAAACTAGTCACTGCCGTTGCTTTTGATGCATCCAACTGGTCGGTCAAACCGCAGAGATGCAGAGCATACACAACGAAGGCTTGGTAAAATTTTAAGAATTTTATAGCAAAATTTTCTTAGTTAGAAGGGAAAGCCCAAGAATCTCTTTCCAAGTCCAGCACTTGGGAAATTCCTTGTCCATGAACCGTACTCGGGAAAGCAAGGGGATTTATTTAAGAAGTAAAATTGCTAAAAAGGAAAGGCTTTCTAATTACTACACTGCACAAATCTTTTCTCTTTCGATAATTCGGTACAGCACAGTGGGTTAGTATTTGTATTACTTTGCAAAATAAAAGATGTAGCGAAAATAAACTTATCGAAGTAAACAGATCTGCAAAAAAATAAACTAAACTAACAAAACATAAAAATGACGAAAAAGGCACCGACGCAAATCCCCCCAAGGGAGATGGGGAGTGGGCTCTGAAGAGCCAACTCAGAAACCTTTTATTAGCTTGTTACAAAATGCTTAAAAAACGCACTTTTGTCCTTGTTATCTGGGATCCAAAGGCTTATAATATTGCATAAAATTGACTAAAAGTGAAGTGGGAAGCTGGGGAAGCCCTGAATGGCCCAAAACTTCTAAATTTGGCTAGAGCTTCCTTCTCTTTTTTGTTCAACCTGAAAAAATCAATGAGTTATTAGTCCTATAAGATGCTAAAAAATACTTTAAAATTGTTTTTGAACATCTACCAAAAAATATCTAAGTTAAAACTAAAGAGAAATGCGCAAAAATAACAAAAGAAAACAAGTTTTCCTTGGGATCTTAGCTTGCTTTTTGGGCAGCCAATATGATGAGCACTACTTTGCTAGATTTGAAAATGAAAGTGCAAACTAACTTAACTTTCCAAGCTTAAGATTTTCTAGAAAATACAACTTGTAAAAGAAAGCTTGTTTAACACTAGATCTAATTACGAATGAAAATTTTGAATGCTTAGATCTAGAAAGCTAATCAGATCTATGTAAATTATAACTTTTGAAAAGTAGATCTGAAAGAAACAAGTAACCAGGAGAGTATTGATCTAAAAAAGAGGAGTTAGAGAAGAGCTTGTTGCCGAAACAATAACCCAAGAGGATTCTTGGTGGGATGTTGAGGGACTATGTCTCGAAAATGTTGAAGATGAAGAGGAGTCAAACTAGATCCACTTCTTCTTCATGCTAGAAAACCTGTAACCTACTCAAGAAACTTGCAAGAAAACTATAAGATTTGATGATATATATGAAATGAGATTAAAACAACATGCATATAACCTTATAAGACATGTTAGATCTAGACCTCTGAACATACATATAAAAGAAAATAGAACAAGCAAGTAAACTTACTTACATCATTCTATTCTTATTGATTGGGAGCAATCCTTTCTTAAACCAAATACACAAAGCAAGAGCAAGCAATTGAATAATGAAACAGGTTACCTCAATACACCATGACAATTATGATCCACACAGAAAATCACAACACCATTAGCCTCCAAAGCTTCTTTATTTCCAATGCAAAGAACAATGATACAACAAGAATACAATTGGAAAGCACTCTCTGATCCAAACCGAACTAACCTCAAAGGAGAGAGGTAAGCTTTATTTTATAGCCAAAAATACCCAAGGGGGGGCACATCCACAAGTGGGAGTGAAGTGTGTTATCACCAACCCTGTAGTTGCCTGTGTGAGGTGGATCCAGGATAGATGGTAGAGAGGCAAGCAACTAAGGGGTGGAACCAAGATTGCCTAGAATCCCAAATGGATGGTTGTCACGCCAATCAAGGCAATCTTCGCTTTATGTTATCTAAGTCCAAGACAACAACGGGGGAGACCCGGATCTACTCCCGACAGGAGAGATCAGACCTAGACGCCAGATCAGATCAAGTAAGCTTGAAGTACGTAAGGTGTGAGTAAATTGGAGACCCTAGATCTATGGAGGATGTGACTAAGTGGACCAGGGCTTCGGATATAGGTTTCGATTGTATGAAGGTTGATCCGAAGTGGAACCAAGGTGACCTATAGGGGGAAAAACTAGATCTAGGTTTGGGGTACTAGCAACTGATGGAGATAACCACTGCCTTGGGAAACGTAACCAATGCAGGGGGAGGAAGGACAGGGCTGAGACTATCTAGTACCCAAGGGATAGACTCGGTGAGAAATATGACAAAATCAAAGTGCTTGAGTCATTAAGTAAAAGTCGGATTTCAAGGAAAATAGGCCAAAAGAGGGTTAGCGCTAGGGTTGGAGATCAGTTCCTGTTGGGCCTTGGGCAATGGAGTCAGTATCTTCCCAGTGTTGGGGTGAACCCACCTGGTGTATAACCTGATCTATCGACCCAGAAAAGTGTTGGCCCGAAAAATTCAGTTTGTAGGGGAAATCAACAGAAGGAGCGTTGGCGCTAGGGTTTGGAGGGATAGATCCTCAGATCTAGGACAATCTGGCAGGCATCAGCTCAACGTTGGAGGAGAAATGGGATGTGGATGACCTGATCTACAAACCCAAGTTGAAAAAATACAGAAAAAATAAGACCCGGAAAAATCAGAAATGACTAGGAGTGTTAGGGTGCAGAAAGTCAGTTTCTCAGATCTAGGGCCACCTGGCAGCAACTAGCTCAGCATTGGAGGTGTTTTGGATTGAGGAGGACCCGATCTACGAACCCAAGTGGTTATTTTCCAGAAAAAAGTCATATTTGGAAAAGGTCAAAATTTTAGTGGGGGGCGTTGGGGTTTTAACAGTCAGTTTTTCAGATCTAGGGAAAACCAACAACCTTTTGGACAGTGTTGAAAATGAAATGGTGAAAGGGATGCTCGATCTACAAAACCTAGCAGTGGTCTGTCCAAAGATCGAACGGTTCCCCGATTAAGTATTTTTGGATTTTTTAAATATTTTGGAATTTTCAGTAAATCATTAGAGGAAATTTGGGGTCTAAAATGGGCCTTATAAGAAAAAGAGCCAACAATAAATTCTTGTGAGTTGGAATTCAAGAACCAATAGAATTTCAATAAAATGAGTCAACCATAATAGTTGACTTGACATATTTTTCATAAAAAAACTACATTTTTTTGTTCGCATTTTCAACATATATCCCTGTTTTTTTACTCAAATTTCGAGCGGGAGGTCTCGTTAGATGCGAAATCAAATTCCGCATCCAACGATACCTCCCGCTCGAAATTTGAGTAAAAACACAAAGAGATATGTTGAAATTACGAACAAAAATAACAGTTTATTTTTTTCTTCCTCCAAAATTAATAAATATTATTTTATTGTGTTAATTATTGTTTTATTATTTTCCTTAGGAGGCGCATTTTAGACCTCAAATTTCCTCTAATGTGAAGAAAAGCAAGTACAATGGATTGAGATCATGGAAGAAAAGAACCAACCTGTAGATCTTACCTGGAAAACCTTGTAGATGCCTTGATGATGATGATCCCTACCATCCCGATCAATTTGAGAAGCTTGAAGTGAGTTCTATGTCTAGTGTTTTCCCGAGGAAGTCAATGCGCCCTCTCTCCTACACAACAAACGTCAACCATATCAGATTTGTTGCCACATGAGAAAAAAGCTAAATGCTACAAAAAAATAGCAAGAGAAAATCATAGATCGCAATGACACTAATGAAAACCCCCTGATAAAAAACGAAGACAATCCAAGCAAGTTAAGGTACCCCTGCAAAAACGCCGAAGCTGAAGTCGTCCTTTTGTAGACAAGACAATGATCCCCAAAAAATAAAGATCTCATAACAATTTCTCGAATGCTAGGAAGCAAAGGACTTTCCAATCACCATTTAAGAACATCAGATGCAAAGGAGATCCAAAAAAATATCCACAAGAAAAAAATTTCTATTATCCAGATCCAAAAGCCAAAGACCCCTTACAAATGAGAAGCTCTCTCCTTTAAATAGAAATGAGAGAACCAAAATCCTAACCACTTTCAAAACGAGTGGCTAAGATTAAAAGATAAAAATGTTATAATCAATGGTTGAGATGAGCTCAACATACAATACATGGATCAATATAACCATAAAGTACCAAAGTGGATTAGATCACCCATAAAGAGGGTACCCCACTCAACAAGAAATAAATTAAGCACATGGTGGGTCCATGGAGTGTTAACTAACTCCCTCTAGGTGCCTCATGGCACAATAAAATAATATAATATTTTATTTTTTTTGATTTTGTGCCTCCTTGAGGAAATCGTGAACCTCCCAAAAGCTCCAGAAAATAATATAAAAATGCCCAAAAAATAGGTGTGGGCCCAATCAAGTGCTACAACTGTTGGAGAAGGTGCGGAGGACATCATGACTCATCCCATGTCATTTCCTTGCCTCAATAGCCCAAATCGATTTCTTCAATAGCCATTTAATCATTTTTTAATTTGCCTCGGGAAATGTGAACCTGCCAAAAAAGTATCCTAGGGTGTCTGCATTGTCCAACTGAGCCCACCAGGCTCTCTGGGATGGGGTTACTATGGTACAATCAAGTGGTTACACCCCCTATGCCGCATACAGCGCCCTAGGAGATCCAATAAAAACATCTCCCTGCTCAAACACATCATCTTGTGAAGCAAAACTACATCAAAAGGGTAAAATGAGCCTGACCATCTCTGTAAGTGCCCGAAACTGAAAATAAGCTATCTCACTAGACTCAGAGAGTACAAATCCATCTAGGGTGTATACTCATACCCTTTCCAGATCTCTGCCTAATCATCAACAATATCCAATAGACAATATAATCACCTGTAAATGACCAGATACCAATAATATAACTCGGACTATCATCCATCTACTACAAGTGTTACACGGCTAAGACATGCTCTACAAATCGTTTAAGTAACAATCATAACAAGTAGCAGTCACCTAACTAGCGGTACATCAACCAAATACATATATAAGGTTTCATTTATTATTACTCAAACCAGACTTTCAGGACTATACTCACTTCATAGTTGTAGTCAATTTGCTAGTGAAGGGTGAAGGCTGAAATTGACAAGGCTAGGGAAAAGGATGACTACCAACTTAACATCATGACACTTTGGATATGGAAACGGAAAACTCATTATAACCACATGTCGAACAAACAACAACACAAGGAAAGGCAGCGCCTCACAAATGGTTGAGTTGTTCAGAGAGTGCTTATTCAACCAAGGTATCATGTCTACATCAAGTTTGATCTAGTTTCATTAGGACCATCAATTTTATTTCCATGGCCTTTTTGGCCTATATGACCCTTTGGGACTTCACCAGTGCTTAAAAACACAGCTAATCGCAGCTTACATCCAGGACATATTCAAATTTATAAGGTCAGCAATATTTGGATATAGCAAATATTTAACCATTGCTTTTGGGACATTTTCTTATACCCTTCAAGGGGTATTTTAGCATTTCATTGCTCTTGCCCTTTGCTCACATATGTTAAGAAACACATTTTAGAATTTACATTTTCCATGGGCGCATATATAAATATTTCCAATACAAGTAGTACATGAGCTTTCAATTTTAGCCAACAACATCTCAAGTGACCAGGGGAAGTTCTGCACATTGCCAAACATCGGGACAACCGACCAGAATGATTTAGGCATACAATCCAACTCACCAAAGGCAGGTTTTGTCACCAACTCAGAGCCGAGACACAATATAAACAAGGAGGTTTGTCCAACAAAGGTTCTAGCGGGGAAAGCTCCTCCATGCCACAAGTCAAGTAGTAAGTCAGGTTAAAACAAAACTGGAAGGTAATGGATGGGTGGAGACAGTGAAAGATGAAGCCAACACTAGCAAGCCAAAGCAATGGTGAGAATGACTACTTTTGTTCTCCCTAAGGAGGGTAAAACCAATGAGTATAGATCCAGAACTTCCAAGTCTAAATAGGGACATCAATACATAATATAAATACATCCAAATCCATACATTTATGACCACCAAATCATGACACTAGATGCTAGTATATGTCACAAAAATGAGTATAAGAGCAATGATAACCATAACACAATATAATAAATGTCGAGTCATAACCATGCAAATAATCCATCTGAACCATCATCTATCCAATAAAAAAACACTAAAACCAATCTGGGCATCATCAACTGCTCTGTAAATGACTAAATGGTGGCTATATCAGCCCTCGAATCTGAGTGTCCTGAGACTTAATCCTAACATGGGAGAGTATAATAGTCCACTAACAAAATAATGATCCGTCAAAACTGCTCATCTCAGCATCTCGTATGTAAGAAATCTGGCTGAAAAATGTATTGTATCTGAAAAATAGAATACGGTAGCCTAGCTACTATATATGTGATAACAAAGTGCAAGTGAGCTTGATTGATTGAGATATTCGTGGATTCTTGTTGGAGGTTGGCGAGACGACATGGCACGACATACCTCATGAGAGATGCACCCTCCTGTGGGATCGCCACCTCTCCAGTAAACAAACACCAATATCTCAATGTGTTCCCTCTTTGAGAGAGGGTGCATTCTCTACCTTTGACAATACGTCAGTGCATGGTGTAAGGCCCCATTCTACTCGCTTTCACGAGGAACTAACCCGCCGTATCATTTAAGAGATATGCCAACACATCAAAACGTGAAAAAATATGCTAAATCGCACTTATGCTATGGTGGGCGCATCCCTCTCTTGCATATACTCGCCACTTTTATTAAAAAGATTTTAACTAAGTCGTAACCATTCCCAAAGGTCCCAACTTGAATTACTTTTGTATTTTAGCTTAACTCGTTTTCCATAAGAGACAAAGATGCCACCTTATCCAAAAAACAAAATTTGTCATGTTTCCTTTGACTTTTTCAACTTGTCTTTTGTGTCATTTTGTCACATCTTTAGCATTAAATTGACCTTTTGATGCCCCTTTAGCAAAAAATGGTTCTACAAGATGATTCAGTCACCTGAAACATAGGAAAAGTGGGCTCTAGGACAAAGAGGGCGCTTTGAGTGTGAAAACAAGCATCCCCGCGCCAAAATCAAAATCTGGACCACACTTTTATTACAATTTGAATTTTTCCATTTAAACCATTAAAAAATGGCCTAATTTTGCGGGAAAAAATATTCAAAAGGGAAAAAAACTTAGAGGGACCTAGCACATGTCCATACGACTCAATATTGATGTCTAGCATGTTTATAAACATTGACACATAGACTCTAATAACCTCCCAAGGTCTAACCACCAAGACGACTACCCCAACTTTGGAGGTGTGAGTGAAAAACTCAGAAATTATTAGTCGTTTGTTCAACAACAAATAATTACCAAGGGAAAAAACACTCTAGGCTAGTTGGATTGATGTCTAAGTTTAGGAGACCAAGTCTTTTATATATTTCACCATGCTAGCACATTTATTACAATTTCCCCCAAGGGGGTATGAACATGTGGTACAAGAAAATTTTAAAAAAAAATCCCAAAAAAAGCCTGGTGAACTTCTGAACTATGAAGAATGAACACGTATACTTGTTCTACTTTGTCGGCTCACTTGAAAACCAACTAAGCATGACTTAATATGTAACAAGATGCAGCTTCGAAAGATATTGTTATTGTATTTGTCATGTAAAACCCTAAAAATAACAATATTATATTGTATTTGTATTTTATCCTCCCAAGAAGACAAGTTGGCCCCACAAGAAAAAGTCATCTAGAAAACAAGTATAAATAGAGGGGTTGCCCTCCTCATTTGGTACACACACTCACAACAAGCAAGTTCAAGGAAGAGGTTCGCTCTAGTTAAGAAGAAGATTGTTTTGGGTTGTAGAACACTTGGAAGGCATCTATCTCCTGTTCTTGGGTTTGATTAGAAGCTTCTTGTTAACACTGTGACATTGTACTTGGTTGACGAATCTAAACTAAGAAGTTTCGCTAAGTTTTTCCCGTGAGATATTTTTCCCAGGTTAAATATTTGTGTTTTTGTGTTTACTATTGAATGTCTTTGTTTCAGTGATCCTTACGCATGCAATTATTATGATGTGATATGCTAAATGAATGAAAGTCTAACATAACTGCTCATTAGTCAAAATCCTAACATTATTCGGCATCTTTATCCTTGGAAGGCTAATATTTCCGGTCAACTCGCGATATTTACCTAAAAATGACATTTCAATGAATGTGACGCGACACTTTAAAAAACAAAAAAATGTCGTGATTTTTTGCAAGTGGATATATTGTCGAGGGTTTTGTGACACGATATATCGCAATATGACCAATATATCGGTGATATATGTAACAATGATTTATGGGCCACCAATTAATCTTCTAATGGGTTGTTCCATAAATGGGTTTGAATGCATAGTATTTGGGGTTTGAAAAAAATGATTACCAAAACCCTAGGTTTGGTAAAAAAATAGATGGTTAGAGGCTCAATAAAATAAATAGGCTTGGAAAGTTATTAAACCTAAAAAGATTAGGTTTGGTAAGAAAGATTTGCCAAAATATTTTAGGGTTAAAAAACTAAATTTTCTAGGCCAACCTAGGTAAATTAATTCAATTTTGGGGGAATAAGGGACAAGTTTAAAGAGAAAACAGACAATTATGGCTGATTTCCTGGATCTGGAAACAATGGGAAGGCCAATTTTCTAAAAACTATACAGATTTGGTGAAAACCACTTGGATCTGGTGAAAAACAAAGTGTGTTTGTCCAAATCTATTTCCAAAACTACGAGAAAGGAGCCTGTTAGCACACAACTTGTAGTTGCCCCACAAATGATATCCTATTGAAGACGGTAGAGGGAACAAACAACTAAAGAGGTAAACTACGAGTATCCCAATGTAATGTCCCTTTTTCGAAATTTTATTAAAATGACCAATTTTTCACTTTTTTCCCTATTTCAACCTTTGACTAGTTTTGATGGCTAGGTCTCCAATTTGACCCAAATGCTCCCAAATCTTCTGAGGAGGTATATGACTGATATTAAGACTTGAATATGATGCTCAGGGATGATTTATTGCCATCCAAAGACTTCTACAAACTTGTATAATATTCTGGCCAAGGTAGGCTTTTTCACTAGCAAATTGGGGTTCCAATTCCCCCTGGGTAAATGCTAAAAATGGCTTCTCAAATGCTCCCAAACCCACTTGAATTTCTGAAGAGGTAGATGATGTTTAAGGGGCATTGTGATCCAGGAGGATATTGGTGGCCACCCACCTATTCCACTTGGACCTCCACCATTGTTTCTTTTAGTTTTCCAGTTTCCTTAATTGTAGCACAATTTACTATTTTTGGCAGTTTTCGGGTCTTAAACTTCTGGAGCCGTTTTGAGGCCCTATACAACGTTTTTTTGGCATCGAATGTCGAGCAAATATGAGTTCATTCCGGACTCGATATTTGTAGTTTATGGATGTAGTCTTGAAGAGATCTTTCTAACGATGTATCATGCGCGTCAAACGGAGGTAGTATGCCAAAGTTATGACCTCGAGAAATTGATGTACCAAGTTACCCAACGGGGCCCACATTCTGGCGTTTCACCTCCTAGAGTTAGGCTCTTG
>LPNX010366395.1:100532-160586 GCA_001517045.1 Pseudotsuga menziesii | reverse complement strand
TGGATTCGAAATTGCAAGAGGATGCCATGTGGCACATAAATTCTAGCTTGTGTGGGCCCCATAATCTCCATGTGTCTCCATGCTCCATTGCCACTTCAACTTTTTCTTGTATTTATTTAATAAGCTCCATTATTAAATATTTATTCCACTCTAATGTCTAAACATCATTTATTAGCTCCCTTATTAAAATTCCAAATGCATCCATCCAACTTAAGGAACTAGTAGGATTGATGGAATTGTCCTACTATGCAATTATAAAAATGGGGACATTACACCCAATCCCCAGATATGCATTGGTTGTCACGTCGGTTAGGACACCCTTCGCTTTATGCCACTGATACGCCAAGTGACAAAGGGGGAGACCCTGATCTAACCTAGAAGGAAAAACCTAAAGCTAATACACCAAATCAAACTGTAGCAATAGAGTACGTAAGGCGAGTAGCTAGAGAAACCCTAAATCTGAGGAAGATAGCCACCGATAAGGATGTTTTCGACTATAAAGATTTAGATAATGGAAATGTGGCCCAAAATGTTTATATTCGTTGACCGTAAAATTATTGTGTAGATCTAGGTAGTAAGTGCTAGTGTAAATGATCAAATTCACTACCCTGGGGGCATTGAAGGTGGAAAATGAGAGTATGCCCAGAATGATGACTTTGATGAACAATTAAGGAAATCTAACACTTGAGTAAGATGGCTTGTAGATGGATTTGACAGTATGTAAAAACACAAGCCAAAAAAATGGATCATAAAACAGGAAAATTAGTTGAAAACCCCAGGAGGGCGATTTTCCCAAAGACCAGTGCATTTCCCATAGGGCAGATGGAGTCCTTAATGATGACATTTTTGAAAACCCACCTAGCTCTAGGGAAGAGTGAAATAAACCAGAAAATTTTCGCTAAAAATCCTAACAGAATGACCCAGAGAATTTTTTGAAGGTTTTAATTATGTTTTTGATTCTTTGTCGGGTGGATTGGAAATTAAAACAAAAGAAATACTAACAAAAATCCTGGAAATATTGTAAATGTCAAGTGCAATGACACTTTACCCCAGTTTGACGCAATTCCAAACGAATTTTATGAAGTTCCAAGCCAAATCGATTTTCCCAGGTTGAGCTAGTGCACACCCCTTCCTACAAGAGCAACCTACGTCGCGTTAGAATTTGATCCACAGAAAAAGAAACTACGAATGCAAGATAAATCAAGAAGCATAACCAATGATCAAAGACACATTAGAAAAAACCCCTGATTGACAGCGTCTTCAGATGGAGAGAGTTAGATCTCTCACAAAAACGCCCCAAGAGAAAACGCCCTCCTGCAAACAACACGACTCTCACAATATTTGGAACAAGCATAATTTAACTAGAACACCTCCGAAAATAATTTTGCAATCAAGCACAAGAACAATTTATGACAAAGAAGACACGAGATTTCTTTGAAAATATTCTCTATTCCAATAGCCAAGAGCCAAATTTCCCGATGGGATACAATGAGGGGATCACAACTCTTAAATAAATCGAGAGTGTGTCCACATTTTAACCAACATCAATCCAACAGTTGAGATTAAAACATCATCAATGATGGAGATTTTTTAATTTTACATTACATTGATCAACTTAGACAAATGCATTTGAGGGTGAATTACCTCATAAAGCCCATTTTCACAACATGATAAATCGTTATTTTTTCAAGTTTGATACTTAGGGGACATGGGGGTCATTAGGGGGTCCCCCCATACATATTTGTAAAGATACAGCTTGATTTACACACTTTTATTTTGGCCATTTTGTCAAATTTCTCCCTATGGGGAACGCCCTCCCTAGAGAGCCATAAAAAATATGGAACATCAAGCTAACTAAAATTGATGCATATATGTCCAAAGATCCATAATAAATCATCCAGAGAAATTTCCTTTCCATTTCCTTGACCACACAAGCCAAATCAATTTCTTCAGTGATTTCCAAGTTCATTTTTTAGTGGTACATCCTCTTAAAATAATAATAATCATCATGACTTCATTCAGGATGAGAGCTAGGAAAAACTGACTGCACGAAAGTGTCTGGAGACATAGTAAAATGGTACAAGTGACTACTCATACCCCTTGGACCACTTTGGCCCCGTAGGAGAACCATAATAACTACAATCTGTAATAAAAAATATGATCTAACCAATAATAAAGTGATAATAATCACAGATCATGAAATCTGTGGCCAAACCTTGAAATCTGAAACCACAGGATTGGTCTTGGGCATGTCTGGAGCAAATATAAGCACTGCCAAAATTTGAGCCACTACCTTAGGAACTGTGTTTGACTTGATCAACTGGGTTGACTAGGTCAAAATACCGAAACAGAAAATGAGAAACAGAATTGAGGTGAACTTCATGCATCCAAAGTAAGAACTACTCCAAGATGTATATTAAAACCCAACTTAAATTATGCCATTCAGAATCATGGTGACAATAATAAATAGTAATAACAAATCAATAAGATATACCTGTGTCTTTGAGTAATCATTGAATCCTCTAGAAGTCTCTTGTATATCCCATGCTTACAAAGTTTAAACAATTTGCCAGTGTTGGGTGAAAGTAGAAAACAAGGCTAAGGTAAAAGGGAAATGACTTATAGTTGATTTTGACCATATGATCTTTCCGAATGATGAAAAGTACACACAACCACAATGACATATGCATGATCAATAAACAATAGAGAATGGTGGTGTCTCACAAGTGGATGAGTTGATCTAATAAGAGTCCATTCAACTTTAACAACATGCCTACAGCTCACATCCAAGCTAACAATCAAGCTCCGTGAGGATCTTTTCTAGGACCCTTGAGTTGAGTACACAAGAAACTGTACTGAAGAGATCCTAGGGGACAGTTAGAATTAGTTGTCCCTTACTCCATATCATAGTGGAAAAAATCGACATCAGCAAAAAATCGGCGAGGGTCCAAAAAAAATCTTCTCGGCAACATCGGCGAAAAAATCGGCAAACTGCTCCAAGCATTAAAAAATGCAAATTTTTCAATAGGGTCAAAATTTGCTTACTAATTTTTCCCCTATTTGCCAATTTTTTTTGATCTTTCTCGATTTTTTCCCGATTTTTCGTGATGTCCGAATTTTTGAAAAAATCGCAATTTTTTTAAGTCGAAAAATTGGCAGCCAGAAAAAGAAAAAAAAAACGATTTTTCAAGACATCGCCGAAAAATCGACGATTTTTTCTACTATGCTCCATATCACATCAAAACCCGCAGGCACTGTGAGGAATTAACCATTACATTTTAATATGATGGCCAACAATCTTTAGATTTTGCATTTATTTATCCACTGCTTTATTTGGGCCTTTCACAATTTCATTTCATAGCCCTTTTTGAGTTGTGTCTAAAGAAACAGTTTACAACTTTATTTGAGGGATTGCATTTCTCAGTATATAGCATATAACACATAATGCATGTAATGATGGTAGAGATATTGCTTCAAATTTTAGCTGACACTCTTCGGGCAACTAGGGGGAATATCCACAGTCAAGACCAAACATCGAGGGCAACTGACAACAGAGGTCAAGGCTTCAAAACCCAACTCGCCTGAGCTCAAGAACCAACACCAACGGGTTCTCCTAGCCCAGAAGGATCAAGGCTTCGACTAGTTTTGTTGCACAACTCAGAGTCGAGACACAAAACAACATTGGATCCATCATGCATAGGGGTCAAAGTGGGAAAGATGATATTCAATCTCATAGGTCTCTGTCAATCATAGGTCATGGGAGGAAACTCAATTATGGGTGAAATGGATGGATGGGGACAAGTGATACATGGAACTAGTAAAGCACTAAGGTTTAAAAGTTGTGTAAAGCATGGCATAAGTAATAGTCTTCTCAATCAGATTCTTTAATCATTCTCAACACAAGTTTAAGCATCAATATACATATAATATAGGCATAGGTCACCATAATCATTATAGAAAAACAAATCCAAGGTGTTAGTATACAACAGAGAGCAAAATCCTATCAAAGAGCCATATACCTGATCTCACCATATGCCTGTCTCTATTTGATATGCCAATCTGTAAACTGTGTACCATATATGATGCTTTGCTTGAATGAACTAGGTCAGCACTGAAGTCATCTCAAAGGACAAGGAGATCTCAGTATTGGCAAAGAAATACTTTGTATATGCTGCTAAAAAAAGGCTCTGAATGGCTCATGTTGTAATAATGATCCATGTTGTATCCCCATCAATAAGTCTGGCTCAAAGGAAAAGAGAAAATCTACATACTACATCATGGTAGCCCAACTACAATATATCTGTGATAACAAAGCCCAAGAAACAAACCTAAAGAGATAGGAAACAAATTTGGAGATCTACTAAAGTTTGATGCATAAAAAAAATTCAATATAAAATTTTATCCAAGGAGATGGAGCTCGGTAACCTGTGTTGATACCATGTTAGATAAGGAAAACCACAAATAACCAAAGATCTAACCACACTAAAATCCTATGAAAGCATCAAATAAAATTGAAAATAAAAAGAAAGAAATAAGAGAGACAAGAGGAGACACTGTTTACGTGGTAAAAGCCCAAGATGGGGAAACATCCACAGAAGTTGGTCTTCTATTCTTCAAGTAAACTCTCCAATCTTATAATGCTTGATCTCCCCACATATGCACGTATTACTATATTACAATCGGTCCTCCTCCACCTCTATTATATATGGTAGAGGGACAGGATAACATATCCCATGATGAATATGGGATAGACTCATTTTATAAGTTAGTTAGTTGTTGAAGAATAACATCGCCAATAGTCCAAGTATGACTCATTGTGTTGACAAAATGCCTTTGGCTTGTAGAAATGTAAATGAGAGACAATCATTAAAGACATTCTTGCAATTATTTAGTTGGATTAGGGTTTCTTAAGGATTCCCTCTTTGTGCCAAAGGAGAGCCAGCCAAAAGTGTGTGAAAGAGGTACCTAAGTAACATTGGGTAGCCCTTTTTAGTGTAAGAGGTACCTAAGCAACATTGAATAGCCTTCTTTAGTGCCTCTACAGTATTACTTGAGCTTTAGGACTTTCATCTCAAGAAGTAAGGGTTTAACCCTTGGATTCAAATATGGATACAGATCTAACAGATTTTTTAAAAGCCAAGGTCCAGACTTCAGATACAGTGAGGAAATGATAGGCATAGAAATTATAAAAATATTTTTATAATTCATAAAAAAGCATAGAAAAATAAGACATAAGTATCAAAATCATTTAAGAATCACAATATCGAGAGCGTATGAACAGTTGTGATCATTTGATAAATGGGTATAACCCTGCATAATAGCATTCCACTTTATTAAACTAAGGCACTCCCACCACTTGCATTTTTGTAGCACATGAAGCAAGTAAAAATTGACAAAGAAGACAAGAAGACCAAAACGATTAATTTGCAGGGAGGTATGTCAATGGGCATGAGAAGCAATATGAACTTGAGCAAGAAAAGATTGCAGGTATGATCAGAAACAAAATTGCAGAGCTTCAGTGATCCCAATTATTCCTGTCACAGGCATTGCACTAAGACAGTGAAATTTGTGGAGGAAGGACTTTATTTGAAAATCAAATCCATAGATGCGTATATGGTGAAGTTGAGAAGATGACCACGAAATTTGTTGCCATAAAACAGATTGATATGAGCAACCCGTAACTGCTACTGACTCCAAAGATCTTCAGTTGTGTTGAGAAAGCTGATGAAAATACAAAATAAAAATTGCATCTTCAGGAGGTAACATGCATTCCGAGCAGTGCTGGATAAGTTTCCACTGGTGGATCCAAGATGGATCCAAAATGCATATAGCAGTTTCTTGCCGGATACATGACAGATCCTACCAAATCTAGGGATTCACATTTCCAACATGCCAGATAGGCAGATATGGTAACATAGTAACAAACATAAAAAAACGATGAAGTACATCAAAAATATTATACATTTAAAGATTCAAGCATTAAATGTGCACTTAACACTATAGTGCCTCATGGTTAGCTGCATGAGCTTCAATAGCAGTACATCCACAGATTATGATGGCTGAATCTGCCACAGTAGAGTTCAAAAGCATTCCACTTTATTAAACTAAGGCACTACCACCACTTGCATTTTTGTAGCACATGAAGCAAGTAAAAATTGACAAAGAAGAGAAGAAGATCAAAACGATTAATTTGCAGGGAGGTATGTCAATGGGCATGAGAAGCAATATGAACTTGAGCAAGAAAAGATTGTGGGTATGATCAGAAACAAAATTGCAGAGCTTCAGTGATCACAATTATTCCTGTCACAAGCATTGCACTAGGACAGTGAAATTTGTGGAGGAAGGACTTTATTTGAAAATCAAATCCATAGATGCGTATATGGTGAAGTTGAGAAGATGACCACGAAATTTATTGCCATAAAACAGATTGATATGAGCAACCTGTAACTGCTACTGACTCCAAAGATCTTCAGTTATGTTGAGAAAGCCGATGAAAATACAAAATAAGAATTGCATCTTCAGGAGGTAACATGCATTCAGAGCAGTGCTGGATAAGTTTCCACTGGTGGATCCAAGATGCATAGGAGTTTCTTGCTGGATACATGACAGATCCTACCAAATCTAGGGATTCACATTTCCAACATGCCAGATAGGCAGATATGGTAACATAGAACAAACATAAAAAAACGATGAAGTACATAAAAAATATTATACATTTAAAGATTCAAGCATTAAATGTGCACTTAACACTATAGTGCCTCATGGTTAGCTGCATGTTAATGAGCTTCAATAGCAGTCCATCCACAGATTATGATGGCTGAATCTGCCACAGTAGAGTTCAAAAGCTTCAACTAATACTAATGAAGCCAAGATGACAAAATTCAACCCTGAGAATATACCTGTATGGTATAAATAATACATGCCTACACAAATGGGTTATCAATATAAATCTTGAACAACAAGAATATGCTTCATTGTATGAATAATATGTCAGAGCCTAAGAAGACAGATTATGTTGGATAACTACTGCCATTAAAGTATGAGCTTAGAAGGCTACCGATGGGAAAGAAGTAAAAGTTAGCGACAAAGTAAACAGGATGACCCTTGATCTGTGATCTATAGTTTGAAGATATTGACTCATTCAGAAATATCCTGACGTTGAAAAAGCTAAGCACACTAAATGCAGCTGAACATAATGAAATTGTCCATTCCAGTTTCCAGGAGCTGGGTCACAAGAGGATCCTAAATTGACTTGGGGTATCCTGAAATCATACCGGTAACTTGTTCCAGTTCGGAAATCTACTAAAACAGAACTTGAAAACAAACTTGGATAATAACTCATGTAAATTTACAACGGCAATGCCTCTTGCATATTGTATTTCTGTGTTGCATGGGTACCCATACCAGGGGGGTGGGTACATGAACCAGTACCGGGTACACGTACCAGGTACTTGGGTACTTCAATGGTACGTCCCCAGCCGTACCCAGCCATACCCAAATCCAACCTCACGTACCGGGTACTTCATCTATGAAACTAGGGTACTTGCATGGATTTTGGTATGCCGTACCACGTGTTTGGGTACGCGGTCGGTACAACCATTGGACAATTTATCTTAGCTTGTTGTTCAGGATGAGTCAATTTGCAAAGTTTAAAGTTCAAAATTTTAAAAATTAAATAATAAAACACTAAAACACATGTTATGTGGGCCCTTGCCCCTTACCTAAACCAGTGCAACACTGCATTTCTCACTACTAGTGCACTGTGCTCACTACTCCAGCGACGACGTGACATAGGACCTTAGTGATGCTAATGACATTGATCCTAAGGCTGTTGATGGCATGGCTTGAGGAAGCCAAATCAACTATCTTGTTCATGTTGAATGTTTACTGTTTTGAACTTTCTTTTTCATGTCTAAAACTGCCTTTAGGCAAATTTTGGATGTAGTATGGCAATGAAGTTTGAACTCATGGTGTCGTGGACATATAATATTTTATGTTGTTAATTATATTAATATAACTTCAGTCTTCCAGTTGATATCTACTATGAGTCTATGTCATATGATTTATCAAAATTATTATTTTATGTTTCAAATTTTCAATGCGAATGTTCATATGAATCATTGAATTTAGAAATATCAAATATGCATGTATTATGTGAGTGTGAAATGTTTTATTTTTATAAATTTTAACACACACACACACATATATATAGTGCCTCCAACGTACCCAAGTACCATGTTTCAAAAAGTAGCATCCCCGTCCCCGTCCCCGTCCCCGTACCCACTTTTCCTGGCAACTTAGTTGTATTTAAAAGTCAAGATTTGCATTGTTTCCCAAAGGCTTGGAAGTTCTCAGGGGTACTAATTTTCAGACTGTCAGCAATTTTCTGTCAAGATATATACAAATTAAAAATTACAAATTATCAAGAGAATAGAAATCAGAAATCTACCTCTTTCGATATCCAAGTGTTTACCAAGAAAGGGATCATTTCAGTTATTAAATTGCAAAACTAGTCATTCATAGAGCATGTGTGCAAGCCTTATTTTGTTTCTTATTGGATGAAGCACACTTCACATTTATTTACATTATTCAGTCACATTAAACCACTTTGTTTTATTTCAATATAAAACTCACCAGATATGCTACATAAACCCATCCGAGGGGAATGATGACAAACAACATCTGCCATGTTATTTTGCATGTAACAAAAAGTACTCCGATAAGCTGGAAACCAACTGCCAAGCTTGACCCATAAAGGAATGGAATATCAAAGTCCAACTTCTGCTGATCTGTAGAAGACTGAAAACATCAATAAAATATTAGTTGCACTTGAAGTTGATATCAAACCTTTTTAACACTGAAATGTCATCTGATCATCCCTATGGAACCTCAAGATGCCCTGGGACCTTTTAGTATAAAGTTATTGTCTTTTACGTATTGCATTCGATGAGTGTGATGCAATCTCTGAATTCATCTCCATATTCTTGAATTACTAAATAAACATTGCTTTAAAATCTTAAACAGAAAAAAAGACAGCCAATAAATGTCATATTTAAATTTGATCAAACAACTAACACTACAAACCCATCTTTGACAAATAAAAATACCCATGGTTAAAAAGTCATCTAGAATGTCGAAGATTCTAATTTTTCCAAATTGTAAATACAAGACTAAACAATCAGAAACCTTAGTCAGGACATGACCAGATCAAGAGCCACGTGTAATAAAACTATGGTAGAAAAAGATGGGATATTTGCTTCAATAAAAGAACATTCAATAGCTTTTATGTTCCATCTTTACTGCATACATCTCTGTATATCAAGTCACCTGATAATCTCACTGGTTTAATACCAAATCAACATTATTTACTATCAGGTTCAAATTATTCAAGAACCTAACCAACATATTTCGTGTTTTCCAAAGTGTCAACCCAAGTATTTGGATTTTGTGAGTCTGATGACCACAACACTTGATTAGCTCTAAGTACTAAAGTTTGTCAATGTCTGTAAATGGCATGAGCCTCTATGAGTTTGCTAAAAGCAGACCTTTATTCCAATGTATACATCAACAATATACAAATAAAAGAGATTTTAACACGCGTAATCAATTCAATGTTATGCTTTAGACAAACAACCATTCAACATGTGAAAACCCAAAAAAATATTGCAGAAGGGAATGTGTAGAGATCATCTGCCACTAACCCTGGTAAGAATCCTTCCGGTGGGAGTAGTGTCAAAGAAAGACATGGGAGCCCGAAAGATACTGTCCAACATATTATGATAAAATTCTTGCGCTGTCCTCAGTCCAGAAATAGAAATCAATAGAGATCGCAGGAAAACAAAAACGCCACTTCCAATTGCTAAATATGAATAAACACTAATAAATCTTCCTGGATTTACATTTGTTCCTTTGGAGGCGAAGAAAGCCAGCCAAAAGTCACTCGATATTTGCAGTGCTTGCCAGCATGTTTGAATCAATAATAAAATAAATATATGCATCCCCCGGAAGGACTTTGTCCAATATGCCCAGTAAATAGACATATTTACCCGACCAATAGCTCTCTCCTCTTCATCGATTAGACTAGAAGTACAGTTTTCTTCATCAAATTTATTCTCCACCCTATTCTGTTCATGTGTGTCTTCATTAAACATTTGGGAGCTTTGGTCATATAAAACATCCCCTCTCACATGCTTCTTTGAACTAGGGTTAGAAGGACTTGATGGCAACTGGGTTGGATCAGTAGTAATTGAGCATGCTGATTGGTTTATTAAATCATCTCTACTAGTGTCATGGTTCATATCATACTGTACTGTTACACCATCTAGTGCCTTTTTGTGTGCATCAAGAAGTTCCCCAAAGACATTGCCTTGTTGGGAAAGTTCATCATATGTACCAGAGTTTATAATATGTCCTTCTCTCATGACCTGAAACAATTCCCCACATCAAGTCCTGTTATTCCAGACATAAAGCAGAAAAAGAAAAAAACTGAATGAATTTATCAACCTCTTCAAAAATTCAAAGGCTGTCATAGTCTAGGCAAGATTTTTTGGTTAAAGAAGAGGATAGGTATTCTTACAATTATCATATCTGCCTCATGCAAGAACTCCACTTGATGTGTCACTAGAACAACAAGTTTATCCTTTAAAGCATTTCTAATGCATTCCTGTAATAAAAAATTACAAAATTTCAGCCATGGCAAATAAGGGCATCTAAAAATGAAACATATTACAGAATGTAAAGAAAGGATTGACCTGGGCCAACTGGTTAACAAATAAATACTATGTAAAATAGCAACCACAAGATGAACATGTGGAAATGGAATCATAGTGAGAGTAGACAATTAGCATTGTAGTCAAAAGGATTTTGTTATGACTCAAGAAACAGGATTTTTAATCAGGGCTGAATGAACAATTAGTTGAATTACCACATAGTCACTCTGTAATGTTTATGGATGTATACTTATACACCAAAGGAGTATTTGACAGATACAAAAAGCATTGGAAACATTTCATGATTGAATGTGATCTAACACACATGATATTTATTTACCTATATACTCAATTTATTATTCAACATCTAAAATCCACAATTTTCAACATGAATTCACCATAACACAATATTCAAAAAGCTCTACTCCTTAGCAGGATGATAAGAATAATGCTTTTAGTAGCTTAGGTATCCAGAGTAGCCTTGGACCGAATATAATTAATCTGGGCAATGTTGAGAACCATTCATTAAGCTCGGCACTTTTCAATTTGGTCAGATTCCAATGTTCTGATCAAGTTAAAAAAACTTCAAACATCACAAGTCTGTTTTGTGGGATGCTTTGTCTCACTCGTGGAAATATTAGTGTGCAGTGGCTCGTAAGTTTGCATGTGTCTTCTTCAGACCAGTCTAATTTTTTGAAAATTATTGGGCTCATCCCTCAAGTTGTTTTCAGGATGAATATTAATATGATAGGTCCCTTCCGGAGAAATTAGGAGTGGAGTTCTATGTGCCCTTTGACTCAGTATGTTTCTCGTAGACTTTACAGTGTACACCATTTTGCACCAAAGTGCTAGGCGCTGTTACTCCTCATGCTGCACGAGAATCCACTTCTATTTTATGACCTTGATTATTGATGCAGTATAAACAAATCACACTTGATGGATTCAAGGGTTATTATGGACACACACGTTCTCCCTGGAATTACCCTTATGGTACGACCTACTAGCCGCCTCAATGGCCAGGAACATTGGCTGACTTACTTCCCCAACGGTTTGCTGTTGTGATGTTCAGAGGAGAGTGTGATGCAAAGTTATTTGTGTTTACCCCTAGCGCCTAGCAGGAGCATCAGATGTATTTTGTTATTATGGTATAGTTGGGATGTGGTATGAGTACATTGTATGGTTGTTTCTCGATGAAATGAGAATGGATGCAGTTTATAACACGTTTTACCCAGGTGATTAGTCCTATAGCATCTATTTTTATTCTTCATATGGATTTAGGCTTTTAGCCTTGGTATTATGGGCAGGTGTGATATTTATAGAAGTTGGTACATGTACATTTCTTCAAGTGGCTACACGATGTTCATTAGAGGTTCTTCATGATGTATGTAATGTTAATACAGATGTTCCTAGAATCGCTTACGAGATGGTTATCTTGTCATATTGATATTATTTCACATGAGGATGGTACACTTGTATGCACTGTTTCACATATGGATAGTGTTCCTAGCTTTATCGACCATCTTATCTGATTAAAACATGGTTTGGAGACATATTACCATAGTTTTCTATGATTGGGGCTACATAGCTTGAGGGCCCGAGCACTTATGGGTGTATTTCACACATATTTCTTATTATTTATTATATCATGTGATCCTAGCTGGAGTGCTCAGCTTATGCACACATTTGGATGGTGATTACATTGAATTAATGGGGATCTAACCTCTTTTGACTTCATTTTTGGTTTGCGTGTGCAATGCATGTTGATGCATAATTTAGCAACTTAAATAACAGAAGGAAAACTAGCTATTAAACTTGCACAACCTTAAGATTTTCCTCCATCGTGTCACTACCAAGGAAAATCCTCTCTATTTAGGCCTTCTAGTTCTAAGTAAAGTACTGGACTAACAATGGGAGGTGACCCCAACTAAAGATTTCCAAGTATTTACAAATTACTAGGGATCACCAAGAGCAAACCTAGAAGGATAGTAATAATGGGCCAACGTTCCAAGGTACTATTGATTTATGGAAGCCAAATGTACTTAGGGTGAAAATGATGAGTTGAATCAAGTACAGTTGACCTAAGATTAATGATAATTAGGGAGACTAACAAGTATAATCTATGAATCTTAGTTAGACTAAGATGATAAAGACTCCTAGCAAAGAACAACTGGCTTAGGATGGATTTGATCAACAATCTTAAGGAGTTCAAGGTTGCAAAAATCAAATGAGCCAAACAATCTTTAAATTAATCCACTTCAAGAAGAACATTCAACTCATTTAAATGATAAATATGAACTCATATAACATGCATCCACAAGATATAGCTTAAGCTTTAGAAATGCTTACTTAGAATGCTAAAACTTATAAACAAGACATGTTATGATAACATAGCATTCAACATATAAATATTCCACATAGATGCTAGATCAAGAATAAAGTTGTCCAAGTTTAAAGCACAAGTGTTGATTACTAATTGTCCCAACAAGTTAAACTGTACAAGTAGTGGAGTGACGAAGTCCTCCCTTGGAATGTTCCCAAGGTACTTAGATTTCACTTATGCAACTATTATCTTATCCAGCTTCTTGAGATGAAAAGAGTTTCCAAAGAGACTCTCTGTTTCCCCCTTACACACACCTGGGGGGAACGCAGCAGAAATCTTCTAGCGGCTTGGTGTGTCCTTGGGGGAAAGTCTCGAGTCAGGTGTTGTCACCTGATCTTGACTACTCTATTTAGGCCACTCCTAACGGAGCCAAGGGGGGTAGTCCCTAAGAAAGAGCTTTTAAGGCTATTTGATTTTATTGGTTTATGAATTAGATTGTTTGTTAGGATTCTGAAAGTAAAAACACTGAGACAAGATAATTGTGAAATAAATCTTAGTTCAACAGTGTAAAATAATATAGCATCCACAACATAAGATGACTTTAAGCAAATAAGATTCGTGCAAATAAACCAATGCCAAATGGAGTCGAATAATTGTTGCTGAAAAAATGGAAAATGTTTTGCAATTTGTTCTTGGTTAGTTTTAAAATTATTATGGATGATTTAGATTAGGGGAGGGGGATTCCCAATATACCAAAGGTACTTGGGTATATGTCTGTATTTCAACCAAAGTGGATTTACACAAAGATGTGTGGGCCAGATGGAATCCCAAGGTTGTGTCCAACACTACACTATACGAGGGTGTAGCCTAACGGGGCCTTGCGGTCGCTTTCTAGTAGTTCTCGCTTCCTTTGCAAAATTTGCCCACAAAGAGTTAATTTCATGAATGCCGGATTTTCGTTATTTTTGCGGGATGTCGATTTTATTAGTGTGAATTTACTTAATTAGATATGAAAAATTAATTAGCACACACTTCCACTTCTGATATCCCCAAGCTCAGACAAACCTGCGACGGGTAGAGCATACACAGACGAGGCTGATGTTTGTTCCGGTTTTAAAACTGAAAAGGAAGCTAAGCTATACAACCCTCGAAGGACGGATTGTGTGCTTGTGTTTAAATAGAAAATAACACACTAACTTGTAAAAAATTTAAATATATAGCCAAGAGTCTCTTTCAAGCCTAAGGGTCGTACTCGAGAAAGCAAGGGTGGGTTAGTTCTAGAATGATAAATAAGTAAAGACTGATTAAGCTACTTTTAAAGAAAAATCTAATAACATGCAAAAGGAACTATTCTAAAACTTGAAATGAATGCTACTTGTTGTGATGACTTTCAATAGATGTATCTTTATTTCCATTGAACCGGGGCATCCTCCTAGTGTAATCATTCGGCATAGGATGAGGTGCTCCCGGTATTTCAGGAAAGTCAAAAGGAGACCGTTTGTCTTGCTTTTTAACAACTCTGGTTACATGGCTATAAGGCTTTGACTGGGACTGACTTCTAGGTTCATGTCAACTTACAGGTCCACTCGGGATGGTCGAGAAATCTTTATTGCATGGGTGAGGAAGTTGGTGGGTATCATAAAGATTGTGATAACTAGATTCATATCCATAATCATGATCGAGATCATCCTCATACCCATAGTCTGACCTCCATCTATTCCTTTCGTTTATTTGTCTTGTATTTTCAATCATGTTTTTGGTTACTTCTTTCTTGTGCCTCAGAAATACATCTGAATTCATTATGATTTATGGTATGCTCTAAGAACTTAAGATTAATATGTTGGGTACGATCCTCAGTGGAGCCGCAGGGTGGAGTCGCCAGGTGAACCACACAAGTAATTCACCAAAAAAAGATATATCGTAGGGAAAGGTGAGGTATGTTGAACCAAGGTAGGCCTCTACCTCCCCGGCAATGGCGCCAAAATGTTATCACCCGCCTTGTAGTTCCTTGTGTGAGGTGGATCCAGGATGGATGGTAGAGGGGCAAGCAACTAAGGGGTGGAACCACGACTGCCTAAACTCCCAAATGGATGGTTGTCACGTCAATCAAGGCAGCCTTCACTTTATGTTATCCTAGTCCAAGACAACAATGGGGGAGACCCGGATCTGCTCCCGACAAGAGAGATCAGACCTAGACACCAGAACAAATCAAATGGGGCTTTAAGGTATGTAAGGTGCAAATTAAATGGAAACCCTAGCTCTAGGGTTTAGGTACTAGCAACTGGTGAAGATGACCACTGTCTTGGGAAACGTAACTATGACAAGGTAAGCAAGGACAGAGTTGGGACTGTCTAGTACCAAGAAGACAGACTCAGTGATAGGTAGGTGACTTGAGTTATCAATGAGTGTTGGCAAAGGGAATGGGAGTGAGGTCAAGTTAGGGCTAGTGCTAGCTAGGAGATCAATGCCTTATGTGCATTGGGCAATGGAGTCAGCATCAATCCAACATTTCATTGAACCCACCTGGGATATACCTTGATCTATGAACCCAGAAAGGAGTTAGCCCGGAAAAGTCAGGTTACAAGAAAACCAGCTCAATGGAGGGCTAGCGCTAGGGCTTGGAGAAGTAGATCTACAGTTCTAGGGTCACCTGGAGGCTAACAACTCAACGTTGAAGGAGAAATGAGGTCAGGGTAACCTGATCTACAAACCCAAGTCAAAAAATCAGCAGAAAAATCAGATCTGGAAAAGTCAAAATCTGATGAGGGGGCTAGGGGGGTTGAAAACCAATTTTTCAGATCTAAGGCAAACCGGAAAGAACTAGCTCAGCGTTGGGGGTGTTCTAGAGTGCTTAAGCCATAATCTATCAGCCTATCTTGTCAAATTTTAGAAAAAGTCAAATTTTCAGTGAGGGCGCTAGGGTTGTTTTAGTCAAAAACTCAAATCTAGGTCAAACTGCCAAGAATTTGGACAGCGTTGGGATTGATTTGGACTGTGTGGGACCCAATCTATCCATCTATGAAGTCAGAATTCAAAAAAAATCAAAACCCTAGCAGGTCAAATTTTCAGTGGGGGGGTTTTGTAGTTTTCTGGCTAAAAATCAGATCTAGGTAAAACCAGCAGGAGTTTGACCAGCATTGCAGCAGATTTAGTGAAGGGGAGGCCTGATCTATGAAACCCAGAAATGGTTTGGCCAAATATTGGACTATTCCCAAATTTAGTGCTTTTTAGGGTTTTTAGTATTTAGGATTTTTTCAGAAAATTTGAAGTAAAGCAAGGTACAATGGAATAAGATCTGAAGAGAAGAGACTCTCCTGTTAGATCTTACCTGGAAATGCTTGTAGAAGTCTTTAACAATGATGATCTTTGCTATCCCGATCAATTCTGGAAGATCCCAATGATTTCTATGAATGATGTAAGCCACAAGCCACCAATGCGCCCCCTATCCTGCATGAGAAAACGTCAACAATATCATATTTTCCAATACGAGATAAAGAAACCAAATGCTACAAGAAAGTAAAACGAAGTAATCATAGATCACAATGAAACTAATGAAACCCCCCTGATCCAAGACGAAGAAAATCAAGCGAGTTGAGGTCCCCCTGCAAAAACGCTCTAACCAAAACGCCCTCCTATAGGCAAAACAATGATAGCAAAAAAATATAGATCTCACAAGAATTTCCACAATGCTAGGAAGCTGAAGATTATCCAATCACCATTTGAGAACATCAGGTGCAAAGTAGACCCAGAAAATATCCACAAAAAAGTCTTTCTATTATTCAGATCCAAGAGCCAAAGACCCCCTATAAATGAGAAGCTCTCTCCTTTAAATAGAAATGAGAGAACCACAATCATAACCAAATCCTAACCACTTTCAAAACGAGTGGCTAAAATTAAAAGATGAAATGTTCTAATCAATGGTTGAGATGAGCTCAACATACAATACATGGATCAATATAACCATAATTTACCAAAGTGGACTAAACCACCCATAAAAAGGTAACCCACTCAACAACAAATAAATGAAAGCACATGGTGGGTCCAAGGAGTGTTTGACTAACTCCCTTTGGGTGTCCCCATGGCACAATAAAATAATATAACAATTTAATTCTTTGACTTTATGCCTTTTTGAGGAAATCGTGAGCCTTCCAAAAGCTCCAGAAAATAATATAAAAATGCCCAAAAATAGGTGTGGGCCCAATCAGGTGCTGCAACTGCTGGAGAAGGCGTGGAAGACATCACTCTCATCATTGTGACTCATCCCATGCCATTTCTTTACCTCAGTAGCCCAAATCGATTTCTTCAATAGCCATTTAATCATTTTTAATCTGCCTCGAGAAATGTGATCCTGCCAAAACAGCCTCCTAGGGTGCCTGCGTTGTCAAACTGAGCCCACCAAGCTCTCTAGGATGGGGGTACAATGGTACAAACAAGTGGCTGCACCCCCTATGCCCACACAACGCCCTAGGAGATCAAACTAAAACATTTCCCTGCTCAAACATATCAACCTGTGAAGAAAAACTGCATCAGAGAGGAAGAATGAGCCTGATCATATCTACAAGTGCCCGGAACTAAAAATAAACTATCTCATTAGACTCAGAGAGTCCAAATCCATCTAAGGTGTATACTCATACCCCTCATAGGTCTCTATCTGATCATCAATCCTATCCAATAAACAATATAACCATATGTAACTGATCAAACACCAATAATAACTCAGACTGTCATCCATCTACTGCAAGTGTAAAAGGCTAAGACATGCTCTACAACTCATTCAAGTAACAATCACAACAAGTAGCATTCATTTCATTGGCGGTACATCAACCAATACATATATAAGGCTTTATTTGTTATTACTCAGACTTAGACTTTCAGGACTATACTCACTTCATAGCTGTAGTCATTTTGCTAGTGAAGGGTGAAGGATGAAATTTACAAGGCTTAAGGCAAAGGATGACTTCCTATTCAACATCATGACACTTCAGATATGGAAAGGGAATACTCACTATAACCAATGTCGAACAAACAACAACACAAGGAATGGCGGTGCCTCACAAATGGGTGAGCTGTTTAGAGAGTGCTTATTCAACTTACGCATCATGACTACATCAAGCTTGATCCAAGTTCATTAGGATCATTATTTTATTCCATGGCCTTTTTGGCCTATATGACCCTTTGGGACTTCACCAGTGCTTCAAAGCACAGCTAATTGCAGCTTTCATCCGAGACATATTTATTTGTATAAGGTCAGCAATATTTGGATATAGCATATTTTTAATCATTGCCTTTTTTTTACCTTTCCTTATACCCTTCAAGGAGTATTTTAGCATTTCATTGCTCTTGCCCTCTTTACATATGTTAAGAAACACAGTTTTATAATTTTCATTTTCCATGGGCGCATATTCAATATTTTCAATACAGGTAGTACATGAGCTTTCAGTTTTAGCCAACAACATCTCAAGTGACTAGGGGGAGTTCTGCACAGTGCCAAACATCGAGACAACCAACCAGAATGATTTAGGCATACTATCCAACTTACCAAAGGCAAATTTTGTCACCAACTCAGAGCCGAGACACAATATAAATAGGGAGGCTTGTCCAACAATAGTTCTAGCGAGGAGAAAGATCCTCCAGACCATAAGTCAAGAAGTCAGTCGGGTTGAAAACTAAACTGAAAGGTAATGGATGGGTGAAGACATTGAATGATGGAGCCAACACTAGCAAGCCAAATCAATGGCGGGAATGACTACCTCTATTCTCTCTAAGGAGGGTAAAACCAATGAGCATAAATCAAGAACTTCCAAGTCTAGGTAAGGACATCAATACATAGTACAAGATACAACCAAGTCCATATAATTATGACCGCCAGATCATGATACCACAAGTTAATACATGTCACAAAGATCAGTATAAGAGCAATAATAACCATAACACAATATAAAATGCTGAGTCATAATTATGCAATATAATCCATCTGAGACACCATCTGTCCAATGAGAAAGAACTGATGTAAAACTGGGCATCAATCACTGCTCTGTAATGGCATAAATGGCTACATCAGTCCTCAAATTTGAGTGTCCTGAGACTCAGTCTTGACATGGAAGAGTACTATAGTCCACTAATATAGACATGATCCATCAAAAAATGCTCATCTCAACATCTCATATATAAGAGATCTGGCTGAAAAATGTATTGTCTCTAAAAAATAGAATATGGTAGCCTGAGTACTATATATGTGATAACACCACCATTTAAGAAAGATCTCAAAGAAGTGTAAAAGGGAAGTAATACTTTTAATAGGAAGCTCTTCAAAGAACCATTCATATGCATCACCCCCCAAAGTGTAGACAAATATTTCCATCATGCGATCCTCATGATAAATTCCAGCTTTAACTAGAACATTGATGACATACAGGATGTGTAGGATGGTTGAATCACCATCTCCATGAAAGTCTCCGGTATATTCATACACATCACTTAGGACAAAATCATCATTAGTAAAACCCGGAATGCCTGAAAAATCAATGGGATGGAAATTACTGGCCAATTTAGCACCACACTTTTTCCTTTCATCATCCATATTGGCCATCAGAAGAATGCAATTGATATAACCATGGAAAATAACTTGTACTCAACTAGAGGAGTTGTCAAATAATGAGCTTTAAACATTTTACTATGTCAAATAGGCTCATATACACACAATCAGTCTCAACAATTTATATGAGAAACAAGGGTTTTATCCCTTCAATGGAGTCGCAATATGAAAATAAAAATATACCATTAGAGAGAATTTGAGGTAAAAAATGGGCCTCCTAAGAGATGTACTACAAAAATATAAGATATATTAAAATATTATGAGTTAGGGGTTTTATGGGGTAGGTATATATGACAACTCACCTCCTACACTACTTTTTATGCACAATATCAATAACCATGGTTGAGTTACTTTTCTAAATTGATTATAAATAAAATTAATAAAATAACTCTAGAATGATGTGACTAAGATTCATTGTAAATTCCCAAAAATTTATTGTCCTTTAACATTTATTTCTCTTGAACTTGTAAATAAAATTAAACAAAAATGAATTTAATTTATATGCATAACTAACATATTTTTTTCATATAAATATCATTCATGAATTTAATTTATTTTAAAAGTACAAGATATAATATATATATATTAGTTTGACATTATGATATTAAATACAATTGAGTGAATATATAATTTAAAATTAAAAAACATGAAAATAACAATATATTATTTTATAAAAAAATGTGAAAAGACATTTTTATGAATTATGAGTACTTTACTTGAAAATGGCAATAATATTATTTTATGAGAAAGTGAATTGTGAGTACTTTACTTGAAAATAACAATAATATTATTTTATGAGAAAGTGTGAAATGACTTTTATTGTGAGTTTCACTTTATGACTTAAAAGTACTTGTACCACTACCTTGGTTAACTATGGGTTTTCATCCACCATAGAAAATGTGACAAATAAGCATTCTTAACTCATGCAATGCCACCTCAACCATGGGGGATGATGTCATCTACTAGAATGTAATTGGTTGATTTTTATAGTACATTTTGGTCCTTTTGAGGCCCATTTTTTACCTCAAATTCTCTCTAATGATTAAAATTTCTCACAAAAAACTTTTTTTGCTTTTCTTTGTAAAAATTAAAAAGAAAAAGGTTAGTGGAGTTGCCAAATGAAAAATAAAGAACAAATCTAAACATTCATCAAACAAAGAAAAAAGAAAAAAGAAAAAAAATAAACTCGTAACCCTGGAATAAAAAGATTTATCCCCGGCAACGTCACCAAAAATGTTGTTGCCTTACACACACCTGGGGGGAACGCAAGAGAAATCTTCAAGTTGCTTGGTGTGTCCTTGGGGGCAAGTCTCGACTTAGGTGTTGTCACCTGATCTTGACTCCTCCGTTTAGGCCACTCCTAACGGAGCCAAAGGGGGTAGTCCCTAAGAAAGAGATTCTAAAGCTTTTTGATTTTATTGGTTTACGAATTAGATCATTTGTTAGGAGTTTGAGAGTTAAAACACTGAAACAAGATAATTGCGAAATAAAGCTTAGTTCAACAACATAAAATAATATAGCATTCACAACATAAGATGACTTTAAGCGAATAAGATTCATTGCAAATAAACCAATGCCAAATGGAGTCAAATAATTGTTGCTGACACAATGGAATATGTTTTGCAATTCGATCTTGGTCAGTTTTAAAATTATTATGGATGATTTGGATTAGGGGAGGGGGATTCCCGATATACCAAAGGCACTTGGGAATATGTCCGGATTTCAACCAAAGTGGCTTTACACAAGGACGTGTGGGCTAGATGGAGTCGCAGGGTTGTGTCCAACACTACACCAATCGAGAGTGTATCCTGACGAGTCCTTGCAGTCGCTTCCTATTAGTTCTCGCTTCCTTTGCAAAATTTGCCCACAAAGGGTGAATTTAATGAAAGTCGAATTTTCGTTATTTTTGCGGGATGTCGATTTTATTAGTGTGAATTTGCTTAATTAGATATGAAAAATTAATTAGTGCACACTTCCCCTTTTCATATCCCCAAGCTCACACAAGTCTGCGAGGGGTAGAACATACACGAACGAGGTTGATGTTTGTTCCGGTTTTAAAACTGAAAAAAGAAGCTAAACTATACAGCCCTTGAAGGGAGGATTGTGTGCTTGTGTTTAAATAGAAAATAACATACTAACTTGTAAAAAATTTAAATCTACAACCAAGAGTCTCTTTCAGGCCTGAGGGTCGTACTCAGGAAAGCAAGGCTAGGTTAGTTCTAAAATGATAAACAAGTAAAGATTGATTAAGCTACTTTTAAAGAAAAATCTAATTAAATGCAAAATGAACTATTCTAAAACTTAAAAAAAAAATCACACAAGAGGCGATATAGGCTTCCCCCAAGTGGGGGAAGGGGGGTATGGGAGCCATAATCCCACTCGCTTTATATTGTGATTATTTACAATGCTTAAATAAATACCACTTGGTCCTAATACACTTGGATCCAAGGGTTTACACTGTTGCAAACTGAAAAGGGGAAGAAAGGAGAAGCTTGGAACCTTGGATGGCTTGATTTCAGTGAAATTTCGCCACCATACCTCTATAGTCTTTCGCTAAAACCAACAAACAAATATGATTAGAAGATGGTGGTATGCACAAAAAACAAAAAACAAATTTGGACTTTGGTAGAAAAATTTTGAAAATTTAGTAAGTGCAAGTACCAATTTTATAGCCTAGATCTAAAGGAAATATGAAGCTTTGAAACCATTTTTTAGATCTAACTATTCTTAATATGCTAAAGTAAGTAGATTGAAACAAATAAACTTTTGAAAATAGATATACTTGATTAGCACTTAAAACAAGGTAATTAAGAAAGATAGAGTTTAGATTTTTGTAGAAAGAAGAGGAAGCAGCGGCTCAAGCTTGAATCTCTTGGAAAACATGGAAGTTTGAAGGTGAAACCATAAGTGTTTTGATCTGAATCCAAGAAAAGGAGATGCAGCTTATCTCAACCTTGTACTCGGGATGATGATCTACAAACAAATGCTATCCCACTTGCAACAAGTATATTAGATCTGGTACTTTTCACGGTTAGAAATATAAAAAAACATGAGTTACAACTTAATAAAACATGCCTTGTTAAATCGCTAAGAGTAAAAGAATAGGTAAATAAATTGACAACTGCAAATATTTACTCTACGTGTTTTAGGAGAACCTTCTAAGCCAGATCGATTATGAAAAATAAAACATGACAGAAATGCAGCAGTATCACCTCATCCACCAAGAATATGCACCCACAGAGTCACACTTCATAAACCTCTGAATCCTTCAACTTTATTCACATGATAACAATAAACAAATTACATGCGCAAAGGTTCCTTACATCCGATCAAATGGAGGAGAAGTACCTCGCTTAAATAGAGAAACCAACCGCAGGGGGGTGCACCAAACAACTCAAGAGAGAAGACAAGTTAACTTGGAGTTTACGAGATAATTTAGGGATTGATTGGATTTGAAGTGGAGTGAGGAGGCGCCACATCTCCATAAGGAGATGCGCCCTCACCTAAACTCACACCCTATGTTGCAGGGAAGCGCTCCCCCTCCCCACCCCCGGCTCCCGCTCTCAAAGCTCGCTTCTAAAGGAAGTGTCTAGGAAGTGTTGTGGAAGCGCACTTCCTAAACGCTTCCATATGGGAGCGTTTTCAAGAAGCTCGCTTCCTTGCAAAAAAAATGCTTCCTCCTTGTTTTTTCAATTTTTCTTAAAAAAAACAAAAAGTTAAGTGATGGGTGGGGAGGAACTAATCCTAGGTCCATACTACTATATAAAGGAGGAAAATCCCACTCTAATAGCAAAAAACCTAACCTTAGTAATTATCAATAGCATTAAATGGTAATGTTAAATTCTTAAAGTAAAAGGATAGAAAATGAAAGATAAGGAAAATCATTTTTAACATTACCATTAATTGTTTCAGGATAATTGAGAGTGGCTCCAACCTCATTGGACTTCAAATGCAAAAAGTAGAATTTTTTATCCCATTCAAAATTAAGAGACTTAACAGTTTTTAGGATTTCAAGATTGCAATGTTTCCACTGGGTTCTATCATGTATGAGGGTATGGGATTGGCATTTAATCAAACACATCAACCCCTCTATGTACCTCGATTTTGGTGGTGTTGATTGTTCAGATTGATGTTGGTGGCCTCAAAACTAGTTTTTGAAGAATCCCTAGTTTATAGCCTATTTATTGAAGAATCCATTGTTTATAGCCTACTTATATATTGAAAATTTGAAGCTTTAAGGTTGATGTTAGGGATACTAAACCTATGGTTGACAAATTCAGTACTAGATGATTGATGATTGATGGATGATGTTATATGGTATTAAGGTTTATTTCATGTTTTAATGTTTTCCATAACTAATTCAACATTCTACATGCATTTGTTGACATATATTCATCAAAATATAATATATATATATAGAAAACGCTTCTGAAACGCTTCCAAACCATAAGCTTTTAAAAATTTCC
This sequence comes from Pseudotsuga menziesii, assembly GCA_001517045.1. Classification (NCBI taxonomy): domain Eukaryota; kingdom Viridiplantae; phylum Streptophyta; class Pinopsida; order Pinales; family Pinaceae; genus Pseudotsuga; species Pseudotsuga menziesii. The sequence goes on along the minus strand of LPNX010366395.1, from coordinate 136,496 downwards.
CTTTTCACTCCTGCTCCCGCTTCCACTCCCAAGTAACACGACTCACAACGACTCGCACCAACCCATTTGCTACATGCCACCTCAACCCAAACGTGATCTCTTCCATGAAGAATGGCGTACTTTCAAACTTTGGTGATTCATTACCTTTCCAAGTCAACTCCAAAACATGAAACTTTATCCTAAGTCTTATTCGCCTTCCACATGAGACCAAAATGACACCCTTTTCAGGTCATTTGAATAAAATCTCAATGACTTATGACTTTTGACTTTAGTGTCATTTTGTCGCGTTTTTAGCATTTATTTGCCATTTCCTCGCACCTTAGAGAAAAAATGCCATACGAGATAAGTTAGTCACCCTACGCATAGGGAAAGTGGGTCCTAGGGTAAAGAGGATGCCCTGAGTGTGAAAAAGAGCATCACCCGCCAAAATCGGACTCCAAACCACACTTTCATTACAATTTGAAATTTTACATTTAAATCATTAAAAATGGCTTGATTTTGTAGGAAAATTTATTTTTTTTGGAATTTAAAAAAAACTAGGGGGACCTAGTACATGTTCATAATGACTCAAAACAATGTCTAGCATGCTTATATACATCGACACGTGAAATTTAATAGCCTCCCAGGGCTTAACCACCAAGACAACCATTCCAACTTTGGAGGAGAGGTGAAAAACTCAAAAATTATACATCTTTTATTCAGCATTGCATAATTGACAAGGGAAAAAACACCTTGGAATGATCAGATTGACGCCTAAGTCCTAGGAAGCCAAGTCCTTTACAAAAAGTTTGTCATGCTAGCACTATCATTACAAAATCCACGCAGGGTATGAACATGTAATTATTAAGAAAGAGGCCTAAAAAAGGCCCTAATGAACCATGGAACTTCTGAGCACTGATAATGAACAAGGCACTTGTTCATGGCTTCGACGGCTCACTGAAAATCCACTTAAGTGCAACTTTAGTGGATAACACTCTCTTTTGAAACTTCCCCTCTTGCAAAGAAGCATGTTTTGGCCTTAAGCAAAGGAGGCCATTGCTAAAAGTCAAGACTAAGCTCTTCTTTGTCTTCGCTAGAAGTAATTAAGTGTTGAGTATGTTAGATTAAATATCAGCAATAGTAATCATGTAAAATCAAATGAATAACTTTTTGAAATCAAATTACCCAACTCAAAATTGAAAAATGATTGTGATTTAAGGAGCATTCAATACTTAATAAGCTTGTTGGAAATTGAAACACTACAGTAAATAAAATCAGGGCATCAAGCTAATTATGACTTTACACATTGAACTAAATCCATACAACACTTAACAATGTCACAACACTTAAAGAAAACAAACCATTCATGAGTTAGGGTTATGTTTTTATGTTTCTTTTTATGGTGTACTATCTTCTTAGGTGAGTGTGAATAGCTTCCTTAAGTAGTTCTTGTGCTTAAGTACAATGAGGGAAGCATCTAGGGATTGTCCAAAGAAGATAGTCAAATCTTGCTCAAGCTTTGTTACAATGAAAGAAAAAAAGAACTTGAAAGTAAGAAAAAGAAGGTTGAGAATCAGAACTTAAATGAAGATTTGATGATGAGCCTAAGTGCCTATGATGTGGAGAAGTTGATGGACTATAGAGTCAAGTACCCCTCCTAGTAGTAATCCAATGCGAGCTCCAAAGTTGAAGAGGTTTCCTAGCAAACTTCAATCTTTTCCCAAACTAGAGCTTGAGGGCTTCTTTGCTCCACCTTGATGTGATCAACCTACAAGAGACAAGGAGGTTTCCTAGCAATCCAAATCAACGAGAGTTAATCATACCAAGTTAGATAAGACGTGCATGAGATAACAAGAAAAAATAGTGAATGAATGTTTCATAGCAATTCAAACCCTAGATTTTGTTCTTACCTAATCAAGGAGGTTTCTTAGCGATCCAAGATTATTTCCAGAGCATGAAGACAAATAATCACTCCTACCTTAGTTATTGTTGGAGTTTAACTTAGACTACCATGGAGAATGTTATGCCTCAAATTCTCCGTAGCAATCACTACCAGATGTGTTAAAGAGTAGGGTCTTTTAACCATTGTAAAAGGCCAAGATGGGGTATGTAAAAGAGTTGGTCTAACAGGGCTCAAGACCCGTAGTCAAGGTCATGGCAAGTCCTCTAGGTCCTCATTTCAAGATGTACTACTCTTGTGGCTTAGTTGACTACCCCTTGGTGAGTTGGTCTAGTTGGGCTCAAGACCCGTAGTCAAGGTCATGGCAAGTCCACTAGGTCCTCATTTCAAGATGTACTACTCTTGTGGCTTAGCTGACTACCCCTTGGTGATTTGAGCTCCTCATCATGTTGAGCATTTATGCCCTAGGAAGGTATTCGGTGCACCTTGAGATGAATCCATTAGGACGCATGTTACTCCACGTCAAAATCAGCATCACTATCATTTCTCTCTCAAGCACCAAGAAAGAACGGGTCAAAAAAGGGAAACCCTGATTTTTAACCCGTGGAAGTCTTTTTTAAAAGGGCACATGTCCAAACATCAGGACATGTTCCCGACACGAGTCCGACACATGCTAAAACGTGTCTAGATTTCGAGACACGAAAAATTTTCGTGTCTGACACGTATTAGGGCGTGTCGTGTCTGACACACATAATACGTGACATGAGGCCTATTTGGGCATGTCCTGTTACTTAGGACACGTGGCTTAGGGTCCCCTATCCACACTTAGTATTTTATGCTTTGTAGAGGTGATTACGCTTGTAAGGGTTGTCACACCCACTCTAGCACACGTCATTCTTACCCCATTGGACTGTATCTTGTTATGTCACTCCTCTCTCTTTGGCATCTTGGTCAAAAAGAGAAAATCATCCACCTTGAAAGCAAGCTTCTAGAGATCATACCAATCTAACGAGGGAATTGAGGGAAAAAGTCGCATTTTGGGGTTATATGGGACACAACGTCCTCCTTCCAAGCTCAACTCTTCACAATGTTGAAGCATATCATCAATTCTTATCATTATTTTATCTTTTATGTGATATAGTCCCTCGACTGTGGGTAACAAACCCTAAAATATCGCTAAAAGTCATTTTAAAGATAAATTAGGTAGGTCATTTTAAAGGAGGGTTAAATTAGCCTTTTTTCCATATATAATGACATGCCCTCCTCTCATTTGTAACCAAGATCATGGGATAAAATATAACTAGAATTCTCTTTTTACTTGTATACATGAGCAATTAAGTGGTGCACACCTTCTTTCTCGGCATTTTTATGTTTTTACAAAGATCAAGTCTGATGCTTGAGGTTTCTTTACTATCTTTCAAGGCTATTCTAAGGTGAAAGGATTCTTGAGCCTTCTTCTCTTCTCCCGTGCTCTCTCAATTGTGGTGAGATATTGAATCTTGTCTTGCGGTGTTGTAGGCATCCAAGTTGGAGTAATTTAGGGTTTTATGCATAATAGCTTAGTCTTGTTTATAAGACATCACTCTTGAAGGGTTTCTCTTCTCTAAGCCTTGGCATCTTGTCTGCTCTAACTAGTTCAAAGGCTAACACAACCTAGGGTTTTTTAGCATTGCCCTAGTTCATTCAAATATTGAATTGACAATTATTAGAAGAAACATTAACCCCTATTTCTCATTGCCCGATAAAACAAGACCTAGGTCTATTTCCCTAATCTTCACCAATTCCATTTTACAAAATTTCTTGTACTATATTAGAAAAAATAAAAATAAAAACCATAAAATTTGAATCATTTTGATAATTCCAAAAAATATTTATTTTGTCATTGTACTTGTTTAGTGTTAGATTTATTGGAAAAATTCTGGAATATTTAACATTGTTATAATTTTCAGAGTTGTTTATATTATTCAAAAATCCATAAAAAAGTGAAAAAAGTTCACAAAAAGTGTATTTTGCAACTTGTAAAATCTCTACTATAGGGTGATGTCAGCCCTAGGAGAGTCATGCCATATCCTAGTGGCTGGTACATCCCTGGTACAAGTATGGTTGAGTGTTTTGCATGTTCATTTTGACAAAAGACCAAACTCTAACTGTTGGAAGTGGTTGCTACCTCATCTCCAAGCCTCGATGGTTGACCAACAAGGGTTTTGAAGTGCTTAAACAAGTTATTCAGCCACTTTTGCAGACTGCTACAGTTCTGAAGTGTGTAAACAGTCATTAATTGCAGCAGGTATCTATCAGTCTAAATCCCCTCAAAAGGATTCAAACTTATTATTGATCGGTAAGTAGTGAGAGGTATTTATTGTGACATTTTCGAGGGTTTAATTCAACATTTTACACAAATCATTAGTGTTGGTTTATACCGCAGTTTTGCTACATCTTAGTGATCAAGCAGTAGCAAGTTGCATTGCCCCTTCCTAGTAAATGAGTATTTATTGAATATCTTGTTGACTCCATTAAGACACTAGTTGAATAATCTAGTAGGAAGGTCCTATTAGAAGTAGCGTTGTCCTCGTTGCATATTCTATAGGACTACTTCTATCCGAAGTTGGGAAGCCTCTCTTGGTTGAAGGAGAAGGCCTAAAGAGAGGAGATTGCATTGTGGTGAGAGTGGGTGCATGTCCTAAGAAGTTGTCAATCTTAGCACCATGTAAAATTTCCTTCAAAGCTCAAACTAGGGCTGAAACAGTATATTTAATTTGTTTATTGAAATAACCACACATGAATTTCTTTAATAGTATCCAGCGGAATATAAATACTGAGAAACATTCACAACACCACATCACAATAGACACTATTATTTTGGGTATGGAAACCCCCGAAAAACCCCAAGATGGGAAAACCAGTGCAGCAATCAGATATGGAATTTATATTATCAAGAGATGGAACTTTTAGTCTTTTACAACCAGCAGGTAAAATATTGTTGATGAAATTGTCATTGACCCCAACAAGGACTTGCAGTGGCCCCACAGGTAGTCATTGATGCCACCAAGTCCCTCTTGTAGTGCATAGGTATGGATGATCCCAGTATCCTCACATCCAGTTCCTTGGAGCACATACAGAGATGGGTTGTGCCTTAAAGCACCTTGTATCCAATTGACAAGGTCCCTGTACCCACAAGGTTGGATCTTGGAGCCACTGCCTTGTTGACGATGTTGAAGACCCTGTTGATGATGCTGAAGACCCTGGAGATGGTGTTGAAACCCTTGTAAATGATGGAGAAGCTCTGGATAGGTTGACGAAGCATTAATGACCCATTCTGTGGTCATTCATGTTTTTGTTGGGGTCATGGAACCCTTGTATGTGATTGTTGCTACCATTATAATGATGATGACCTTGTATGGTCTTTGACATGTTGTGGAACCCACGAACCCACGAACATGCCCTTGGTATGATGAAGAAGCCCATGAAGCCTCTTGCTTGATGAAGAAGCCTTGAAGAAGTCCTTGGACCCACACTTGATAGTTTGATGGTCCTTGTAACCTCGAAGGAGGGGTGAAGATGTTGTGTGTGTCCATGGGGTATTGAAACCCTTGAAGATGGTTTGCACCTATCATTTTGGGTTCTGGGGACATGAAACTTAATGACTTGATGACCAATGAAGATAATGGTCCTCTTGGAACCCACTCTTGAACCTTGGAGGAAGCGTTGATAATATGGATCCCATGATACTCTTGCACGTGGAATGATGGCACCTTGATGATGGCATGTCCTTGGAAGCCATTGTGGCGTGATGCAACCCTTGGCGACCTTAATGGTTTGTGGACAAACCCTAAAACCCTTTCAAATGGTGGTACAATGGCTTGTGGTCATTAAACATCTTGTTTGAATGTTATATGATGATGATGTGATGAATTAAACTCACTTGTTGAAGGTTGTCCCCAAATTCAAATTCAAATTCAAATTAAAAATGAAAAATCAAAATAAATGTAAGTTGGCTCCAAAATTGTATGGAAAAACCAGTATAAATACCCTATCACGTCTTCATTTTCGCAATGTGGATTTTCAGATGAGAGAGATAGCTCTGAGATTTTTCATGAACTGAGGCTGCCTCAGTGCCAAGAGTTGCAGCAGTCGAGTTTTCTTTTATCTTTTGGGTTTTTTTTTTAATCTTTTTTACTGCTCAAACAGTCCAAGCTTCATCCACATACACAGTCCAAGCACACAGCCTGAATTTTCCTGCTCATAAACAGTTCATGGCAGCAGACCTTGTGTACAATTTTTGGTAAGAAAGCTACAATAAAGTCAACATATTTGACTGAGGTAAATTCGGTGATAGCAGCAGAAGTTAAACAGTGGACTAAGGTGATTTCAGGAGACTGGGGAAAACATAGAAGAAGAAGACAAGTTTCTTTTATTCTCTCCTTTTGTTTTTCTTTTTCTGAGTAGTTTCAGGTCTGCCGTAGAATTCACGCCTCACAATTGAAGTTGTTGTACACTACTGGTAGACACAATTCACGTGCCATTAAGGTGGTGGTTGGCTACTATTATCAACCTTTGGTAGAGGAATGGATACTACGTTTTTATGACTGTTTTGGCAGCTTTATAAGTTTACGTAAAACACTTCCATAAGATATATAATCCATTGTGTTTTGAGAGCTGACAGATGCTTGCAAATATCTATGACGAGGAGGAAGACTTGATGTTAAATAATGCATAAATGAAGTGAAGTGGAGAGCGTGGAAGTTCTAGCTCTGAAACTCGGATTTGGGGAGTGGATTGGAGCTCTAATATTTGGTTCTCTCTGTTGCAGCGAATGTACAGTCCACTGTGGCAAGTGAGGAGATACATACCTCTGAATTTCGGTGAAATGAATTCGATGGAGGAAGATTAATGGAGCTGCTTTTCTTGAGTTATTTTAAATTTTGGATGACTGCTTGAGTGGATGTTCTGTGCTGCTCCTTTTCTCTTGTGAACCAAACAGTGTTTACCTAGACTGGTGATGACAATGCTGGGCTGGGCCATGACTATAAAAATATGATCTGAACAGACAAACTTGTTCTTGAATGTATTATGACAATACAAAAGTAAGATAACAGATGTGAAGCAGTGATTCTACGGACATGAGGAGACATCAATGACATCAACAGACTTTCATGAGCTATCATGAACAAACATAGCCTTGAAGACACGAAAGTTGCAGCAATTACAGTTGAGATGACAAGTGATAGTGAAATGTGACAAGTCTTGTATGATCTTAAAGGCAGTCCTTTTTGCAGCAGACTTGAGGACTTGAATGTTTGGTCTAGTCTTTTTCTTCTACAACAGACATACACAGAGGTTTGACTGTGACATGTACAGATAAAGGTAAGAACACTGCATACTATGATGATGTAATGGATGATGATGATGGTGCATGCATACTCCAGATATTCTATACATATGATGCAGGCCTATTGACACTCCATGATGATGATGATGGCATGATGAATACATTATGCATACTATAATGATGATGCAAACCCTATGGTGATGATGCACACTTGATGATGATGATGATGCTTGACTAGACCTTGATGACAAATGTCAAACTCAATGACATCTACAGTAGTATGGCATGATACCTTTAGAAGAAGACATGATGATGATATGACAAGAGTAATGAGCAGTGATGAGCCAGCATTTTTTAGTAGAGGTCGATGAGCAGAAGTGATTGAGCAGCAGATTGATGACAACCAGAGATTGGCATCAAGCTTACAAGAAGAATCTTGCACTTGAAGATTGGACTCCTTGACCCTTTCTTAGTTGGAGATAAGAAAACCAGGTTGGGTCTTGTTACAAGAGTTGGTGTTTTTTTCATCAGTTGGTGCTTATTGTAATCGAGAAAATTGAAGTCTTCCATTACCATAAATAAATCTCACATTACAAATATTCTTGTGTCTCTTTGATGATTTTGTTGTGCTTATGATTTAACTGATAAATAAGATAATGTGATTTGTAACATAATGCTTGATATACTCTGATTAATTAATTGAAGGTGAAAAAGGTTTAGATTGCTCACACACTGATTCACCCCCCTCTCTATGTAGCCATTATGTCCAACAAATAAACCCAACCTGGCAAACTAAAAACCTCAGCAAAATCACTAGACAACCCAACTCCTCTGCGCAGTTGTACGGCCCAGCTATATGGCCCTGCGTCAGTAGTACGGATTGTTGTATGGATGCTGTCAGCAGCAGTACGGAACTGTACAACAACAATACGACCCTATTGTTGGTTGTTGTGCCACTCTTCTGCGCAATCCGTACAGTCTGGTCTGGATTGGTGAACCTTTCGTGCAGCTACTCCTCTATCTGACTTCTCCCTATCTGTATCATGTCTATGTACCTATGTGTACGTGTCCTCTCCACCAAATCTCCTTTTAACTTTATTGGCTAAGCGAAAAACCTAACCCTCACTATGGATCTATGGATGAGATCCTCCTGTGAGAATCAATGGCCAAGACTAGATTAGCATCACTTAAATATTTCACTTTTCACTTTAATAAAGTGATTCCATTAAAGTTAAAATCAAATTAGAATAATTAAAGTATTTTCCTAAGTCAAAACTTAGGAAAATCACTTTAATAGATTTGGCTAAGAGTTTAATGTCTCTCTAGCATGCAAGGGCACATGCAATGCAAGAAGACCTTCCTTGTTGCTTCTATTTAACACTCCCTCTCAATGAGGAAGGCATTTGGTAGCAACCCCAACTTATCCCTGAACTTCACAAAACAATGTCTGCAAAGTGCCTTGGTGAAAATGTCTGCCACCTGCTCATCTGTCTATATATACTCCAACCGAATCGTTCCTCTCTAAACACAATCTCTCAAGAAGTGGTACCTGATGTCTATGTGTTTGCTCCGGTCATGGAACATTGGATTTTCAGATAGCCTAATGCCACTCTGATTGTCACAGTGAACTATTGTAGCCTCTAGCTCACACTCGAACAACCCTGAAAGTAACTTCCTCAACCACATACCCTCACAAGCAGCCAAATTGGTTGCCATGTACTCAGCCTCTGTCGAGCTCAATGCAACTGAATTCTGCTTTCTGTTGAACCAAGACACAACCCTTGATCCAATGCTGAAATAGAAACCTGAAGTACTCTTCATGTCCTCTACACATCCTACCTAGTCAGCATCTGTGAAGCGTGCTAACTGCACACTCCCCCTGCGCTCATAAACCAATCCATGCTCCATTGTACCTCTGATGTAGCGAAGTATGTGCTTCGCAACTATCTAATGCACTCTCCGAGGGTCCACCATGAACTGGCTCAAAGAGTTGACTGCAAAGCTAATGTCGGGGCGTGTGTTGACCAAGTACATAAGCGATTCGATAAGCTAACGATACGAGGTAGGATCAAATTTGCCTGAACCTGATGCATCAATCTTCCTACAGTTGGAAACTATAGGTATGGCCATAGACTTGCAATCCTCCATCCTGAATCTCTTCAAGATCTCTACTGCATACTTCCCCTATCCAATGAAGAAGCACCCATTTCTCTGCCAAACTTCCAAGCATAGGAAGCAATGCATCAACCCAAGGTCTTTCATCTCAAATTCAACTGCAACGTTGGACTTGCAGTCTCCAATCAGCCTCTCATCTCTTGTAAGAAAGAGATCATCTACATATAAGACCAATATATGAGGCACTTCACCTGTCAAGAAATACAGATTATGGTCAGCCTCAATCCGTTGAAATCCCATCTCCTGTAGATAGTTGTCTATCCTCGAATACCATGCTCGAGGGGCCTGCTTGAGGCCATAAAGAGTTCTATGTAGCCTACATACATGCGTCTCCCTGTTCTCCACATCAAACTCCTTTGGCTGCTCAATATATACCTCCTCCTCTATGACTCCGTTGAGGAAGGCATTCTTGACGTCCATCTGATGAACTCGCCAACCCATCTCTGCTACTAAAGAGATAATGGTTCGAATAGAAGAATACCTGGCAACAGGGGCGAAGATCTCCTCATAGTCAATACCTTCCTTCTGTGAAAACCCCTTAGCCACGAAGCATGCCTTGTACTTCTCCACACTTCCATCTGCTACATGCTTTACCTTGTAGATCCATTTGGATCCCACCACCTTTTTACCTTCAGGCCTTAGCACAGCCTCCCATACCTGATTCTTCATGATTGAGTAATACTCCTCAACCATGGCCTCTTGCCACACATCATGTTGTGCAGCCTCCTCGAAACTGGAAGGCTCATAGTTGATCAACTCTGTCATCAGTGCCATATAACTAACTTTCACTAGTGGTTTGCTCCGTCTCATGGATCTCTATGGAGGATCCACCTGCTTGGAATCCTGAACTGTGGACCTAAACCACTTAGGACTTGGCCTCGTGTCTACCTGTTGCAGCTGTTGGATGTCCATCTCCTGCTGCAGCTCATCCTCCAATTCAATGACTAAAGGATCTTGTCCACCTGACTCCCTTTGACCACCAGAACCTGTGCCCTGTGTCTGTACATGTACCTGTACCTCTGGATCCTCCAACTTGACCCCCAAATCTTGTGATTGTTGTTGCTCTGCTGGTAAGTCCATAGATCTCTTCAAGGCCCTGTCCTCATCAAACTGGACATCGTTGCTCACAATGATCCTCTTGCGAGAAGGTATGTATACTTTGTGTGCCTTCAAAGTCTCACTGTATCCAACAAGTAACCCCTTCTCTCCAGAAGGATCCAACTTCTTCCTAGTGTCAGCATGAACATGACAATAGCAGACACTCCCAAATATGCAAATGTGACTCACATCTGGCCAAGTGCCTATGAAGACCTCTTCGGGTGTCTTCCTCCCCAAAGTTGTGTGGGGAAACCTGTTTTGAATGTATACTACAATCCTGTATGCCTCGGCCCAAAAAAATAGTGGTAATCCCTGATCAAAAAGCATGGCCTTGGTTGCTCCTACCATAGTCCTGTTCTTTCTCTCTGCCACTCCATTCTATTGTGGGGTATGAGGCATAGTGTGCTGCTTCTTGATCCCCTCTGCCAAACAATATTCCAAGAACTCATTGGAGGTGTACTCTCCCCCATTGTTCGTTCTCAAAACACGGATCTTCCTTTCTGTCTTGTTCTCAACGAGAGTCTTGAACTCTCGAAACCTCTCAAAGATCTCTGACTTGGCCTTCGGGAAATAGATCCAAGTCTTCCTAGAATAGTCATCAATTAAGGTCACGTAGTAACTATAACCACTGAAAAAATGGACACTCATAGATCCGCAAACATCTAAATGCACTAAGTCCAAGGGCTCCTTAAACTTGTGCTCACTCTATGGGAAAGGATTCTTGATGTTCTTCCGCAACGCACAACCCTTGCAGTAGTTATGCTTCTCCTCCTGTACCTGAGGAACTCCAATGGCAGCCTGTATCAAGTGCCTCAGTGCTCCATGGTGTAAGTGTGTCATCCTCCTATGCCACAACTCACCCTAATTACTGTTGTTGTTGACAAGAGCCTTTGCAGGCTCAAAGTGTAGTCTATACACCTTCCCGCTCCTGATCCCAATCACCCGATCCAAGCTCCTATTTGACCCCTTGGGCCTGATATACACTCTATATCAATGTAATACATCATGAAGGGGGTTCCTTAAGGACATAAATCACCCTAGGTCCCTAATACAACATCAAAATATAAGATATGTCAATAAAATACATCATAACCAAGGTGAGGCGCACCCCATGGGGGACGTCCTCCCTAGGAGAGCCAAAATAATATTACGGAGCATGAGAATGGATGAAACTGGTGCCAAATGGTCCATGGAGCAAAACTAAATCATCAAAATCATTTCCTTGACCACACAAGCCAAATCGATTTTTTCAGTGATTTCTCTAGTTCATTTTTTGGTGGTACAACCTCTGAAAATAATAAAAACCATCATATCTTCTTTCAGGATGAGAACTGGGGAAAACAGACTACACAGAATTGTCTGGAGATAGTAGAATGGTATAAGTGACTACTCATACACATTGATCCACTGACATGCCATAATTATCATCTCATAATAAAAATAGTGGCCAGAGTCAATAAAAAATAATAATAAACTCTGGAACTCAATAATTGTGACCATCCAATGAAAAATGAGACTGCAGTATTGGTCCTAGGCATGTCTAGAGCAAATATAAGCACTGTCAATTTTTGTAGTCATTGCCTTGGGAAATGTGTTTGACTTGGTCAACTGGGTTGACCAAGTCAAAATACCAAAACGAAAGGTGAGATGCTTAACTAAGCTCAACCTACAGGCATCCAAGGTAAGAACTGCTCTAGGATGTATATTAAAACCCAACTTAAATCATGCCAATCAGGATCATAATAATAATCAGAATATTTACCTGTCTTTGAACAATCATTGAATCTTTTGGAAGTCCCTTGTATATGCCATACTTACAAAGTTTAATCAATTTGCTAATGCTGGGTGAAGGTGGAAAACAAGGCTGAGGTAAAAGGGAAATGACTTCGAGTTGACTTTGACCATATGATCTATCTGAATGATGACAAGTACAAGCAACCACTGTGGCATATGCATGACAAATAAATAATAGGGAATGGTGGTGACTCACAAGTGGATCAGTTGATTTGAAAAGAGTCCATTCAACTTTAACATGTCTACAACTCACATCCAAGCTAACAATCAAGCTCCGTGAGGATCTTTTCTAGGACCCTTGCATTAAGTACACAAGAACTGTAGTGAAGATATCCTAGGGGGCACTTAGAATTAGTTGTCCCTTACTCCATCTCACATCAAAACCCACAAGCTCCATGAAGAATTAATCATTACATTTCAAAAAGATGGCTAGCAGTCTTTAGATTTTTTCATTTATCTATCCACTGCTTTATTTGGGCCTTATCACATTTTCAATTTCATAGCCCTTTTTGAGTTGTGTCTAAAGACACAATTTGCAACTTTATTTTAGGGCTTCCATTTCTCAGTATATAGCATGAAACACATAATGCATATAATGATGGTAGACAAATTGCTCAAGTTTTAACTGATACTCTTCGGGCAACTAGGGGGGAATATCCACAGTTAGGACCAAACATCAGGGGCAACTGACCAGAGAGGTCAAGGCTTCAAAACCCAACTTACCTAAGCTCAAGAACCAACATCAGGGGATTCTCCTGGCCCAGAAGGATCAAGGCTTCAACATGTTTTGTTGCACAACGCAGAGCTGAGACACAAATCAACATGGGCTCCATCATGCATAAGGGTCAAAGTGGGAAAGATGATTGTCAATCTCATTGGTCTAAATCAATCATAAGTCATGGGAAAAACCAAACATGGATGATACAGGATGGATGAAGACAAGTGATACATGGAACCAACATAGCACTAAAGTTTAAAAGTTGTGTAAAGCATGGCATAAGCAATGGTCTTCAACATCAGATTCTCTAATCATTCTCAAAACAAGTTAATCACCAGTGGAAATATAATATAAGCATAGGTCACCATAATCATCATAGCATAACAAGTCAAAGGTGTTAGTATACATCAGAGAGAAAACTCCTACCAAGGAGCAATATACATGATCTCACCATATACATGTCTCTAACTAATATGCCCATCTGTGAACTGTGTACCTGTTGTCACATACATAGTAGTTGGGATACCATTGTTCCTGAGTTGCCCTCAACATTTTTTCTACTGATAGTATTGTAGGAGTTCTTCAACAAAAGAATGAGCAAAATTAAGAGCAGTCAATAGCCTTTATGAGCAAAGCTTTAAGAGATGCAGAACTAAAATATCACATGATGGAAAACAAGCTTATGTTCTAGGGATATGATTGAAGCACTTTCGAGTTTGCATTGGATATTCAAAGGTTGTTTCCTACGTGCCTCATCCAACAATGAAAGAAATATTGAAGCAACAAGACAGTCTTGGAACTAGGGGAAAGTGGATCGCCAAAGTCCATGAGTATGAATTGGAAATCAAACCTACCTAACTGGTGAAAGGATATGTTCTATCTCAGATGATGGAAGAAGAAAATGAGGTTTCCCTTGATATTAAAGAATGGGCACCACCTATGGTCTTAGTAGTTCTCCAAGCCTTGGAAGAGTGTGAGTGGTATAAAGACACTACTTGTTATCTTTGGAATCTTTCATGTCCTCCACACCTTCCAAAAAATATGAAAAGAGCATTAAGATTAAAGGTCTTTAAGTATTGTTTCATCAACAAAGGCCTAGGATGGAATAACCCCGATGGGTTGATTCTCAAATGTGTTCACTCCCTAGAAGCAAATAAACTAGTGGATGAATTTCACAACGAAGTGTGTAGTGGTCATCATTCAACTACCATGATTGTGCATAAAATCCTTAAGAGCCAGATATTATTGTCCCACCATTTTCCACGATGTGCACAAATTCGTAAGGTGCCAATCATGTCAACTATTTACAAGTAAACAAAAGCTAGTTGCTATGTAGTTACAGCCAGTGATAGTGGAAGCGCCCTTCCAACAATGGGGTTTTGATTTCATTGGTGAGTTCAAGGAAAATTCAAGAAACAGACACAAATGAAACCTGACAGCTACAGAATACTTTATGATTTCGGTTGAAGTCGTTCCAACAAACCAAGCTACAGTAAAAGTTGTCATCGACTTTCTTGAAGATAAAATCATCACTAAATTTGGAGTTTCGACAAATATTACTATTGAAAATGCCCAAGCTTTCAATTTAGATGACGTGTGCACTTTTTGTTTTAATGACTATCATCAAAAAGACTGTGGGAGAAAACAAAAGAAGCTAGGATAGCAAATTAAAATATGTTTTATGGGCTAGAATAACAAGAAAAGAAGCAACCAGAAAGATCCCAGTTGAGCTAGTGTATGAAATGGAAGTAGCATTTCCTAGTCATTTGAAGATTTCGTTGTACAAAGTCCTGCAACAACATGCCCCAGATCCATATGTGGTCCATAACATAATCAACCAATTGATGGAGCTAGATGAAAACCGAAGGAAAGCATTCGATTCACCTGGTACAACATCAAGAAAAGACAAAAGGTTAGTTTGACAAGAAAGCTCATCAGCAGAATTTTGAAAAAGGTGACCTCATCCTTATGTGGAACAAAAGAAATGAAAACCAAATAAACAAGATAAGTTTGAAATTCTTTGGTTGGCTCCATGTCAAATTGAAGATGTTGCAAGTACTAACTCATTCTACTTGAGCCATCTGAATGGAGATAAATTACCATTTCCCATTAATCAGCAAGCTTTAAAGATATTTTACTCAAGTGATATATGAGGTCTTCGAGACATCCTTGTACCATAGTAGCTTTAGATTCATTTGATTTTGTCATTTGCTTTACCCATGCATTACATTTTCCATTTATCACATTTCATAGTTTGATTTGAACAAGGCAAGATGGATGTTTCTACCTTCGATGCATTTGACGTCTTTGTTGTTTGAAGTGTGTGTAGGTCTACAAGTACTAGAATATTTAAGAGGTTCTCATGCACTCCTGGGAGAAGCACATGTCCTGCAATTAGAGCCGACTGTTACGCCCTAGATTCTCTACAAAGCACCCTACCAGAGGTGCCAAAGAGGGGGGTCTTTTTTCCATTGTAAAAGGCCATGATAGGGATTTTTTATGTAAAAGTATTGGTCTAGCAAGGCTCTAGACCTGTGGTCAAGGTCATGGCAGGTCCTCTTGGTCCTTGTTTCAAAATTTGCCAGTATTATCGCTCAGCTAACTACCACTTGATGAGTGGAGCTCCTCATCATGTCGGGCATTTATGCCCTGGGTAGGTATCTGATGCACCCAATGTTTTAAAACCCGACGGCTCGGACTCGAAACTGGTCAGTTTAACCGAGTTTCTAGGAAAGGGTTCCAAAATGGTCACCAAACCAACTCAACCGACCAATTTGGTACCGAGCCAACCAAGTCAACTGAATGAGTCAAACCTTGACTCGAATGGTTCAATGCCAAACCAATCGATTCAACTAACTGAGTCAAACCTTGATTCGACTAGTTCAGTACCAAACTAACCGAGTCCAAATTAACTCAGTTGGTTGACTTACAAGAGATTGAGGTGGAGGGGACCAATTTGGTACGAACCACACCAATTTTGTGTAGAATTTTCAGCACTCTCCCAACCCGGTTTCCAACTCTGTTTAAAAACACTGTTTAATGCCCAACCCAATTTGTATTTCTGCTGTCATAAACAATATAGGACTGAAACACAAGAAGAATTTCTTTAACTTTTCCATGAACAACAAATAAAACACATTCACACATAAATTTCAGACATAGATTTTTGGTCCAATGACCTAGGAAAAACCCCAATGTCCAAGGAAAACCTATGAGAGAGAAAATTGTATTTATCTGGAAAATTTACAGCAATAGGCAGAAAAAATCAGTCCCAACTTATCTCAACCGGAAGATGAAAATTTGCCTCGATTTTCGTGCCAAACAGAAAAAATCAAACTCAGAAAATTTCCTACTGCACCCTCCTTGATTTCCATGTTGTTGTACGCACTGTACGGCAACCGTATGGACGGGCTATACGTCCTGTCTGTATGGACCTGTCTCGATTCCTGTGCTAGTTGTGAATTCCTCGGTATTCATGCCCAAACTCGTGCCTCGAAAACCATGCCTGATATCTCCTCCCCGAAAACTGTGCCTCAAGATCTATACAGTACGACCTGTACGAAACAACAATAAATGCTCCTACTGTTGCCTCGATTTTTGTGCCCCGTTGCTGTACTTTTCTTCCTTGATTTGCGTGCCCAAAGGAAAAATGCTCCTGTTGCTATTTCTCCCTCTTTCTCAGAAATGGCTCTCTCTCTCTCAAAATGCAAAAGTGCCTCTTCACTTGGAAAACTTTCCTCTTAGGTAAAAAGTTAGGGTGAATGAAAAGCCATCTAATCCAAGGGCACAGATTAGACTATATGAGTGGCTGTGATTAAAATCATTTTTCTCCACAAAATAAAATTTAATTCACTCACTTTTTAAACTTTTACTTAAAGTGTACTTTATTCTTTAAAGTGCATTTAATGCTCATCTCAAGTCATTAATATAAAGTCCAAGTGACTTAACCCCTTTTCCTAGTGACTTAGGCAAATGTCACTTAAGGAAACAACTCCCAGATATAAAAATCAACCCTCCCTCTTACCGAGGAAGTTGTTTTTCACCACACCCAACTTGTCTCTGAAATGAACATAACTTGCCTCTTTCAAGAGACTTCGTCAGGATATTTGCTACCTGCTCATCAGTGGAAATGTACTGCAATGCCACAGCTCCTCTCTAAACATAATCGCAGATGAAATGGTACCTGATCTCAATATGCTTTGACCTATCGTGAAATACAAGATTCTCAGAGAGATGGATGCAACTCTGATTGTCACAGTAAATCATCGTAGGCCTCGGCTCCTGATCAAATAAATCCGCCAATAACTTCCAAAGCCACAACTCCTGGCAACTAGCCTGACTGGTTGTCGTATACTCAGCCTCTGCAAATCTCAAAGCAATAGACTTTTGCTTCCGACTGAACCACGACACTGCTGTCGAGCCCAAACTAAAACAACATCCGGAAGTGCTCTTCCGATCTGCAACACTGCCTGCCCAATATGAATCTGTGAAACCAATCAATCTAATCCCATCTGATCTCCTATAATCCAGACCATAATCCATTGTCCCTACAGGGTATCTCAACACATGTTTTGCGGCAACCCAATGCACCCTCCTAGGCTCCACCATGAACTGACTGAGTGTGTTTACCGCAAAACACAAATCTGGCCTAGAGTTGACCAAATACATCAAAGAACCAATGAGATGACGATATAATGTAGGATCCACCAACTCTCCCTCAAAAGCATGAAGCTTCTTCCAGTTGGTGACCATAGGCATAGACATCAACCTGCAATCCTCCATCTGAAATCTCCTCAGAATATCAACTGCAAACTTTCCCTATCCCAAGAAAATACGACCAGGCTCCTGCCAAACCTCCAATCCCAAAAAATAGTGCATCAACCCAATGTCTGTCATCTCATACTCTGAAGCAAGATCTCTCTTGCAAACTGCAATAGGTCTCTCTTCTCCTGTGATAAACAAGTCATCCACATACAACAAAAGAATGAGTGAATCATCTCCAACCATGATGAAATAGAGATTCGGATTTGCCTCACTCTTCTGAAAACCCATCCGCAGCAAGTAAGAGTCTATGCTGGAATACCAAGCTCGGGGAGCTTGCTTCATCCCATACAAGGCTTTTTTCAGCCTGCAAACATGAGACTCTCTCCCATGAATCTCAAAGCCCTATGGCTGCTCCACATAAACCACCTCCTATATGATTCCAGTGAGAAATGCGGTCTTCACATCCATCGGATGGATCTTTGGATCTTCCAACCCATTTCCGCAGCAATGGAAATCAATGCCCTGATAGAAGTATAACGAGCAACCAGTGCAAAGGTCTCATCATAATCAACTGCCTCAACCTGTGAGAACCCTCGCACCACAAATCGAGCCTTGTACTTCTCCACACTACCATCTGCAACATGTTTTACCTTGTAAAGCCAACAAGAAGTCACCACTGACTTCCCCTCAGGTCTCGGAACAATCTCCCAAACATCGTTCTTGACTATGGAATGGTACTCTTCCATCATGGAATCTCTCAAAACATGATGCTGAGAGGGCTCCTCAAAAGTAGATGGCTTCGAATCACGAAGATTAACAACCAATGCCATACCCAATCTGTCTGGCATCTGTATAGCCCTCACTGGCTCTTTGGGCATTCCAAACTCCTTTGCTTCCTTCAAGGTCTCCCGAAGCCACTTAGGCTTCTTCTTCCCTAAAGGTTGCTCCCACACTGGTCTGTCCTCATCTGATGAACTCCTAGAGGTAGAAAACCCAATAACCTGTGCACCAGAATCTGGTGAACCCTGTGATCCTGTAGCTCTATATGGTGAACCTGTGACCTGATACCCAAAACCTGTCCCCGAAGAACCTGTTGACTGAACCACTGAAACTGGAGATATTGTGCCTATACTCTGTGGTCCAATAACCCTGGAAACCTATGAACCTGTCATCTGAACTGGAGGTACTTGTGAAGCTACCTGAAGTGTGGGAACCTGCTACTCTCCTTGCTATGGCTCTCTAGACTTCCTGAAGGCCTGCTCCTCCTCAAATCTCACTTCCCTCCTCACAACAACCTTCCTCTGGGAAAGAAGATTAATGCGGAAGGCCTTCAAAGTCTCATCATACCCTACAAAGATGCCTCTCTCTGCTATGGGCTCAAACTTTGTCCTCTTCTCAGAAGGGACATGTGAATAAGTCAGGCAACCAAATATCTGAAAATGACTCACCTCAGGCCTCTTTCCTATGAAACTCTCCTCAAGTGTATTGTTCCCCACGACACGATGGGGACTACGATTCTGAAGGTATACAACTATACTACATGCCTACGCCCAAAGGAAGAAAGGAAGTGATTGATCATGTAACATGGCTCTCACAGCTCCAAATATAGATCTGTTTTTCCTCTCTGCCACTCCATGCTGCTCAGGAGTGCATGGTACTGTCAACTGTCTCTGAATGCCCTCCTGCTCATCAAACTCCTTGGAGGTATACTCAAACCCGTTATCTGATCTGAGCGCCCGTATCTTCCTCCCAGTCTCTGGTTCTCCACAAGAGCTTTGAACTCTTGGAACCTCTGCAAGACCTCCTCAGATTTCTTTCTCTTTAGGAAGTAGATCCAGGTCTTGCTGGAATAATCATCGATGAGTGTCACATAATACTCGAACGCTCTCAAAGAAACAACTGACATAGGACCACACAAGTCGAAACGTATCAAATCAAGAACTCTTGTTGACCTGCGATCACTACTCGTAAAAGCAGTCTTGGTGTACTTTCCCAAAGCACACCCCCTACATACATCATTGTGCTCTGTGTTGAACTCTAGTAAACCTATAACCATATCCCTCAACAACCTCGACACTGAATGATGCAAATGAGCCATCCTCCTGTGCCATAGCTCACAAAGCTCGTTGTTGTTTCTATGTGCCAAAGCATGTTGGGGCTTAACAAAGAGCTTGTACAATTTCGCATATCTGAATCCAATGGTGTAAGAACCAGATGGTCCTGCAGTCTTGGGAAAAACACGCACATGTCCATCCAGGAAGGACACCCAAGACCCCTATCCTCGAGCATGGAAACTGAGATCAAGTTCTTCTTCAACCCAGGTACAAACAATGTTGATGTACTTGTAACTTCGAAATGTATTCACTTGTATATCTTATGTATTGTACCCCGATGTTTATTACAAGAAGTATTTGTAATGTAATTGAGTTATGTCATGCCTCGATGTTCCGATTGGGAGATTCAATAATGTAAAAAAGTCATGTAAAGTCATTAAGGTTAACCCTCCATTGTAAGTCGGGGCAATAGTCCCCACAATTGAGTCAAGGTTAACCCTCCTTGTTGATCGGAGGGCAAAGTCCCCACAATTGTGAGGCACTAGGGTTATTAGACTCTCCTAGAGATGTCGGCCCTGGTAAGTAATTGTTAAGTGAGGCCGACATGTTGGAGTGGACATTAAGTGAACGAAAGAATATAAATAGAGAGTGAGCCTCTCTATTTATCACACACACACTCACTCATTGGAGCGCATGAGTGAGAGCGAAGAAGCTCTCTCAAGTGAGAGAGAGAGAGAACAGTTGTGGAGATCATCTTTTCTGTCTTTGGGTTTTTACTGCTGCCACAGGTGCTCATTCTATCTCTGAAAAAGTTGCGGGGTTTTCTCCTTTATGGTTTCCCCGAGGAAAATTCTTTGTGTCTCTTGTCTCTTGTGTTTATTGTTGTGCTTGTCATTCTCTCAGATAAGATCCTAAGATCATATTGTTTAAATGATAAAAATCTAACATGGTATCAGAGCTAACCTGAGAAGAAGACACTGTGCAGCTACAGAAGCTAGGGATTCTTACTTTTTGGGTCTCTCTCCATAATCCATTAGCAAAAGAAGACTAGGCTAACTCTCCATTGAAGGGCGCATCTTTCTATCGAAGCAGAATTTGATTCCAGGCATTTTCAGTTTTTGGTGCGGGAAATTAGGGCTTTTTACAGAAGAGGATTTTTTTAGTGAGCCCAGCATAGGATTTCTCTCCTCATCAAAATCGAAGTTTAGATACCTGGTTTGAGACTTTGGTTGGGTGAAACTTCGGGAAAGTCAAACCCTAGTTTGACCCCCGGCCTGAAAAACCCTAAAATACTGAAACTGATAGCTTTGGTAGATTCACTATATCTCGTTATTGGAGAAGGCTCAGGTGCCAAAACTTTCACAGGTCGAAGATAAATTCTTAATGTACACTGAGTACAAGTTTCAGCCTCAGATTCGCTATATTCTAGGAGATATGATTCTTCCAAGTTAGGGTTCCAGCCCCTACCAAGATTCATCCCTAAACAGGACACCTGGGGAGAATTGCTATATCTCGGGATACGAAGGTCCAAATGAAATTTCTCAAGATGTTCCAGAAAGGGCACAGACTGTACTTTCTGTGGGAAAAGTTTTAGACCCCGAAGATGAAATAGTGACACGTGGCAGTCCGTACAACTTCATTATGGTGAACAGTCCTGAAACATGTCACTTTGGGAAAACGATCATAAGTCCCAATTGGTGAAACCAATTTTGATGAAATCTGTGGTGTTGGAACAAGGACAGACATTTCAGTAATTTCAGAAATACCACAGAAACAGTATCATGCATTTCTGCAAAAGAAATTGGAAAACTAGGGCTTCCTGTTCCGGGAGCTTCCCTCCACTGTTTTCAAAAAAGGTGTACATTGGACAGCTCGCCTTGAAGAGGTCTATCTCTATATCCAATCAGATCTGAAGATTCCAAGTTTTAAAAATTAGGGTTTCTCTGACAAACCCTAGATCAGTCAGCTCCAAAACTAGGACAGACACCTCAAATCAGTAAGATCTAATCTTTTGCTATTTACATTTGAGGTTCTTATTTTCAAAATGTCTAATCACACCAACTTGATGCCAAGCTTTGTAAAATTGACAACATCCAAACATGGAAGTATTGGATCTCACTCGTTCTTGAAGAAAATGAATTGGACACCTACATAAGTGGAGAGGTTCCAGTTCCAAAGGGAGATGAGGCTAAAAGCCTTACACAAGAAGAAATTGGTCAAGGCCAAGAAGATCATTGTTGGTTCAACCAAGGATCACCTTATACCACAAGTGTCTTCCCTAAAGACACCGAAAGAGATGTTTGATTCCTTGATCAAGCTATTTGAAGGAAAGAACATAAATCGGAAGATGACTTTAAGAAAACAGTTGAAGAATGTGAAGATCCAGAATGCAGAGACCATAAAGTCATACTTTACAAGGGTCTCTCAAATCAAAGAACAACTTGAAGCAGTAGAAGAAGAAGTGGAAAATGCAGAAGTTGTGATAACCCCCTTGAATGGCCTCCCAAAATCATGGGAATCATTCATTCGAGGAATGTGTGCCAGAAGGAAGTGATTACTTTTAGCAGACTCTGGGAAGAGCACACACAAGAAGAAGCTTGACTCTTAATAAGAGAAAAGAAGATGGGAGCAACTGAAGATCAAGCTCTCACCATCCTAAGAAGATCCCTCAAGCGATGAGGAATACGAAGGACTCAACTCTTGAAGAACCTCTTATCCATCTTATCATTTGGATAAGAAATGATGTTATGAATCAAGAAGATGATGAAGCTGAAAGAAGGAGTCTACCCACGAAACAAATAAAGATAAGTATTCAATTGTCATTTCATGATATTGTTTTGTTATGCACTTGTTTATATTCAGTTGATGAGTTATGCATGATAGAATGTTTGCATTAATGACACTATACTACTAATATGCATGTGATGGGTAAGTAGCTCATAGTGCTATACAACTCTCCATTGCTACTTATCTAGAATGAAACCTCTTTGCTGACATATTGGATTAGTGCACAATCTCAATGTTGTCTTGGTAGAGATGGAAGGCATCTAGAAAGTTTCCGTGAGATATGTTGTATTGGCTAAAATAGTTGCATGATCATATATTTATGCATAAGAATTTGCCACTATGAATATGCCTTATGAAATGTTTCTAACCATACAACTAATGCATTTTACTTGTAGGAAAGATCGCGTACAATCACCTACAAGAAAAGAAGGATGAGACTTGTTCCGAAGAACAAGTGACGATAGTTCAAGAAAGAATCCAAGATGAAGAATAATATGACGATAGTTTCAAAGAAAGAAGAAACCTCAGACACAGTGCAGTTATGTAACACTGTTGAGTGGCATCATTGATGCAGAGCCTTCCAGCTATGAAAAAGTAGCCAAGAAGAAAGGGAAGGTGTACCAGTTCAAGAAGAATGATGTCTAGGATGCAGCATCGAGACCTAAAGGGAAGTCCGCAGTATCTTTCATATGGATCTACAAAGATCCAGCATGCAGTAGATGACAACATCTCGGGATACAAGGCAATATTCATAGCACGAGGCTTCTCACAGAAAGAAGGCATAGACTACGAAGAGACATTTGCATCCAGTGGCAGTTGAGGCACATGACAGGCAGACTCATGTGTGCAAATTAAAGGCGGCCTTGTACGAGCTCAGAAGACACCCATGGGATAACACATACATGAGGAGCTTGATGAAGATCTTAATCTTTGCTACAAAGTTGAAGATGAAAGCCTATAGAGGATGACAAGATCACAGATGGGTGTGAGAAGAACTTTTGAAAAGGTTCAAGATAGAGGATCTTGGTATCCAGTGACACTAAATGGATACATAGAATATTAGTAGCACAGGAAGCTACTTGTCACTCCAATACAGAATGTTTCAATGCATAGAGTACGAAAGACAGAGGGAGAATGAAGCTCTGCTTCAGAGGGAGTGACTGCAAAAGATCCTGAGGTTCGACATGATACAACAGGATGGACAACTTACTGATAACTCTAGGCTTTTCTGAGAGTAAAGTGGATTCCAACCTTTGCTTCAAGATTGAAGGCGAAAGACCAGTGATGCTCCTGTTATATGTCGATGACTTGTTCCTGACAGAAAAGAGGAACTCATTAAAGTTGCAAGGAGACTTGCTGCCGAGTTCGAGATGAAGGACTTGGATATGATGCACTACTTTCTAGGCATGGAGGTGTGGCAGAATGCGGATGGAATCTCCTTGGGACAAGGGATGATGGAGTGCAAGGCCATGACCACACCTATGGCATAAAACATGAAGCTATTGACTGATGCTTCATCAGAGTCGGTTGATGCCACGATGTATCGTCAGATGATGTACCTGACAAATACGAGACCAAATATTTGCTTCGCTGTGAACACATTGAGACTGATGGTTGCAAAGCATGCAGTGAGGTACCTGAAGGGTACAATTGAGTATGGGCTCAAGTATGATACAAATTTGAAGATTAACCTAGAGGGCTATGTGGATTCGGATTGGACAGGCAGTGCCATTTATAGGAAGAGCACTTCTTGGTGTAGCAAGAAGCAGTCCTGCGTGGCACTAAGTACAGCCGAGGAAAAATATGTTGCCACTTGCTATTTGGGAGGTAGTATGTTTCTTTTGAAAACTACTATTTGATTTGGTTGATCTAACTTGCATTTTTGTATGATGCAGAGAGGAGCAGTGAAGCTCTAGTATGTGATCCAGATCGAGATCTCTCGAAAGAGGGAGTTCTAGCATATCCAGTGAGACAGGTTGTCTGAGCATAAATCCTGGCGAAGCTCGTAGGTTACTCAGACGTAACCGGTCCTGTAGGTTTTCCTTGGATGTAATCGGTCCTGAAAAAGCTCGCAGGTTATCCTTGGCCGTAATCAGCCCTGATGTGATTCTATGCTAGAAATGGCCAGAGTGAAGTTTCAGTACTTCAGGGAGAAGCTTGGTGTTCTCCAGATAGAGTTTCCTTCCAAGAGGAAGTGATGAGTCCGTGAGCCCTTCTGACATGGTGATAGGATTGGTTCCTTCTATGGTCAGATGTAAGTACAGAGCCATTATGATATGACTGTGGGATTGGCTCCCACATGATCAAATATAAGTGCAGATCCATTCTGATATGACTGTGGGATTGGCTCCCACATGATCAGATGTAAGTGGAGAGCCATTCTGATATGACTATGGGATTGGCTCTCACATGATCAGATATAAGTGCAGAGCCTTTCTGACTGGGTCAAATGTAAGTGCAGAGCGTTTCCCAGGATGATAGATGGTGTGTCCTATCATGCCGACGAATGTAAGTGCAGAGCCTTTCTCTGGATGGTAGATGGTGTGTCCTACCATGCCAGTAGATATAAGTGCTAAGCCCTTCCTTGGATAGTAGATGGTGTGTCCTACTATGCCAAAGGATGTAAGTGCTGAGCCTTTCTGACTGGGTCAGATATAAGTGTTGAGCCTTTCTGACTGGGTTAGATATAAGTGTTGTGCCTTTCTATGGATAGTAGATGGTGTATCCTGCTATGCCAGTAGATGTAAGTGCTGAGCCTTTCCTTGGATTATAGATGGTGTGTCCTATCATGACAGTGGATGTGAGTGTTGGGCCTTTCTGACATGGGTTTTGGATGTGTTCCTCCCATGGTCAGATGTGAGTGTTTGGCATGCCTTTTTGACATGGTTCTTGGATGCGTTCCTCCCATGGTCAAATGTAAGTGTTGGGCGGGCCTTTCTGACATGGTTCATTCCATGGTCAAATATAAGTGTTGAATAAGATGAAGACCTACATGGAGGCTAGGCCTACAACCAGCATGAAAAAGGGTTGGATCTGTAGAACTTCCCGTGACGAGAAGAATGAAGAGATAGAACCATTTGATTGAGATAGTGGAAGCAGTGATGATAATGATGATCCAGTGATGATCCAACTTCGATGATGATCCAAATCAAGTGATGATCCAATGATGCTCCAAATCAAGTGATGATCCAGACTCGATGATGATCCAGACTTGATGAAGATGACTTGACGATGAAGATGACTTGAAGATGAAAATGACTTGAAGATGAAGATGACTTGATGATGATCCAGATGATACAGAGAAGAAGACTTGTGCTAATAAATTGTGTCGAGAGAATACCTTCCTAGTTAAGAGGGAGTGTTGATGTATTTGTAACTTCGGAATGTATTCACCTGTATATCTTATGTATTGTACCCCGATGTTTATTCCGAGAAGTATCTGTAATGTAATTGAGTCATGTCATGCCCCGATGTTCTAATCGGGAGATTCAATAATGTAAACAAGTCATGTAAATTCATTGAGGCTAACCCTCCATTGTAAGTCAGGGCAATAGTCCCCACAATTGAGTCAAGGTTAACCCTCCTTATTGATCGGAGGGCAAAGTCCCCACAGTTGTGGGGCACTAGGGTTATTAGAATCTCCTAGAGATGTCGACCCTGGTAAGTAATTGTTAAGTGAGGCCGACATGCTGGAGTGGACATTAAGTGAACGAAAGAATATAAATAGAGAGTGAGCCTCTCTATTTATCACACACACACACACACTCATTAGGGCGCATGAGGGAGAGAGGAGAAGTTCTCTCAAGTGAGAGAGAGAGAACAGCTGTGGAGATCATATTTTCTGTCTTTGGGTTTTTACTGCTGCCATTGGTGCTCATTCTATCTCTGAGGAAGTTGCGGTGTTTTCTCCTTTATGGTTTCCCCAAGGAAAATTCTTTGTGTCTCTTGTCTCTTGTGTTTATTGTTGTGCATGTTATTCTCTCAGATAAGATCCTAATATCATATTGCTTAAATGATAAAAATCTAACAAACAGTACATCTCCCAAAATCATGGGACTCATGGACTCTCTCTCAAAAGTAATGGTCCCACGCCCAACTGCTCTGACAACTATGTCATCCCCCAACACTACTTCCACATCAATCTCTTCCTGTGAAATCTCGGAGAACATCTCTCAATCACCTGTCATGTGGCTCGAAGCTCCGCTATCAATATACCACGTGCTGGTGGTGGATGCACTCAAGGAATGGCCTGTCAACAAGGAATACTCCATCTCAATATCAATATCTGCACTGGTGATGATGGATGCTCTCTCTATCAACATGCCCAGTATAGAGAGAAAACTCTCTCTCAAATCTAGTTGCAAACTCCTCCACCTCTGCTGAAGCTGTTGTCTGCTGCTACTTCTTCTTCTTCTTATGTGGACACTGCCCATCATAGTGCCCAAACTTCTAACAAGCGAAGCACTTCACAGTGCTCAAATCCTTCTTCTGTCCCTCCTGCTGCTTAGCCCCACCCTTCTTGGGGCCCTTCTTGAACTTCTTCTTCCCCTTTGCAGTCAACACCACATTCTCCTCATCCTCCTTGCTAGTAGAAGAGCTTCCCTACACAAGACCTCTACGAGTCTCCTCCTGAACAAAGTCATCCCAAGTCTTGTCCCATGTAGGTAAGTTCTTCTTAGCTACTATGGCCTCCACAAAAACAACCCAAGGCTTTGAAACCCCATTCAAAGTTGTCCGCACTAGCTCCGAACCCGGAACAACCTCCCCCACTGCTGCAAGCTCATCTCTCACCTAAGAGATCCTAGTAAGGTAGGAAATCACACCCTTAGCTTTGGCCATCTTGATACTTTTCAACTTCTCTCTCAAAACCATCTTCCTATTCTCATTTGAGCTTTGAAACAAGATGGTCAAAGCATCCCACATCTGAAATGCATAGGTCTTACTCGAAATGTGTGGGATCACATGGTCTTTAACTGCATCTAGGATTATTCTTCTATCCTTTATGTCCTTCTTGTTGAAGGCTGTAAGTGTTGCTGCATCGGTGGAAGGGGGAACAACAATAAGATTTGTTGTAGTGTTGTGAACCACCTCATCCCACAACTCATTTTCCTCCAATATCAGCACTAGCCTAGCTTTCGATGGGACAAAATTCACAGCCCCATCAAGCCTATCCTCCAACCTAAGTCATGTAGCCAATTTCTCTACAAAGTTCAAGTTTCAACAAGGTGTTGCCCACTGACAAAAGAAATCACTGAAGTCTAAAATTTTTCACTGTGTCAAAATCTTCCCTCTCTTTAACAATGCTCTGATACCGTGTAGAATTTTCAGCACTCTCCAAACCCGGTTTCCAACTCCATTTAAAACATTGTTTAATGCCCAACCTAATTTGTACTTCTGCTGCAAATTAGATTTTTCTCATAAACAATATAGGACTGAAACACAAGAATAATTTCTACAACTTTTCCATGCACAACAAATAAAACACATTCACACACAAATTTCAGCCACAGAGATTTTTGGTCCAATGGCCCAGGAAAAACCCCAACCTCCGGGGAAAACCTATGAGAGAGAAAATTTTAGTAATCTGGAAAATTTACAACAATAGACAGAAAAAATCAGTCCCAACTTATCTCAACAGGAAGATGAAAAAATGCCTCGATTTTTGTGCCAAATAGAAAACATCAAACTCAGAAAATTTCCTGCTACACCCTCCTCAATTTCTATGCTGCTGTACGAACTGTACAGCAGCCGTACGGATCGATTGTATGGCCTGTCTGTATGGACCTGTCTCGATTTCTGTATCGGCTGTGAATGCCTCAGGATTCGTGCCCGATATCTCCTCCTCGAAAACCATGCCTCAATTTTCGTGCCTCGGGATCAATACCCTGTACCGAATCCGTACAATACAGCCTGTACGAAACGGCAATAAATGCTCCTGTTGTTGCCTTGATTTTCATGCCCTGCTGCTGCACTTTTCTTCCTCAATTTGCGTGCCCAAAGGAAAAATGCTCCTGCTGCTATTTCTCCCTCTTTCTCAGAAATGGCTCTCTCTCTCTCAAAATGCAAAAGTGTCTCTTCACTTGGAAAACTATCCTTTTAGGTAAAAAGTTAGGGTGAATGAAAAGGCATCTAATCCAAGGGTTCAAATTAGACTAAATGAGTGGTTGTAATTAAAATCACTTTTCTCCACAAAAAAAAATTTAACTCACTTTTTAAATTTTTACTTAAAGTGCACTTTATTCTCTAAAATGCATTTAATGCTCATCTCAAGTCATTAATATAAAGTCCAAGTGACTTAACCCCTTTTCCTAGTGGCTTAGGCAAATGTCACTTAGGGGAACAACTCGAAGGTATAGAAATCAACATTTTGTGCAAATAACATTTAAGTCAGTAACATTAAGTGGTAATAAAAGTGACACTCTCCTTATCTTTCATTTAGAATCATTTTACTTAAATTTTTAACATTACCTTTAATTGTTTCAGGATGTTTGAAAGTGGTTCCAACCTCATTGAGCTTCATATGCAGAAAGTAGAATTTTAGATCCCATTCAGAATTCAACAGACTCAACATTTTTCAAGATTTTAGGATTGCAACGTTTCCACTGGATTCTATCGTGTATGAGGATAAGGGATTGGAATTTAATCAAGCACATCAACCTCTCTATGTACCTTGATGTTGGTGGTGTTGATTGTTGAAGTTGACTGAACTCCTCTATCATGACCTTAATAAAAATGCACCCTTCAGTGAAGTAAAATCACTTATCAAGCATGGGAATCTTTTTCTACCTAATTTTAACTCTTGGATTAGAAAGTTTCATCAAGATTATAGGGTGTTAACTAATGTCCTTAGAGGATCAACATTGAGATTCAAGGTAGAGGCAAGGGCTAGAGCCTAGAAGGGGGGGATAGGGTGCCATTGATGAATAGTATCCCAATATAGGCAATGATTTTGATGATAAGTACCCTATATCTTAAAAGGGGTTGGGCATCTAAGCTCAACTTGGGATTCCTTATGTGGCTAGTCTAGTTCACCTTGTGATGATGATGATGATGATTAACGTCCACTGAGACCAACTTTGGTCTATCGGACCTTGTGTAATTTAGGAACCCTACAGAGAGAAGAAACCTATCCGGAATGACAACCAATTACATCTTTGGGGGGTAGGCTTCTTGAAGTATCACATTCTTAGTGGTTCCTTTTCTCTACCATCCTGGATTGGATCTCAGTTACTGACCACTACATAGATTGTGATAGTAGGCATCTTCTTCTTGTGGTTAGTTTGAGAGATCTAACGGTTTGTGCAAGTGCTGGTGTATTTTTCAGATCTGATTTTGGCAGGTACAACTACAGCCATACAATTTCAAGTTTGGAAAGCCATACAAGCCAAGGACAAAGTCTACCACTAGCACTAGTCACTTGGGACTCCATCTAGTAGTTCGGTTTGGTGTTCTTGTGATTTCTGAGGGCTGGTTAGGGCATAAACCAGGTCTGCAGTTCCAGTTGTATCCATCTTCTGACACATTTTTCAAGGTCCAGGAGCTGTTGGGAAGCATCCCTAAGGTGCCTAGTGTCCCAAGAAATCATTGGCAGCTCTCTGGCACCTTTAGCATCATTGCTAGGGCTGCTATTAGCCCTCAACTAAATTGCTAAGTCATTTTCAGAATTGCTGTATTCATCTATTGGCTGCCCTAAAGGCATGGTTTTCATCCCTCTCTATTTGGCACACATTCATAGGTAAGTTGGCATCGGAGTTATGGTTCTTAGTATACAAGTCAAAAGAACTGTACAAGAAGATGCCTCTAAAACATTCTATTAAAGCCAAAGTTAAAAGAAGGGAAGATGTTCCCCAAACATTCTAATGCAAAGTTAATAGAAGGTTAAATTTTGAAGATGCCATATAAATGGCTCAAAAGGGTGCATCGTGCAAGCTATTTAAATGCAAGTGTTTCCTTTAAAACGACGCTCCTTGCATTCTTCATTTTGTATTTGGAAATTGTGACAAAAGGAAGGCTTCATAAGGTGGCAATCACATATGCCAATTGCTAAGGAGATCTAAAACTGGATTCAAAGCCATTTTGCAGGTATGTTCATTTTTCAGTTCCAATGGTAAGCTATTCTTCTTGGGGATCCTTGGTGTTGCACAAATCTGGCTGGAATGTTTTGTGGGTAGGCAGGATGGTTACTCTCCACTACTTGTGGAAAAAGACATGGCAAGACATTCAAAGATTTGACAAAAGAAAGGATTGTTAAAATGAATAAGCGATCACTTCTAGATTCAATAGCAATATAATTTTCAAATTCTCTTATTGTCTTAAAACGTGATTATGGAAAGCTAGATGTAGGACCTAGATTTCATGCACTTGCCCTAGTTGCATGGGAAGGTATGGGAAAAGCTATTTTGATTTAGCGTTGTCCTTGTATTAGGTTGTATACACTTTTTACAAGGATAACAATTGCACTCCTTCCAGTGATATAAGTATTAGGTTGTTCAACAACAACAAAAACACTTGTGTATTTGAGTTTATGGACAAAATGTAAAGCAGCCAAATATATGGTGGTCCCTAGGAAGCAGAAGCAACATGTAAGTTACATCCATCTATAATCCTTCAGTTCACAAATGAAATATAATATATGAACATATGAAGCAATTTTATTTGAGACAAGAAGAAAAGTAGCACTTAGTTTTGGAACAACTGACCTGATTCAGAAAATCAATCTCAGGATTCCTATTGTCTCCACCCTTAAGAATAAAAAGTTGTTTATGGTCAGGGATATGGCATATTGTCCTCTGAGAAACTGATTCTTGCCGTAAAGCGGGTGCCTGCCTGCAGATTCAGCTAGTTCTTTGTTGAATAAATTTCTTATAAGTTGCATATGGGTTAAAATATGTTCATATTTCTGATGATAACAGTATTTCCTTTGTTTCATTTTGTCTGGACCTTGTCCATTTGTTCCTTTGATTATCTAACCTTTCTTCGGGAATTTTGAGGTACAAGAATTTTCAGCTTGTTGATTGAATTGAATGTAGTTTTACTTTTCCTTGACAATATAGTATATCAAATAAACCTTTAAAAGGAAAGCAACAAAATATTATTCAGAATCCTCTGAGACATCTGTACTTGTAGCAGTGACAGGTTCAAACCACCTGAACTCCATGCATTTACCTTTTAGCTTTTTGTAACATATTTTTTGACATGATCATATACAGCCAATGGCAAATTAAAAGAAGCCCTACAAAAATAAACGTGACTAATGGATCGCAATATTATATTCTTCCTATTGAAAACAAAAAATGACGCTGCAGATAAAAAAAAACGGATCACACTAAGGGACCAAATGGACCTGTATCCAATGCATGCAAAAATCTTAGTAACATGGGTGGATGCATAATGAAAAAACAAGAAAAAAAAGGATTGACAGTTTTCCTAATAAAATCCCTTAAATAAAAGAGTTTAAGATTAAGAACGGCAGGGAGGATATATCAGATCATGACATCCATTACAAAGAAGAATCATATGCAACATATTTTAGAATCTCACATTAAAAATCTCTTCAGTCTTAAAATTTTCATTTCCTTTTGGACAAAAGAAAAAACAGTAGCAAAATCCCTTTTCTAAAACATACTTACTTTGAATAGATAACTTCCTGTATGGGCGTCTAAAGCACTGAAAATATCATCAAGAAGGTATATATCTGCGCTCTGATAATAAGCTCTCGCTAACTGGATACGCTGTTTTTGTCCACCGCTCAAATTGATACCTCTTTCTCCAATTTCAGTTTTATCACCATATGTCATCTGGGATAGATCATTTTCCAGGGCACATACCTCAAGAGTATTCTTATATTTAACATGGTCCAACTCTTTTCCAAATAAGATGTTATCTCGAATGGTACCATTCTGTATCCAAGCAGATTGTGCCACATATGCAATGCTACCACCCACCTTCACCTGCATGCAACCAATTTTGTTGTGTAAACAAACAAAAAGCTTCATTGAAGGACTTCGCAATCTCAGGGATTAGAAAAATGCCATCAAGCATCAATTTTACAAAATCAATGAATGCAATATACATGGAGCATTAGAATGGAATATGTGTGGATCAATGCCTAACTAGAATATTCTTGTCCAATGCCTATTTTGCTATAAAGTTTGTGGGAATTTGTTCTTATCTTTGCAATTGTTATTTTCTTTCTTCAGCTAGTAACAGCGGAGAGATAGTTTTGATCTTCTAATTTGGAGTCAATGATTTCCTTGTAATAATTCTAATTTCTCTTGTTCTCAATCTCTCTATCGCTCCACATTTTCTGATTAAACTTAGATATGATAATGCTTTTAACAATATTGATATCTTGGATGATGTCCTTCTTCATTATACCCCAATGGTTTAACCAAGAGACTGCATGTAACGTCCTCACCCATTAGCAGGCTTGAACACCTTTCCAATGGGCAAGGGCACACTCGACTACCCATGGCTTTGCCCACTTACCCGCATTCATGGACAAGGGATCAGGTAAGGAAACAAAGAAGTGGACAAAGCAACCAGCCGGGAGCACGCAAAGGCAAGTGCAACAATGAGGGAGCATGGGAAAGTGCCTAGGCAAAAGGTCATTGGGTGGGCACGCGACCACTTGGTGATGTCAAGAGAGTCGGGAAGGGCATCAGCAAGGCTACCTACAGCATCAGCAGCACATCGACAAGAGTGTCGACAAGGAAACCATGGCATGAGCAACATGTCGGCAAGGTTGACCTGTACAATGGAGTATGGATTGGTTTATGAGTGCAGGGGGAGTGTGCAGTTAACAAGTTTAATAGATGTTGACTGGGCAGGATGTGTAGAGGACAGGAAAAGTACTTCAGGTTGTTGTTTCAGAATTGGGTCAGGGGTTGTCTCTTGGTTCAACAAGAAGCAGAAGTCAATTGCATTGAGATCGGCAAAGGCTGAGTACATGGCAGCCAGCATGGCTGCTTGTGAGGGTATGTGGCTAAGGAAGATACTTTCAGGATTGTTCAAGTGTGAGCTAGAGGCTACAATAGTTCACTATGACAATCAAAGTGGCATCAGGCTATCTGAAAATCCAGTGTTCCATGACCGAAGCGAACACATAGACATCAGGTACCACTTCTTGAGAGATTGTGTACAGAGAGGAACCATTTAGTTGGAGTACATACAGACAAATAAGTAGGTGGAGGAAATTTTCACTAAGGCACTTTGCAGACAGAGTTTTGTGTAGTTCAGGGATAAGTTGGGGTTGCTACCGAATCCCTTCCTCGTTGAGAGGGAGTGTTAGATTAGCAGCAACAAGGAAGGTCTTCCTGCATGCAAAAGACTTTAAATCAGGAAACTAGTTGTGTTTAATTATTTTTCCTAAGTTTACTTTGGAAAATAATTAAAGTGATCTAATTATTTATTGACTTTAAGTGAAAGTGAAATTAGGGTTTTCGCTTTACCTAAAGTTATAAAAGAAAGGTCAATTGGTTGAGAGGACACACACACTTGTATTCCGACAGAGATAGGATACAAACAGGGAGAAAGTCAGACAAAGGATTTAGCTGGGAAGATGCAGGAGTGAGAACAAGATCATCGAGCTATCAGGCAGGATAGAGCCCGCACAGTCGACAGGCAGCAGCTGCAGAGGGAGTCGTACAAGACCATACGGATTCTGTACAGCTGGTGTACAGACCATACGAATTCTATACAATCGTACGGATATGCGCGTGTGAGGCCGTACACTCTTGCAGGAGGGTGTTGAGGCTTAGATGGGGGTTTGCCCAGTGATTCTGCCGTGTAACTGCATTCGCCAGGTTTGGGTGAATTTGCAGTGTTGTAAAAGTTCCATATTTTCTCATAATAAAATCTATATATGAGTGCTGCACCGGTTTTCCCATCTTGGGTTTTTCCGGGGGTTTCCATACCCAAAATAATAGTGTCAATATTGTGATGTGATGTTGTGATTTATTTCTCAGTTTTATACTCCGCTGCATACTGTAAAAGATATTCATGTCTGGTTATCAGTAGAGATTTTGAATGCACTGTTTAGTTCTAGTTGAATATTAAAGGAAAATTTACAATAAATACTCAAAATGGACGTTGAGAGAGAGAGGTAGGGCCGACTTCAATGAGGGGACCAAATGTTTTATTTATTTTAAAAAATATTTTAAAACTTAAACACTTAATGGGGTCGACCTAAGCAAGGGGAGGTCTAATGGAAGTGTTATTAAATTAAATTGTTCACTCAACACTATTATGCCACCACAACCAATGGTAAAGGGTTTAATGGACTTTATGAGTTGTGGGTTTAAGGGTCACCAAATGAAGGCTTAAAGGACTAATCAAAGTTAAGGTGCAATGGGCATCATCATGGGCTCAAAAGGGCATCATTGTGCAATATTAAGGCATCATCAGTGTTTTAAGGGCAAGGCATACATCATAGGGTCAAGTTCTAGTTTATGGGCTTAGGGACCAAAGGTAAGAGTTTTAGGGTTTGTTAATAGGTTATCAAAGTCACCACAAGCAAGGATGTGCTTCAAGAACCCCATCATCATGACCATCAAGGTGTGGATTCAAGGACTTCTCCTAGGGTAACATGACCTCATCAAAAACACAAATGACCACAGAATGAGTCATTTGGACTCTTTGAAGTTCTACACTTCTTCAACCCACCAAGGCACTTTCTAGGGTACTAGGCTAAATCACCTGACACAGGGACATGGGACACAAAGGACACGAAAATACGAGAGTCTGACACGAACACGGTGACCCCCGGAATCATGACACGTAGGATACGTTTTATATACATATTTTTTTTTTAAATATATTAAAATTTAAATATATATAGACATATAGATCCAAAAATCTTTAGAAACTAGAACATTTACAAATATTCGATAGAAATTAGAATAAAAACACATTAATGATTACACATTTGTCATTCACAAGTCATGATTCACAACACATTTGTCATTCACAAATCACAATGAGACACATAGATGCATGTCAAAACCATATTTCTCATTAAGTCATCAAAATCAAAATGTATACATATATGTCGGAGTGCCACTGGGCACTGGCAAATGCCAAATAGACTAAAGTCTAATAGTAAATACAAAAAGGGGTGGATCAAGATGGGAGAATCCCATATGTCAGTAGTCCTCCTCCATGCCTGAATCAACATCATCATACTCATCACTGCCCCTACCCCGATCCTCATCCTCCTCCCCCTCCTCCTCCTCTCTGCCCATCTGACGATCTGCATCTCCTGCTGTGGAGGATGACCCCTCTATACGATCACTATCATCAAAAGTGACCGGCTCTAGCACTGGATCATTAAGATCCATGTTGGCTAATGCCAACTCAGTACTACTGT
>LPNX010366395.1:86236-98571 GCA_001517045.1 Pseudotsuga menziesii | reverse complement strand
TGCATGAAGAAATCCCACAAGAAGGAAGGGCCAACAAATGGCCCTTAACCCGGAAATATGTGCTCATGAACTCATGGTTGCAAAAATTGCATCTCCAAGATACATTGCCTCCCCCACCAAGCTTTGCCCTGGGCCCATCTTTCCTTGTCACATACTTCCACAAAGGGTATTTTTTTTCTTGGGCTTGTTGTCTTGCTAAAACAGGGTTAAATGGAGCCATAGAATGTGCTCCACTAGCAGCCAATGGAGCACTTGACGAAGGAGGAGAACCGGTTGTGCTTGGTGGAATAGGAGGGGAGGCCCTAGATGGTGCATTTCTCCCTTTCCTTTGCCCCCTACCTCCTACCCTAGCTGATTGAGACATTTATTTTCTTGTGTGATGGTTGAGCTTGCAATCATCTCCACAAATCCACCAGAATGCACTTGGAATCGCTTGGAAATAATGGATAGCCTTCAAATCTCCTTCAAAACTCCTTCACCTGCACATACAACTCACTCTCAAACAATTGCTTCCTTGCAAATGACAAAAAGAAAGGCAAAAAATTGTTTTAAAGCAAACCCGGCTGCCTTTTTCCACCGTTTACGTGTCCTATTTTCGGGATTCGTGTCCTGTTTTCGGGACACGCTA
Source organism: Pseudotsuga menziesii (assembly GCA_001517045.1). NCBI lineage: Eukaryota > Viridiplantae > Streptophyta > Pinopsida > Pinales > Pinaceae > Pseudotsuga > Pseudotsuga menziesii. The sequence goes on along the minus strand of LPNX010366395.1, from coordinate 97,943 downwards.
TGATTTCGTGTCCGATTCGATATTTTAACGTGTCCTGTTTTCGAATTCGCCTGAAAGTCGAATCGGACACGAATTCAGATTGAATCTCCACGGGACATAAGGGGCCTCCAGGACAAATCTGGTTTCTTAGGTACTAGGGCATAGGTTATGGACCTGGGGAACAACTGGGGAACCATAGAAATAACTTAGGGGAACTTAAACACAACAAAGGGTAGACAGGGCTTTTGCCATTGTTCTAAGGGCTCCAAGGGATTCAAACTTGGGCTTGGACAAGGTCAAAAGGCCTCCTTTGATACTGACAACTACTTAACCCTCAAGGGCTCCTCAAGGGGTAGCAAGACACGCTTGTTGGCATCAATGACAATTTAGTCAACAACTTTAACAGTATCTTCATCTCTCCAAGGTCTTCAACAATCCCCTTCATCTCTGAAAATCTTGTAGGGAACATATCCTGGAATTCATGCAGTAAGTCTGTGATCCTCCCGACAGTTTCAACATCCCAATAATCCTCGATGTTGGCGAACTTGGGATTCTCTGGAGATCCAATGATGACTTTCTTGGTTTTTAATGGATTGAGAAACTGGTTACCTGAAATACCAAGTCCCTCAACCGTGCGAGTACCTTCTGATTATGGGATGTTCATATCTCGCGAGTAATCATCATCAAGTCCACCCGTCACATTATAGAACTCCACCTAGTGTTGGAATCTTGTGCTTCTCTGATTAAAGTTTAATGTCGACATAAGGATATCTTCAAATATCTTCATCTTGATCACTTGCAATGCAGCATCAATCGAAGGATGGCCGTCGACAAACTCGAATGTGCGTGTAAAGTTAGCAGCTAGTTACAAAATGATGAACCCATTCCTGTCACGGGAATTCCTCCCATGTTGCACAATAGTATTCAATGTGCTCAACAGGATTAGTCAATCTTGTGTACTTTTGTCCAGTATAACTGATCTTCTCTCCAAATCGTATCTCTATCAATTTCCGGCATTGAGGCTAGACTGAGATAGATTGTTTATGTGCGACCCACCATCTGGCAGGTGTAGCTTTCAGCGTAAAGTCTAAAGCAGATAAGCGTTGATGTTCTGTAACTTTGTCTTCAAATTCTGTTAGAAAATATGTCGGGTTAGGTAATCCTTCATATGTGGGTAGCTCACTTGCCTCACTACCTACCCGTCGCACAGGCTGTGTAATTCTTGCACATCTTCTCATCAATACTTCATGGAATCGGTTTTGCCAGTTTTCAAAGGCTTCTCCAGAATCCGATGTACAGGAACTAAAAGTTCACCAGCATCATCCCTTGTAGATGTGATGTTATAAATATGGTCCAACTAATCTCCTTGTCCTTCACTATTCACTTGTTCGACGTATCTTTGTCCTTTGAGCGGATCAATTGGTGCGACCACCCTTAGTTTTAAATCTTCAAATGTTAAGATTCTTTTCTTAAAAATTATAATTGTTTGATTATAAATCGCCCATTCAATCCCTGGAAGTGTGGGATATGGATTTGTATCGTCCACAATGTCAATCACTTCAAAATCAGCATAAGTTTTCAGGCCTTCTTTTTCAACGGACACTTGAGTCAGTCGACCAATAGCTAGAACCTTCGATTGATTCGCTAATCGGAGCTGGACATGAGACCATACGAGTCTCGGCTTTCCCATGTTTGTCTAGTCAAAATGTTGACATCGAAGCCCAAGTCTAGAATAATATAATCCATATCATAATCTACTATTTGTGCAGTCATCCTTTGTTCGCGACCAATCTTCAATCTTTTCCCGATATAATTAACCCATTTTTTTGGTTGCACCTCTTCTTGGGGTTCTATCAAAGTTGTCAATTCTGCGACAACATCTTTATCTTGGATTAGTTTTAAGCAACTTTTAAAGAATTCTTGTAGTTTACTAACCTTTTTGGTCGGTTTCTTTCGAAGTAGTTAATCAAATCTTTCAGGCATCTCCAATATTGGTCTTCCTGAAGTCAACGCTTGATTTATGTCGACGAATTCTTGTCGCACGTCCAAGAATACTTCCTTTTTTGGAAGTCGAATGGTGCTTTCTTTTAAACCGTTGGTCGTACCTGCGGTTGCCCATACAGTGGTTCTTGATCTGCTCTCGTCGCAACACCTCCTCTTGTCACGACAGCTATATGTGGTTCCCTTGGCTCAGTAGAAATTTTTTGGATATTCAGATTGGGGTTCAGGATGGGATTCTGCGGTAGATTCGGATTTCTCACATTCCTAGCCTGCCACTTCGCAATCAACTGCGAACATTGCTCGACAATATGATCAAAAGCTTTGCAATACAAGCATGTCGTAGTAGGACTCGTGTAGTCCCTGGAAAAATGTCCAGGATGCCCACAATCATAACATATAATTTGGCCTCTCTTGCGACCAAATCCTCCTCCTAGTCCACAACCTCTAAAATTCCCACCCCCCCCCCTTGGTGGAGGGTATTGTTGCTGTGGATACTGGTTCAGAGGGTACTGAGCCTGCGGATATTGAACCGAAGCCTGCTCAGCCTGCATTTGTTCATCTTTTTTCATTAAATAAGTATCCATTGTCTTCTCCTACAGCAGTTGATATGCTCTACAGTCTTTCTCTTCGTGGCCTACTGATTGACAAAACTTGTAGTATAAACTGGCCGACGCACTTACAATTGTTGGACTCACGATTGTCGTTAGACCAAAACCCACAGGTGTTAATCTCCGCCACAATCGCCAGAGTTAGGATCTCAGGAGGCGATTAATCCATGTCACGAAACTCATGGGGAGCGTTGAACCCAATGCCCAACAATCTCCCCCCCCAAAGCGATCCGGGGGAGTTTCAAACCCTTGACCTGCTGCTCTGATACCATTTGTTGGACTCACGATTGTTGTTAGAGCAAAACCTACAGGTGTTAATCTCCGCCACAATCGCCAGAGTTAGGATCTCGGGAGGCAATTAGTCCATGTCACGAAACTCACGGGAAGCGTTAAACCTAATGTCCAATAACAATCTTCTATAAGTACAAACACTCTTCCAACCGATGGCCTCTAGTCTGGCATATTCTACACCAAGGCATCCCTTGTGTATTTATCGGGCTCAATGCTCCCAATGCGACATAATTCATATATGCCGAGCAATTATCTTCTTCTGTCCTAGTTCCTTCTGCCATGGCTACTCTTGTCGCCAATTCTTCCATCGTGGTTGCTCTCCCATCGCAGCTTCTCTTTCGTCGCTGGCTGCTCTCCCGTCGCATCTTCTATTCCGTTGTTGGCTACCCTACCGTCGCAGCTTCTCTTCCATCACAGCTTCTCTTCCATCGGATTCTTTATCTTCCCGAGCAGAACTCTGGCTGAATTTTGCCTAACTTATCCTAGGGCCAGCATATAAGAAGGCCTTAAGAATGATTGAATATTGAAGCAAGCTCCAAGTGTAAGAATAAAGGCCAAAGCCTAGGAAAACTATCAAACTAGGTCTAGAACACAAAGCAAGCATCTAGATAGAGAGCAAAGCATATGGAGCAACAACCATCAAATAATACATCATCACTCATGGAGATTTTGGCACACTTTAAGGCATCAAAAGATTCAAAACAAAATATTTGTTGTGTTTGACTATTTTGTTATCTAGAGAAATAATTGCCCCTTACCCTCCTGGACTTGAGAGTTCAACCGCAATAGTGGCTAGTAACCCCGTGGGATTCGGTGGGAATGGATCCTATGACCTCCTTGACCATAACCTCTAAGCGGAAAGGGTTGAACCAACTGAGCTATCCCTTGGGGCTTGACTATTTTGTTTTATACATATCAATCTATGAAGCCAATATCATTCAATGCATTAAGCTCAGAGAGTAAAGACATGCGTCCTAATTTATCAATGTGGGTTTTATATGCAAAAAATACTGTTTGCTTTGTTTTACAAGTCACTGTCATAACACTTCTCTGCCCACATAATTCCAAATAATCAGATCCATAAGCATAACCTTACTCTAGTAAAAGAAGTTAGTCACCATGTTTAATTGTGTTAAACTGCAAGGTAATGGTTGTTTCTTCAAAAAATTTGACATGCATGATCTCCATAACATAATGACATCTGAACTAGACCATGACGAGACACTCAACAACATTGATCACTCTATTTCTACTAAAAATTGGCAAAAAAATGCACATGGGAATGGATTTTACTTACAGTTCCTGTGACTTTTTCCATCTCTCCAAGTATACATGATAGAAGTGCAGATTTGCCTGAGCCAACCATCCCTACAATGGCTATGAAAGATGAAGGTTTCACATATAAACTTATATCACGAAGAATCAGCTCTTCATCTTCAGGACACCACTTGAATGACCCATCTTTAATTGACAAAGCATATTCAGCTCCATCCGAAAGCTTCTCAACAGCCTCCGCATTCACCTCATCGCTGTGAAGATATTTTTCAAGTCGATGAAGAGAAACAACAGCTTGTGCTGCTGCAGTGAGTAGTCCAGGAAAGGATCTCAGAGGCTCTTGGAGGATGCGAAAAGTTGAAATTGCAGTAAAAACTCGGCCTGGAGTAAGCTCTATGTGCATCAGTACGCATGAGCCAAATGATATAACAGAAACTGCGAGAGGTGATAACCACAGCAGAAAAATGCTTATAGCAGCAGTATACATAATCTTCATTATCCAAATGCGTTCTTTAGCACGAGCAGCACCAACTTTCCTATGAAACCATTCTTGCCAGGCCTGCAACTTAATAATCTTCATGTTGCTTATTGCTTCATTAGTGACCTTCATACGGTTATCTTTGGAAGATAGTACCTGTGTCATATATTTCTGTTGTTTAGAGGTTAGGAATAGACAAATAACCATCACAATTACCATAGTAGCCAAGCCAGCCAGCACAGCAAGTCGAATCACGCCAAACAGAATAAGCAATGCAATGGATATCTGAATTGGCATTGACCAAACGTCATGAACACTTCCAACCATACGAGTCACTATCTCCACATCAACTGACATATAGTTCACAATTTGCCCCGTTCCATGGCTTTGCCTAGCAGAATTTGAAAGGCATAAACCCTTTTGGTAAACTGTAGATATTAGCGATGATTGCACCATCAAGTTAAGCTTGCCACAAAAAAAATTGTATTGATGATCTATAATCACTTCAGAAAATTTAGCTAGAAACAGTACAAATGCAAGTGCCATTCCATTGTACCACAGAGCCTCTTTGTTTGTGGTGACATCTATGAAGCCCTGTATTAGAAGGGGGCCCAGATACATCACAGACAATTTGGCAAGAGCCAAAACAGCAGTTAAGCTAAATTGCTTCCAGAAGGACCGAAACAGCGCTAATACAAGAGAACATTGCCTTGATTGTAATTGTGATTGGAGTAGAGCAGAAACACTTTCGGCTCTATCTTGAGGTCTTTGCATAGGTATATCCTGAACATTAATGGCATGCTTCTGCCCAGTGGCCAGCAGAGAATTCAACCAGAAAAAAGTCAACCTGCTTATAAATCCTGAACTAACATAACTTGTTAGTGTTCCAGAGTTCTTCTTTTGGGGGGAGGATATTTTATCAGTTAATAGATTTTTCGAAAGAGTATCAGAATTTTCTATCACAGCTACTTTTGTAGAGCCTTTGATAGCAATCGCTAAAAGTGTTGAGATTAGGGGAAGAGTCACAAACAATACGCAATCGTCAAATATGATATGAAATGAATGGGAGTTGTCACTCACGAACCAAACAGCATGTGAAAGCATTTCATATACCCACAGGATGAAACTAGAGACCCACCAGGCTCTCAAAAGAAAATGATGTGAAGATGGTGCAGCCCTCTTTTGAAAACTGATAAGAAGAAGTGAAAGCGACCAAGTAATTGCTTGAGAACAAAAATACACCGTGAGAAGAACACTGGCACGAGGCTGTCTGCCATAATAAGCAACCCAGCAATGAACAGCAGTAGCCATGGAGTGGATTATGCTTAGAATTATTGTGATGATTTGCACAATAAGTAAATTTCCCCTGGCTACAACAATCCTTTGAGCTTCTGTAACTTGGTTATGACGCCGGAGACTGGTGCCCACCAATGCATGTATCACAAACGCTAGAAAGGCAGCTGAGAATGCAGTCTGTATAGCTGAGGAAACCAACTTTTCGATTTTTTGTGAGAGTAGAACCAGATGCAACCATTGCAAGAGGGCCATAAACCATGTTTTCATCTCCATATTGCTAGAAGCCAACGAGGATGGCCTTGTGATTGAATCCTTCAACAGACTCAGAAATTCTATATCCAATTGAAGAATAGAAAAATTATCATTGCAGCTTTAACAAAAGTCAGGGACAAGCGTATTTTAGATTGAAAACTCTGACCAAGCAAAAATATAGTCAAATGCTCACCATCCATTTTTGTTTTAAAGTCAAATTCACACTGCTTCAACGATGTAAAGCGAAACTTTGCCAGAAACCATGTCAGACAGAGTTCATCTGAGAACAACAATAAACCGTTCATTTTATTTAAATCAGTATACAGGTAGCTGCAAAACCTCTGGCCTTCTTATTTGTAACAAGGATAGAATAATCCACTGGAAAATAGGAAACCTTTGAGTAAAGTATAAAGGTACAAAAACAATAACTCACCTCATAAATAAATGCAATTTAAAAATGTTACAGATAAACACTGGACTATTTATATTCGTAATAGATGATGAAAAAGCAAGAAAACCAATTAGAGTGCTGATACTTAGAAGAAACGCAGGATTCAGCGATCGGTACCCAAAAACGCTATCTTTCAATTTGTCAATATCAAGCTATGGCCAAAGTTGCAGCATACATAATGTTTAATTTAATCGGAAATTAAGGATGTTATATCATATTTCATATCACCCTGAACCAACCATAACTAGTGCGGTAGTTAAAGACATATAAATGGAAATTTGAACTGTTCAGCATGGCTTTTCCTGAAACCGGTAAATTAGCTTTTCCTATGTCCCACAGCAGGCCTACTGATTATATCTTCTTTCAGGCTGAATCCTGTGACAGAAGAAATATAATTCATATGGGAAGCACATATTTGCAAAATTTAGACTTGGGCTTGTGATTGAAGACTGCTTCTAGATTAAAAATTCAGCGCAATAAATTCGTGTACCCTTGAAAAATGTTAGAAATGTGCTTCTACAAAACTCTCCAGTCAAAACAAAAGGGAATAGTAATTAAAAAAGTATAGACATGTTTTGATATCAATACTTTTTTTTCGTAGGAGAAAAATTGTGTGTTTTGCAGTAAAAAGCTTTCAAGAACCAGATATGGACTTTTTTTATACTTTCTACCAAAAACCGGTATATTTCTTTCAAACCTTGTGGCTTTATAAAATCAAGTTCCGAATTCGTTGAAGAAAAACCTGCACGCAAATATTAAAGTAAATGCCAAAGACCTGTTTGGTCTTTGGTGTGGACTCGTATTTTCAGTTATAAAGTTTAAGATTCAGATTAAAGCTTCGCAACCTTGCCATGCTATATATTTAATCAGATGAAAAGCTGTGGCTTCGGACCAATACAGTAATGAAAACTATTTGCGAAATTAAATAAAATACTTAAGACCGGGTTTGATTTCTGTTGTGGACTTGCATTTACAGGTACAAAGATCAAGCTTCCCAATTGAAACGACTATCTATAATCCTTGCCTCTTTTAATCTCAAACTTAACTGATTGCAGAGTAACCTCGCTTTATTGTTTTATTTCTTGAGAGCTTGTAAAAGGTTAAAAAGCCCAAAGCTGTTAAAGAGGCTTAACAAACACTAACGGTTCAAATTTCAGTGGAAGTTGTGCTATTACCGGGTGAATGGCGTTAAATCTGGATTGAAGTATGTGCTTCAGCGGGAAAAGTCGGAGAATTGTCGAGATATTTGTTTTCAAGTTTGGAGGTGGAAAACCGATGAAATAATGCCTAGCAAGCTTCAACCTCCATTTTGTCCGATAAAAGCAACAAGTTAAAACTTAGAATTCAATCTACTCAGAGGAGGAGGAATCCAACCGAAGTTACCTGGCTCGGTTCCGAATATTTCAATTTCCAGGCCCTTGAATGTATCTAATTTCTCAAACAAATTTGAAGTGCATGGAAGGCGACTCCATTGCCAGAGCGCGTGATATTCGTTGATAGTGGGAAATAAATAAAGATACTACAGATACTACAAGTAGTGGAAGCTGACGACGGCAGTTGTGATTTTTTTTTTCAAAAGAAAGGAAACCTTGTTCCTTGTGACTCTTTGTTAGGGGTGCGTAAAAAGAGCGAATAAATAATAAAAGCAATTAGTTATCGTAATTCTCGCTCCCTTCCGCGTAATGCTTCTGGGCTCCCTATTTCCATGAATTCTTAATTGCGTGCATCTAAGAGATTCTCGGTGCTCTGAAATCCGGGTTGTCGAGATTCAGATTTGTGAGTGAATACACTAAGATCAACAGAATTATTAAGCCATTACACAATGGTGATTTTTGCCAACGATAAGGGAAAACTCAGTTTCGTAGGGTGCAGGTATCAGAATCCATGCCTTCAAATGATTTAAACCTGCTTTCAAGAATCAATGTGTACCAATTTTAAAAGGAAACAATACTGCCTAGGATTCTAGTGTTTAACGGCATATGATACAAAATGCAAGGTGTTGATTTCATAGATAAAAAAATGGGTCAAAGATGGTAATGTTGAAAGGTTTATATATTGACATCAATTTATTTTTTTATGGTTCAAAAATATTTTAGACCTATTGAAGGGAAACAATATACACCAAGCATTACAGCTTTTTTTATGGTTCAAAGATATTTTAGACCTATTTATGGGAAACAATATACACCAAGCATTACAGCGTTGAATGGTAGAAACATTATCCCATGTTACAAACCTATCACACGTCACACATTACATCTTCAGATTTCATGCATTGAAATTGGTCACAATTCATCCATTCAAATTGGTCCCTTGTGACAATATACACCATGTGTTACAGCTCACCATTGACATATATGTTGGGTTATAGATATGTTTGACGACTTTTGACAATATTGAATGGTATATACATTTCACCATTTTTCAGATACATACAATGATAAGAATTTGTTTGTAAAAGACCGGAATCGCTTACTTCGCATATAATTATAGAATCAAATTTTTATTAATTTTATAAAATTAATAAAAAATTAGATATCAATTTGGTGTAAAACTTTTTATTGGGCACAACAATCCCTCATATTATGTATAGTTTTTATTACTAGCACACCTACATAGTTTGTGGCTGGATCAGGTGAATAGGGATCAAATATAAAATTAATAAAAAATAGATATCAATTTGGTATCATGTATAGTTTTTATTACTAGCACACCTACATAGTTTGTGGGGATAGGGATCAAATGGTTTACAGATTGTTACTTTATGATGTTTTGTTAAAATTATTTATTAATTTTATTTTTTAAAATAATAAAATATGTTTTTTAGTTTTTGAAATTTAAAATTACTATTTTATAAATGGTTGCAAGCTTTGATTTGACTAAAAAACCTTGGTTGGAGGGGACAATTAGTTTTAAAAAATTATGTTAAAATTGTTTTATTTGAAAAAAAAATCTAAAATTGCCACATAGTTAAAAAATGGTACACATATTAATTATTTCACAAATGCCAAAGTAGCATTGATTGGTTTTGAATTGTTCATTGATGACACCCTATTTACGCTTTCAATCCCCTAGAAATTTCCCAATATTTGATTTAAATGCTTTAATTCCTCAAGATTTAATTTGATTTGATTATTTTAGATTTAATATTTATTTGAGAGTTTCATGTTTTAATTTTTTTATTTATTGTGATGTGAACATAAAATTTAAAAATATATTTTTTAGCTTTTATAAAGTTATAATGTTAAAGTTAAATATAATTAACAATTTTTATAATGTTTTAATATTAAAATTGGTTTCTTATTTATTAATTTTTTTACATATAATTATTAACACAATCATAATTAAATGTTGATGTTAATTAATTAAACAATAAAACAAAACAAAAAAATATAAGGCAGGGACTAGCTGCTTTGCAGCTATTGTACTTGTTTAATAAAAAAACTTCGATAAAAACAACTCAAAAAAATGACAAATTTTATTTGTTTTTATTAAAAAAATCAATAAAACATTTTAAAAAGTGACAAATTTATTTGTTTTTATAAAAAAAATCAATAAAAACATTACAAAGAAAGTAATATTTTTTTGTTTTTTATTAAAAATAATCAATAATAATAACATGCAAAAATGGTACCATGTCAATTTAAAAATTTTCTATTTACTTTTTATATTTTAAAAATCAGTTTTATTTTCTATTATTTTTTAAGAAATTATATTTTAAAAATAAGTTTTATTTTCTATAGAAATTAGATTCCTTTATATTTTTTTTAATTTATAATGAAATTGCATTTTCTATAATTTAATTTTTTTGTTTAAGTCAACATTTTTTGCAATTTTTCTTTTATTGCGCCGAGAGGCGCTCTACAACTCAGTATGGGGAGATCTTGTAACCTTACGTAACGTTATTTTTATTAATAAAAAATATATATTTTTTAATTATACGCCAAAATAAATGTCAGCCAAGAAAACAATCTAATATGGGGGAGATGTTGTAATCGTCCTACCTAACAAAACAAGAAAAAAGTATAAATTTAATTATCCTTAAAAAAAATGTGGGGCACCAAAAAAACACTATATGGGGGAGATGTTGTAATGTTTCTACTCTAACAAAATAATAAAAAATAACAAATTGAATTATCCTAAAAAAAATGTTGGCCTTGCACATGGTTTTAAAACCATGTGCAACCCATGGTTTTATTGTACATGGTTTAGGAGGCCTTGCACATGGTTAAGGCCTCCTAAACAACCCATGGTTGTAGGAGGGTCTTGCATGTGGTTTTAAAGCCATGTATGGAGAAATGTTGTAATGTTTGTTCCTAACAAAATAAAAAATAATAAAAAATATTATATGGCGACCATAAATAATATTAAATATTAATAATAAAAATATTATACGTGGACCTTAACTAAAAAGATGTGTCTTTTGGTTTGAATCAAATCAATAGATACCTAAGAAGAGGTTTGCACCTGAGAGATTTGATCCCTCTCGACACTTGATAGAGCCTAGGATTTGGATCTACGTTGGTTTATGAAAACTGCATGTAACATAATGTTACATGTTACAACGTCTCCCCCTTAATGTTATACAAGGTTACATGTTACAACATCTCTTTTATTGGGTGAGTTGCAAAGCATAGCAATAAAAAAATTTAAAAAAAAACATGTAAAGTGACGTATAAAAATAAAATAAATAATAAATAAATAAAACGTGTAGATGTTGTGATGTAATGTTATATGACATATATTAATGAATAATAAAATTAAAATTAAACCAGTAAAAAAACACACTTGATTCACCCTTTCAGCTAGATACTTGGGTCGTTGGCTCGCATGCTCTAAGGCTGCGTTTTTTACAGCCGCCTAGGGTTTCAAGCTCTCTGGCCGCCCCCATGGCTGCGCCTGGGGGAGGGCACTCTCCTTCCTCGCCTCTCTCTGCCGAGGAAGCCTTCAGACGCCTGCTTTCTGCTCCGGGCTTCAAACCAGCTGCCCCCTCCATTCCAAAATTTATCAAGAAACTGGATGATGTCCCGGAAATTGATCTCCCGACCGATCAACCTATCAAGATCTCCCTAGCCC
>LPNX010366395.1:0-67453 GCA_001517045.1 Pseudotsuga menziesii | reverse complement strand
TGCCCGACCAGGGCTCTGTCTGCCAGGGAGAGAGCAACCCTCATAGTTTCTTCAGGCGGAAGGGCTACTTCCGGAACTTCCTCTATTCTCTTTACAAACTTCAGGGGGTTTCTCGAACCCGATCTCCTGATCTGAGGCCGGATAAGGTTCTCAAAGGCCTCAGACCTCGGATCTGGAGGCACACCTCCCATCCCAGCCATCGGGTTGGACTTCAATTCATTGGCATTCACGTCAGCTGTGAGGATGCCCCGTAGACAGCCCTCTGGGCCCTACGAACCCCACTAGGAAGAACTCGCCAGACCAGCACCTCGAACTCTGAAGATCCAGGCTCAGCAGCAATTCAGCACTAAAGGGGCCGATCAGGCACGGGGAACTCTTCCAGGGGAGTCGTGCATGCAGCTGCTCGCGTCCTCACCAGCCTGCTCGTGGATCGCCTCTCTTACTTACTATAATATATTATATTAGCTTATTATATTCTTATTAACTAGGTTTTTATTAATCAGTTATTTTTATATTAGTTTATTTGGTTTATATTAACCGGTTATTTGCAAGAGAATAATAGCTCCTCCATTAAAAAAAATATTATTATATATTTTATCTCATGAATCTTGAGCAACTAAACTTGAAAAAAGGTTATTTTCAAAACTACCTCTTGGCATATATTCATATGCTAGCAACCTTTGATCATCTTCCATGCAATATCCAATGAGTTTGACTAGATTTGCATGGCAAAGCTGATCAAGGAAGTTGAATAAATAAATGATTAAGGTGTTTTACATAGAATATAGGGGTATTGTATTGATTAAGGACCCCAAGGCAACAATAATGACGAGGTGAAAGGAGTGCCCTAGAGCTCTCTCCCTCATGCACGCTACTCATGCTAGTTACAGCTCATCGATAAGTGAACCTATAAACCCAATGTTAGGCTCAGCACAAATAATTAAAAAAACTGCCAACTATTTACATGCGTATTTACAATGGGTGGAAAGTTTGGAACCAAAAGCCACAATTCTCTAAGATATGCAGTAAATTTTAAAGGCAAAATCATGGAACGCATCACCAAGCGACTCCACCCATCCATCAATTGTAAGCAACAAGAGTGATACCTTCATCATTAAATCATTAATCAAGAAAATAAAAAAACCAATACCCTATCGATTAATTATATCACTCCCACTCAATCTTACAAACAGTATCATAATCCCAATACTGAATACAGTATCATAATCTCAATAACGAATAGCATACCTGTTTGCAGCAATTGACGTTGCATTATCTTAAAGGAAAAACCATGCTTCACAAATAATTATTTTCAATAAACCTGATTTATACTATTATCAAGATTTTACAATCTTCAATAAAAACAAACTTACCTACATAACTATCACACAAAAAACGTTTTCTGGGCTGCTGCCATTATTAATAAGTCTCTCAAATCTCAGCTACATATCCTCCTCTTAGGCCTTCAATGCCTGGATGGCTGAACTTTACTGGTCATTGTAGATGCCCGTCATTTTACATATAAAGAGTAAGACACATATGGCGGTGGAACCTGAAGTCTGCAGAGCAGCAACAATCAAGGCTGGTCCTTTTGCACCAACCTAGAAGATGAAGATGACGTTAATAAATTTTAATTTCCAGAAAAATTCAGGAGAAGTTACAATAACCATGATTTTTAGAGTTACAGTGGAATTGGTAATTCGGTGGAATTAGCAATTCTCTGCATGATGCTACTTTGGGGGAAATGACCCTGGATCATGGTTTCTGTTTTTCAACAAATTAAAAGCCCTTTCCAGAACGATGTCAATTATTTACCCTTTGAGTGGTAACTTTTCCAATAAAATAATTTAGTTGGTAATTGATCAAACAAGTTTATTAAACCCTCTTCATCCCAACCACGACCCCACCCAAACCCCACCTCAGGTTTTGTCGAGATTCTTCAATGCTCATAACAACAAAATTATAAGCACGTTACCAAGGATGAGAGTAATTAAGGCTGATACCAACAGAATTGGCATGAAAATGAGTTTTAACCGAGTTTTACTTTCGAGTTTAGTCATCCAGCTATTGCTGTGTATGGCAACAAATTTCACACAGGTTCCCCTTTGTTACACTATGTAGCATAACATATTTCTAACCCGGGATTAAGTTTTAGGAATGGTAGTAGCTCCATTGCCTTTATAGAATGCAGGCGGGGCGTTTAAACTTTTAAACCCCTTTATTCATGATGTTTCTAGTCATTGATCTTTGCTATCTAGGAAGATGGGTTACTAGTTTATCAAAGCCCGGCCTTTGTAATCATCTGGTTCGTTATTTTTCAAGCAAGTTTGTAAAAGATTTGGTCACAGCTAACGTAAAAAAACCAGAATACAACGAACAAAGATTTCATCACAGCAAACGTAAAAAAAGAATCCAGACTTCAAAGGTGGTTTCCAACCGAATTGGCATGAAAATGAGTTTTAACCGAGTTAAAATATATTATTTGCCTCAGAATCGCAGTAAACAGGAACCTGATTTCTCATTATTCTTCTATATTTCGTGTGTCCACTTACAATTTATGTGGATGATGCAAGGCCAAACTGGACGGCTCTCAAATCCGCGTGCTCCTTCCTGTCAAAGCTACCTGCTCCTGCTGGAACCGGGCAGCTTCTTCCATCGTGCCAGCAAACGAAGTGACTGACTTCATTACTCACTGGCCTTCCTTCATTAGTCTGTAGGTTCCCTCTTCTTACTATGCAAGTAAAGAGCAAGCAAGCAATTGGTATTCCTCATCCTTCTAAGTCAGTAGGTGATAAGCAAGCAACCAAACAATGAAGCTAGCCGAACAGAAAAAGAAAATGAATGCGCATGACTTGAAGTGTGTCCTCGACGGCATTGCTCTGACAAACTTCAATTTTACCTATTAGCAGTGGGCATATACCGAATATAATTTTATAGAGGCAGACGGGTAAATTTAAGAGTGAAAACGTAGCGTATTTAGTCAATTTCTCCTTCTTGCGTCCCTTATGCTCCTGTATCTGTCCTGTATCTATGTGATGATTTGGTTGTTCCTTCCAACAAGTGTATAGAAAGGCCAAGCCGATCTTTAGAATAACTAGTTGAAAAGACCGCAGTGGGTGACACTTACCTACCATAGCTAGGTAATTTCTTCAAGAAGTGGGATGGTAATCATAACAAGATGCAGGTGTTGGTAGAAATATCTAGGTAATTTCCTCAAGAAGTGGGATGGTAATCATAACAAGATGCAGGTGTTCATAGAAATAAATGAAATGAGAAACCTACAGGATTAAATTAAAAAATCATTGAAAAACTTTGCATAATTACTGTAAGGTTATCACATCTAGATATTGGATTATGCAATGGCATGCCTTCTTTGCAGCATGATAATATTTTTCTTATTCATGCACGGTTACCTTCGAAAATGCATCCCATTAATGAAAGAAATTAATGGTCATTGTTAATGAGTGCAGCAAAGTCATCATTCAATTCACACATGCCAACACGCCACCATTGGCAGCCGACTATAAAGACTCAACGGTTGGAGTTTGCATGAATACTGGATTTGTTTTTAATTTTATTGAAATTGAGTGGTTATTTTAGGGAAAGAAATTGTCAAAATGATATATAAATGATATATACAGGTGTAACGGCTCTTAGGAATAGGATCTACAGGAATCTTGATGCAATTTGTCATTTGAAACCTACAAACCTTGAACTTGGTAATTTTAATTGTCATCACTGCCAGCCTGTGATCTAAACTATGGTTGATAAATTTACTTTTCGAGAGCTGGTCGATCATGGAAATTTTCTTCCCAAAGAAATAAAAACCATTTTCCAATACATGTCAGTGTTGCTTACGCCATCACGCTGCCGGGTCTTGGGGCACAGAGTCCCATGCCTACGTCACTCCCAGAAAACCAATAGAAACAAAGTTAAATGAATATTTAAATAATTCAAAAATTACAAATTAATCCAAACTATAGTAAAAACATTTGAAAATAAAAAAATTAAATTTACATGTTGAATTAATCTACCTAACCGAATCATATATATCCCCTGTCGGGGACATAAAAATAAAATGACAAACGCGTAAAGGCTGTAAACCCTAATATCAGTATTTATATTAATAATTATTAAATAAACTTTTGAAATCAACCTACTGACAGAGACAGACGTCGGACGAATGCCGGACAGAAATGGTAGACCTGCGAACGCTCGACAACGCGTGACAGAGGATCTGCGGAGGAGGAGTCAGAGGACTTGTTCACGATGAACCTCTCTGCTGACCTACAGACTGTGAAGTGTGAAGTTTGAAGTTTGAACCAAAAAACTTAAAAACTAGCTTTCGCTTTCAAATAACAAATTTTCACCACCCAATCCAATTCGCAGTGTGCAATGCTGCTGGTATGAAATTTGACTAATGATACTATCACGTTTTCAAATATGGTGATAGTATATAGTATATTTATAATATATGTACACATAATAATAATATAATGAAATTTATAATTTTTCGTCTGCTTATGGGTTTTTAATAAAAAAAAATCAAACATTACAAGTCGGCTGGACCGTATTTGTACATTGCTGAATAAATTAGAATTTGAAAAAATTTACCATCAAATAAAGATTTTAAACAGTTATCCAAATGTTTTTGAGAAATGACTTGTTTTACTCTATAACTAAAAATGAACGTTTACGTGTTAGGGTTAACTTTAACGAGGAATGAGCAAGGATGTAAGTGGTTTAAGGCAAATGGTTTTAGTGGCTCATGGTTTCTTGCTAGTTGTATTTGCATTTAAAGAACCTTATAAATATGGTTGTAATAGTCAATTGAATTTTACTACTAATATTTTACTACTCAGTTTGTAAGATTGTGAGTATTGCCCTAATATGGTGGTATATTTATATGAGTATAATATTTTTTTTTAATTATAAGTAGACATGTTATAAATTTTTTTACTTTTTATTATTTATATTTTTATTGAGCCGACATGTGCAACATACAGACTAGACACATCTCGCCCACATTAGAGGAAATTCGGGGTCTAAAATGGGTCTTATAAGAAAACAAGTCAACAATAAATTATTGTGACTTGGAATCCAAAGACCAATAGAATTTCAATAAAATGAGTCAACCATAATGGTTGAATTGACATATTTGTCATAAAAAAACTATTTTTTGTTCGTATTTTCGACATATCTCCCTCTGTTTTTACTCAAATTTCGAGCGGGAGGGCTCGTTGGATGCGGAATTAAATTCCACATCCAACGAGTACCCACACTGCATACTATTGATGGACTCCGCTACCCCGAAAACAAGAAATACCTGAAAAATGTGATGATGATGTCACGATCACCATTGTCATGATGCCCTCTCGCTCGATATTTAAGTTAAAACACAAGGAGATATGTCGAAAATATGAACAAAAAGTATTTTTTTTTTTTAAATGTGTCAATTCAACCATTATGGTTGACTCATTTTATTGAAATTCTATTGGTCCTTGGATTCCAAGTCACAATAATGTCATCATCACGTTTTTTCGGGTATTTCTTATTTTCGAGGTAGCGCGGTTCGTCAATAGTATGTAGTGTGGGTACTCGTTGGATGCAAAATTTAATTTTACATCCAACGAACACCCCCGCTCGAAATTTGAGTAAAAAAATAGTGACATATGTTGAAAGTATGAAAAAAATGTTTTTTCTTTCTTCATCCAAAATTAATAAATGTCATTTTATTGTTTTATTGTTTTCCTTAGGAGGCCCATTTTAGACCTCAATTTCCTCTAATGTTTGAGCTGTAGAAAGCACCTCTCGACACAAAGAACATGGCTTAAACAAATTTACATATATTTTAATGAAAATTAAAAATATTTATATTATGTTTCCAATCACATCACTACTCTTCACAAGGTGTGTCTATTGTATCGTAGTCAAAGATAAAATTTATAGTGAGCTAATCCAATTACAATGCAAAAACCATCTAAGGAGCGTTTGCGGAAAGAAAGAAATTGAAGTCTTTCAGGTACTTTATTATGAATTACTGGGTGTTAATATTGTTGGGTGTTACTATGAATTATTGAGTATCAGTATTCCATTGAAATGAGGTCAAATGTGTTGATAAAAAAATTAAGGCCACTCAATATTAGAAGAGAAAGAAGGTAAAAATTAAGCCCAATCAATCTTAGAAGTAAAAAGAGGTAAAAGTAATCCCTTATCAAAATTAGAAGTAAAAAGGTGAAAAGACTGATAAAACAATCATCCCTTTTACAAAATTTAGCAAAATTTGAAACTAGGTGGGGAGTATGACAACTAATGCTCCGAACCACCCAATCTAAAGTCTATCGATATGTTCACTAAACATTAATTGAACTAAACACAATATGTTTCCTATGTGCATAATCTGTTTTACATTTAGTAATGGATGGTAAATAGGTATAAATAATTAGCTCATAATAATAATATTTTATGGTTTGTCAAATACACAAGACAATTAAAATATATAATTATTCATTGATTTCACTGATTGATGCATTGAATTCAATGTGAGTGCATTGATTTCTAAGACTATTGCATCGATTTCATTGATTGTTGTATTGAATTCAATGTCAATGCATTGGTTTCTAAGACTATTGAATTGATTTTAGCGGTATCCAATTCAATTCAATCGACTATGGTTCTTGATTGAGTACAATGCATAGATTTCAGTTTTATTTGATTCAGTAAAATTGACTATGGTGCTTGATTGTGATACAGCAATTCATGTTCTCTTGTCTTCTCACAATGCATATATTGATGCTATGCATGTTGAGGAAGCAAGAAGATGGACACGAGAATGTGTTAGGTGACATAGAAAGAAGTTGGCACATATAATTGATGAACAAAAAGAAGAATTAAGAAGAGAAAAATGAACAATATAGCATGACAACAAATACATCAAACCAAATGCAGGAAGATAGTAAAAAAATTATGAGAAACAAGGAGCATTTTGCCAAAAATAATCACAATAAATGACAGTGAACCAACTACAAGAACAAAGAATGACATATTCTAACATTGAAGCTAGAGCTAAACATGTAACTTTCAAAGAGGAAAATGATGCAAGCATTGTTGAAATACACCCAATGGAAGAAATTAAAAATGAGGATAATATGTCAGTAGCATTCATAGATATGCTACCAGTAGCATTTATAGATAACCTGCATCTTATTGATTATACATATCCTCCTACTTTCTTACTATTCACATGTTTCATTATTCAACATTTTTATTTATCTTATTTCTCATTTAACTATTGAAGTCACATTTTACATACTTTATATGCATAATCATGATTGTTGGTGAAAGTGTTAAGCAATTAATAAACTATCCAGTGATTTAAATTGTCAACCTGATGAAAGCGTAAACTTATGATGTACAGGAAAACTATATACAAGATTAGAGTAACACTAATTTAATCTACTATTCCATGTGACTGAAATCAAAAACACATGCGACTGAAATCTAAGAAAACATGCGACTAATCTAAGAAAACACGTGCGACTAAAATTGAACCTAGTTTACGAAAGCAGGAAATTGCATGAAAATAAATTTAAATCTAGGAGAGCATGAAATTGCGTAAAAATAAAATTAACTATGAAAGCATAAAATTGCATGAAATAAGCTAATTCAAAACCATTCATAATAAATAAATCAAAATCAATATGGAGAAATAAGAATGCTTGTATTAAACCATCAATCCGTTACAAAATTATCCAATCCATGAATAATTCTCAAAAGACATAATTTTTTTCTCTACTTCCACACCACTAAAGAGACCTCCACCTCAAATGAAAAGAGAGCACTTTTATTTATACATGAGATGCTTTTGAAAAGAGGATAAACAACTAATAAATGTAGATCCACTTTTCTCTCATGTAGATACAACCAATTATTCCTTCAAATCCTCTCACAAATATTGGATTAGATATTCTATCCATATCTCCATGATTTTTCTCCTTTGAATATGCTTGAATAATTATCCCAAATCTTCTTCAAATCTTCAAAGCTTGAAGATGAAATTCGAATTTGAGGCCAGGTGGTGACTTTTGACCTTGTTAAAATCTTCAAATATTCCTGTAATCATCATAAAACTCAACCAACTTTGAGATATAATGGAAATATGTCATTTTTCTAATATTCAACCACAAATTATCTCAAAATACTTAAAAATAAATGAATTGGAAAATAATAAGGTAAACAAACATTTATTCATGAAAATGGTATTAATGAATGGTTTATGGAGTGATGAATAGGGATGAATGTGAGGAATAATGAAGGGAAAATATGATGAAAATGTGAAATTTGTGTAACCAAACAATGATTAGGTCTACAGATTTAATGTGATCATTCTGAACTGCAACCGGATCCATCTAAACTTCAGATCTACCATGTGTTGAGAGGGATCAAATACCTCAAGGTGCAAACCTATCCAATAAAATATAGACAATAAAAGGGATTTGCACCTCTAAGTATTTGATCCCTCTTGGTGCATAGTAGATCCAAAGTTTACATGGATCTTGGTTGGTGAATTTAAAAGCTAGAACAACAAAGAAGTATAGAATATTAGAGAGGAATAACTAGAAATATTGGAATCCTCCTTTCAAGAAGATGAAAGGAGAGAATATGTTATTTCCTTTTGCCCCTACTTTTCCTTACAATTTTCTAAGAAATGGAGTAGATCTGAACCAACTGCTTACATAAGAGAATACAAAAACAATGTACATAAGTTACCGAATGAGATTTGAGAACCTTCAAGGGCTACTTTTCCTACTTCTAAGAACCTTGATTCCTTCCTCGCATTAAAAGAAGAGAGTAATTTTGAGTTGCATCCTTCTCTAATTTGGAAAGGGTTATGTTAATCTCTTCTATGCTTTGAGGAGATTTGGATTTAGGTTTCTTCTTTATTTCTTATTATTCTTTCCCCCTCAATACATTAGCAAAAGAGGGAGGGAAAGTAATTAAAGACTGCACTTCCTTGACCTCCTTCAGTGTTTCATCTGCCAGATTCTTCTAGATCATTCTATATTTCGCTTTGTTGCTCGTCCTCTTTTTTAGCTCGATCTTCATCGTCATCATTTGTTTAATCACTTTCTTCGTAATCTTCTTCATATGAGGCTTCTTCCTTGATTTCTTCTTCATCTTTATCTTTGTCATGAAGAGTTTTAGACTCAACTTTTAAAATAACGTCTTCTTGTTTTTCCTCGTTATTTCGTTTTGCCTCTTCCTCTAAACTCTCTAAAGCATCAAACTCATTTTGGGATTAGTTAGGAGCCAGCACATGGGAAGGAGAAGAATACTTAGGATTGCACTTCATGCTTTGGACTAGAGATTCCAAATGTTTAGAGCTTCTTTTTTTCTCTCTGAACCTACTTGAAATTTGTGCGAAGAGGATCTTCTACCTACAAAATAGGGGAAGGTTGCATGTTGAGAAAATACCAGTTTTGGGGAAAATGCCTATGAGAGTGACAATGATTGCATTTAAACAAGATTTGTTAATAACCAAGGGGTTGTTTATGACACCAAACCTCAAGATTGATCATCATAGCTTCAAGAAACCCTGTCCCTAAATCCATATCCACGCAAATTTGAGCACAAGAAAAGAGATTTCATTTGGGTTCATCAATGTCAATGGGTCTTCCTAGATTATTGCCAAGGTCCTTAAGAGTGTAGTCATCCCAAAAAATTAAGGAAAGTGAGCCAATCTGGCCAACTCAAGGGCGTACGAGATCTCCACTTTTGGGTTGAAAACAAGGGACCGAGGGGATAAATGCAGACCCTTTGAGCCCATGAAAAATGGTACAAAACAAAAAGTAGGTTTCTTTCATCCTTGGAGGAGAACAAAAAAGCAAAAAATCCATGACTTGCAGCACCTGGCTCTAAGTTTTAGAAGAACAATGTTTTATGGCCAAGCTTCTGCATCTTTGCGACTTTGCGAATTTGTCAGAGACCCATAAATTTCATGACCAAATCTCTCTCCTTCAATATGAGGTATTTTCTTACTGGCTCCTGCGATGATAGTTCGAAGAGAGGAATTTCGTCCATGCATTTAACAAATTTCCCATTGAATATTGGCTTATATGATAATGGGGCTAAATCCATCTCCACCCTCTATGAAATATCACAAGGAACATGCACAAGTCATACCTAGAAACTACACAATCAAGCATCCAGATATGTTACAGCTCCAAGCACAAGCATAAGCATTGGAGAAAACCTGCAAATAAGATTTAATCATTCAAAATGGATATATCATGTCCATTTCCAGGCCATAGTGAGAAACAATAAGCTCATGACAATATATATATATATATATATATAAATAAATCAATAAACATTAAAGTTTATTTATTTTTATTTTACTTTGAATATGTTAAAAATGAATAAGTCAAGGTGGAAATAGATTCACCATAAATATTCAATTTATCCATTTGCAAACTCACTCCTTTGAAATATGGCATGATATAATATTATTAGCATTAGCATGTGTCAAAGTAGGGAATATAATTTTCATTACCACTCAAAGTGTTTTAGTGAAAGACAAATGATTATTGGATCCAAGAAGATTTGAATTTTTTTTTCTCTGGTTTAGTTTGGTGATCTCGTCTAGTTTTGCTGAAGCCTGGTGTAGTTCATCTTGGAAACACTCTGGAGTTTTCTTATCTAGAATTGTAGAAATCCTGTGACCAAGTAGATATTGACTCGGTCTGGCTCGTGGTTGATCGGATTTGGCCCTTGGCTTTGGGTGGGAGGAGTGCCTCAGTGACTCTTAGCCAAGAAGTTTTTTGCAGTGTTGTTTTGAAGAGATTTTTGGTGTTGATTTTTGCTATTCAAACCAAGTTCCAAGACCTGAATCCATTGATGAGAGTAGAGCTTCGGCTTTGGCTCATTCTTGTGTTCTTTATTTGTGTTTTGTTGTTGGGAGTCCACCAGTGGTTGTGTGTTTTGCAGATTCCAGCTTGAAATCAGAGTATCTACGTGTTGGAAGGAAGATCTCTCCTCTTTTTTCAAGAATTCAGTTCCTCTTGTTTAGAATTGGCTTCTCTGGTTCTTCGATCAAATCTGGAGCATATATTTGGTGAACAGGGCTAGCTCAGCTTTGTCATGCATGGCCTATTCTTGAATTTTGTTGGGGTTGTTTTTTCTTTGCAGGTTGTGGTCTGATTTGGGCTTTGTCGGTCTTCTACAATATTCTCTGGTGAGGCTTTCTCTAGTGTTCTGCATCTGCTCTGGTGGTCCTCATGGATTTCAAAAGGAATCCCCCTCTGCCTCTTCCTCCAGATCTTGAAGCATTCAAGAAATTGATTGCCTCCTATGGGAATAGGAATGGGGGCCCTTTGTAGAAAATTGTAAAGAAAGTTGACATTCCCTCAGTGGAACTTCCCATTGAATGGACATGTCAATCAACTATTCACCTTGCTGAGCATGGGCTTACTGGTCAATTCACAAGGCTTTGGCCATCTCCAAAGGCTATTGATGGAAACTGGAGACCCTTAGTAACTGAAGGAATTAGATGCCACATTGTAGGAATATGGTACTATGTATTTGTTTTTTACTCTGTAGTGGATCGCGACCTCATCTTTCGAAAACGTCCATACTTTATGGGCTTTCGGGGACTTTATTTGAACAAATGGAGTCCAAAATTCAACCCTTCACAAGATGTTTCGTCAGTAGTCCCTGTTTAGGTAAGACTCCCTCATTTACCCTTGCATTGCCGGAGTTCAAAATCCCTTGAAGCCATTGGAAATAAACTTGGTGAATACATCAATAGGGTAGAAAGGAAAGACCAGTATTCATGTGCAATAATTTGCGTTGAAGTTGATTTGGAAATAGGTCTTCCTGAGGAAATTAACCTAACAATAGTTGAATGGTCTCATATCCAGGAGCTAGACTATGAACAAATTCCATTCAAGTGTCGTTTTTGTCATGACTATGGTCACTTCACCCGAAACTGCAAAAAAAATCAGAAGATGATCTTGAAAAAGAAAAGCCTCGTGGACACAAATTCAAAAATCAGGTCAATCTAATCAGGTTAAAATAAAGATTGGTAACGAAGGCAAGGCTAATATTGGAGTTCATGCTGATGGGAAACATGTAGAAATTCCTAATTCAGTTTCTAATAAATTTGTTGCTTTAAGCTCCGTGGAGGATTCTGCTATATTAGAAGAAGGTGAATTACATCATGTGCACGATGATGAAGCTGAACCAAATATATCAAATCCTAATATTGCTTCTAATAATTTTGTTGATTTAAATCCAATGAAGACATTGCTCTTTTAGAAGAAGGTGAATTGCATCATTCAGTAACTCAAGATGATGTTCCTGAAGCAAGTATAGGACAAATGGATCTATCTGGAGCACATTGCTTAGACTTACCCAAAGTTGGTGAATTCTTAAATCAAAATCTTCCTTCCCCAAAAGGAGCTAAATCTTCTCCTTCATATGCATAAATTACTATGAAGAAAGTGATTGATAGCTCAGGATCTTCTAGCGATGATTCTATTGAGAAACTCTCCATAAAGGTAGGCAGGAAGTCTAGAAAGGAGGCTAGAGAAGAAGAGGCTGAGAGACTAAAGATGTAGGGAAGTCAATCCACTATCAAAATGTCATATGGTAGGAGCAAGAGGACTAGACCTCTTAAGGGAGTGATTAATCCCTCTCATCCAAGTAAGTAATGCAGATTGTCTCTTGGAGTTGCAAGGGATTGGGGAACCCAATCAAAGCTGAAGCAGTTAAGTATTTAATGAGAATGGAAAGTTCTGATGTTCTCCTACTACAAGAGACCAAGATTGATGAATATTCGCTACTTCTCTTAAGCAACTCTAAATGGAATTTGAATGTTGGTAAGGTTGTTAGCGCTAGAGGCACCTCTAAGGGTCTTGCTACTCTTTGGCGCGAAGAAAATTTTCAGCTTAAAAGATGGTTTGCTACCCATCTCTGGATATTTATAGAACTATTTTACATCTCTAGTAAGACCTCTTTGGCTCTTTTCAACCTCTATGTCCCTGTTAATTTTAATGAAAAGAAAGATTGTTGGAAATCATTATTAGATTTCTTAGCTATCAATTCTCCTTCAAATTATATAATAGCAGGGGATCTCAACATAACGTTATCCCCAGATGAAAAATAAGGTGGTTTTGTTGGCAAGGATCACTTTCAAGACTCAGCTAAGGCATTGATTCAAGACTGGGATCTAATTGATTATAAACCAAAGAATGGTTGATATAACTGGTCAAATAATAGAATTGGGGCAGCCGACATTGCTGCACGGCTTGACAAATTTTTGGTTAACAACTCGTTGATGGATGGGAACTTTGTAATTTCCTCTAAAATCCTTCCCAAACTCTCATCTGATCATCATCCCATTTCTCTGGTGATTGAAAAGGAGGACGATCTCGGTCCAATACCATTTCATTTCAGCCCCTTATGGATTGAAAGAGATGGTTTTTTTGACATTGTTTCTCAAGCATGGACGTTGTACGTTGTTGGGTCTCCCAGTTTCATTTGGGAGAAAAAACTTAAAAAAACCAAGTATGCTCTTAGAGGTTGGATAAAAAAATCCCCAAATCACTTCCACTAGCATCACATAGGTGAAAGTTTATGAGTTAGCCGAGTTTCAATTTGAGATGGAAGAACGAGATTTTACCAAATCTCAGCTTTCTCTTGAGCAATCTGCTCAATTTAATACTTCACATTCTTTCAGACAAGAAGAGGAATTCCTAAGGTTGAAATCTCGAAGTCTATGGCTGCAGGCGGGAGACAAAAACACAGCCTTCTTCCATCGCCAATGTAGATCCATATTGTCAAGAAATCATGTCTCTGAAATTTCTCTAGAGGATGGGGAAATTATCAAAGGTCATGTTCAATTAAAGCAAGCTGTAAGAACTCATTTTCAGCGCTTGTTTCAGGAGGACGGTCTCTCTGCTGATCAAGTGTCTGTAGATTTTTTGGCCAACATTCCTACTCTTGTCAACTCAGAGGATAACAAAAATCTAATGGAACCTTTCTCTGAACAGGAAGTTTTAGAGGTCATATGGGCAATGGAGCCGGATAAAGGTCCTAGTCCGGATGGGTTTTCTTTTCACTTTTATCAAGCTTGCTAGTCTATAATCAAACCATACTTTATCTGTATGGTTTCATCCTTTCATAAAAAAGCTAAAGTTGGAGGCTGTACTAATTCCACCTTTCTTGCTCTTATCCATAAGGAAGCTAATCCCTATTCTTTTGACATATTTGGACCCATTTCATTGTGTAATGCCTCGTACAAGATTATTGCCAAACTTATATCAAATAGATTCAAGCCTATGCTAGGTAAGTTGATCTCTCCTCCCCAGGGGGGCTTTGTTAAAGTCAAGCACTTAGTAGATAATGCAATTCAGGTTCAAGAAGCCCTTCATTAAAGTTTCCAAAGAAAGGAGAAAGGAATGCTTATCAAACTTGATATGAAGAATGCCTTTGATAGAGTAAAGATCCCCCTTCTCGATTGTGTTCTTCTCACTTTTGGTTTCAACCCAGAGTTTGTTAATTTGATAAAAGCATGCACAGACAGTCCCTCGATTGCGCCTCTAGTAAATGGTAGGCCAACAGAATTTTTCCAAGCATCAAGAGGTATTCACCCAGGGTGTTCGCTTTCACCTTTTTTATACATCTTGATAGATGAAACTCTCAGCAGAAAACTAATAGTTGAGAATGAAGCAAGCTACATTCCTGGCATAAAGATTGCAAGGGGGGTGGACACAATAAACCACGCTCTCTTTGCTAATGATTCACTTCTTCTCAGAGGGGCCTCATTAATGATTGGCCGGGCCTTGAAAGACATTCTTCAAAACTACTACCTTATTTCATGAGCTTTGATCAATAACCAAAAAAGTGTTGTTTATGGATGGAATGTAGAACATGCTTCTTTTCTTCGAATTTCTAATTCCTTGGGATTCCCCAGTTTTGATAAGTGGGAGAAGATAAAATATTTGGGGCTGCCTTCAAACCTTGGATCTAGTTTTCCCTACCTTTGGCTTGATGTTTTAACTAATATCAAAGCCAGAATAGTCTCTTGGGGTGGCCAGTGGCTAACCAAGGCCAAGAAACTTATTTTGATAAAGGCAGTGCTTTCAACCCTTCCCATTTTTCAATCTTCCTTGCTTCTTGCTCTGAAGTCTATTTCGTCTCAGATCTATAAAATTTTGTGAGACTTTCTATGGAATGGTGGAAAAGGTAATCAGACAAAGATGCATCTAGTAAGTTGGGACACTCTTAAAATACCTATTCATGAGGGTGGA
The DNA here is from genome assembly GCA_001517045.1 of Pseudotsuga menziesii. Taxonomy (NCBI): domain Eukaryota; kingdom Viridiplantae; phylum Streptophyta; class Pinopsida; order Pinales; family Pinaceae; genus Pseudotsuga; species Pseudotsuga menziesii. The sequence goes on along the minus strand of LPNX010366395.1, from coordinate 52,142 downwards.
CTTCAAATTTGTGACCCTGGTTTAGCTAATCTAGCGATGGGAGACAAAATTCTTTGGCAGCTATATGTGGATAAAAATCACCTTACTTGTAAGATCTTTAGGATCAAATACCTAAAGGGAGGCTCCTTGAGAAATTTACCAACTTCCTCTTCTCCTACAGGCACAACTATCTGGAATCTATATAGAAAAGGAATTGACAAATTCAATCATCATCTTTATCAAATTCCAGGTAATGGGAAGAAGATCCGTTTGTGGGAGGATAAAATATCAGGAAATTCTCCCTTATCCTCTGTAATCATGTTATACGAGATTAAGCTTTGGTTTAAGAATAAAGGATTGATCAGGCTAGCAGATGTTTGTTCCTGGGATAGTGATGGAAACTGGGAAGATTGGTCTTTTCCCAAGCTTCCTGACCATCTCATCTCCCCAATTTTTTTTTTCTCTTTGCTCTAATAGGTCTAGCTCCTATCCATCGTTCATTCAAAGACAAATGGGGATGGGGCATTACAGGTACCTATTCAGCAGCTAAAGGTGATCTTGAATTACAATAGACCCAGCATGATTCATGTCTTTCTCCTACTATATGGAAATCGGTTTGGTCTTCCTTTTGCACACCCAAAATATTTTTTTTTCTCTTGGCTGGTTCTGCACAACAAGGTGTTGACAGGTGAAAATCTTGTTAAACGTGGTTTCCAGGGTCCCTTCTGGTGTTGTTTTTGCACCTCAGCATATGAAGATGTCAACCACCTATTCTTAGATTGCGATTTCTCAAAATTAGTCTAGGAGATTTGCCTCCATGACCTCAATTTCCCAGTCCCTTCCCAATCTGCGATTGCTCCATTCTATCGGCAATGGATTGCTCAGAGCCCAGCTTCACGTTGTGGCAACAAAGATTGGTTTCATATCTAGCAACAAATCCTAAAGGTCATCTAGTGGAACCTTTGGATTTCAATAAATAATTTGACCTTTAATCATCAGTTAACTACTCCTCGAATCATGGCTCAAAAGATCAAAATGCATTTTGTTGAATCGGCTTATCAGTTGACGTCCCCCTCCACGTCGTCTACCGAAATTTCAAATTGGATTGGCTCTACTCTGGTGTAAAAAAAGGTATGTATTAAACCAGATAGCTCTCCCTCCTGGAGAATTCATGACAGTGGCATTGACTCTAACTCTTGGTGGGCTAGTTCTTATTCAACTACAATTTTTTTTTACGGAGCATCTAAGGGAAATCTTGGAGTTTCAGGTTTTGGGGGTCTATTGTACTCTTCAGATAAGTTGATCAAAACTAGTTTTAGTTGGGGCCTTGGTTTCATGATAAACAATAAAGCTAAAAGTTATGGTCTCCTCAAGGCATGCCAAATCACTAAGAAGCTTGGTTTCAAGTCAATTCAAATCTTCGGCGATTCAGAGCTTTTGATCAAAACTTTAAACTCAGTAAATCATTTTAATAATTCAGGTTTAAACAACATTTTACATCGAGTTTGGAATCTTTTTAAAGATTTTGAAAGGGTTCAATCTTTTCACATCCTTCGAGAGTTCAATAATTTGGCAGATGATTTGGCAAATAAGGCTTGTCAGCTGGCCGAAGGTCAGCTTTGCATTAATGGGAAGCCTAGTTGCTATCACTCTATTCCTTAAGTGTAACTAAACAAGTTGTAATTAGCATCTCTGGTAGATATCTTTCAAGCTGTAAGAGATATTGTAATTATTTTTTATTGAAGTCATACATTTGATCACTATGTAATTGGATGATGGGAAAATGTCACATCAGTCTTGTATCCTTTCATAAAAAATAAAAATAAAAATTACCCATTTGAGTTAAAAAAAAGAAGACAAATGATTATTATTCAAAAAGGTAAATAATAAGTATATACATATACCTATTCGATAACTGTTAATAATTTAGATAGGCGTATTTCGAACATGGTTGTTGCTAGTACCTTATGAAGAAGTGATGCATAGAAAAACCTATAGGTTATGGAAGACGGTTAAGTTTTCTTTTTTGGTAACAAATGAGAGACTTTTGTCGATATAGATAGTTTTAAGGAGAGCTCTACGGATAAGTTGGGAAGAGCCGAGTGACATATATCTTGTTTAAGGGTTGAATTTAGGATCTACCTTTGGAGAACCAAGCTCTATGGTTTTAATTTTAAAAAAAAGTTGAACTTTGCTATATATGGCGTAGAGTTTTGTATATAGCGAAGACCTAGGGCTCTATAGAAATAGTCTGGGTAAGAACCAAGCTCTATAAGAGTCAAGTTCGATGGAGATGTGACCTCGAGGGAGAGAGCTGACTCCTTTCCATACATTGTTTTGTTGATTGAAGGAGGAGCACTCAAGATCCAACTCCATCCATTGACGGAATTCTTCATTTTATTTGTTGTTTTTGTTGAAAGGAGACAGGTTTCAGGTGGAGAATCTAATTCCATTTATTTATAGTTTAGAGACATTATTTTATTGATGGAAGGGGGAGTGGTCGAGAGATGACTCTATCTCTTTGTATATTGCTTTATAATTGAATGCATTTGATTGATAAACTAAGAATGGTTTTTATGGAAGAGATACCATTCTAAATGAAGATAAGATATATTAGCATAGATCCATTTTAAATTAAGATTTATCAAACATGAAGAGGGATCCAATTTATTGAGGTGTACTTTTTTTTATCAGTTGGATCTCTCCCAATACTTGATAGATGTGAGTTTAAAATAGATGTATACTAATTTATTTTTTATATTTGATTTAAATCGATATATTATTTATATTTTTTCGTTTTTTAGTATTTTTTATTTATGTTTACTAGAATATTGTAACTAACCTAACAAGATCTCTCCTATACTAATTAGGAAATTACCTGAAAAGATATCCCCATATTAATAAATGGGAAATGATCTCTATGAAAAAAACATGACTCTAGATGTAGATATGTAATTTACTTGTTGTAATTGAATGCATTCAGTTGATAAATGAATAATGCCCTCTATGGAAGAGATCTGACTCCAGATGTAGATATGTAATTTGCTTTCTAATTGAATGCTTTCAATTCATAAATGAAGAGCGGTCTCTATGGAGAATCGACTCTAGATTACGTATAGTTAATTTTGTTGAAGAAGAGCGGTCTCTCTATGAAGAACCAACTGCAGTCATAAATATATATTTTTCTTTTGTTGATGTGTTTGGTTGATTCAAGAAAAGAGCGGTTTCTATGAAGAACCAACTCCAGTTGCATACATATGGTATAGTTTTTCTTTTCATTGATGGCTATCTTGAAGGGAGGAGCACTCCGCATTTGTATATATTTTCTGTAGAAGAATGCGTGTTTTTGAAAGGGACAAGTTTCCTCATTTTTACATATATTTTCTATTGAAAAATGAATGTGTTTCTTGCAGGGACAAGTTTTCCCATTTACATATATTATTTTTGTAGAAAGAAACATGTGTTTCTTGAAAGGACAAAGTTCCCATTTGTTTATATAGCATTTTTATAGAGAGAACAACATGTTTTGTGAAGGGAAAGGATTCCTTATTACCATATTTATTGTTTTGGTAGAAAAAAATTTGGCTTTCTCAAAGGAAAAGATTTCCCCTTTTCTATATATATGGTTTTCTTATAGTGAAGAGTGTACACTCCATGTTATATTGCTCTTTGTAAAATACACACTCTAATTTTTTTTCACCAAGAAAAACAAATTGTATATATTTAGAAAATTTGTATCAGCATTTCAACAAAACCAAGGATCATTTTTGTCCATTATGTCTAGTATTTAACATATGGCAGATAAAACTTACAGTGACGCTCTCTGGATTTTAACTGCTTACATACAAAAAAATTCCATATCAAGCCATATGTTGTTTTCATCACCCAAAAAAACTTCTTCATCATTCAAAAAACACTGTTTCGGCTTACCTTAAAAAGTCTAACTGAACAGATCCAAACTACTAGAGGTGCATATGGAGCTAGAAGAGAAGAGATCAAACTGAAGTCTTCCATCCATATTTCCCAAACTCAATTTAAATAGGGTATCAACTTCCTCATTCAGCTCCCTGTAGATATGCTGGAAAGATAAAAAAAGTCTTTCATCATACTCCTAATGTTTTCCAACCAATGAAAAAGTTCCAAACATTGCACTTGTGCCTCCCCTTTGGCCCAATTAATAATAACTTGAGAATCGCCCAAGATTTGCATAGATTGGACTCCCAAGAATTTTGCAAAGATCAGTAAACTCCATAAACCCATAATTTCAACTCTGGTATTTGAGCCCATCCCAACCCTCAACCACCCTTTATAAACACAATCATATCCAATCTTAATAACCAGTCTAGCTCCACAATTACCATTCAAGGCAGCCCATCAAAGAACTCTATTGGATAACCCTGTTCAAACAAGGGAAAAGAACATATGCTTCTTTGTTTCCAACTAGACTCTTTTTTCCATTCAGAATAGGAAGATAGAATCTTCAGATATACGAACTCAACCCTTGGTATTAATTTGGAAAAGATGGAAATATTCCTAGCTTTCCAAGTTTCCGATACAACAAAAACTGGAAGATAACAATACTGAGTTTTCTTTTTGATCCACATTAACAGATTTTCCTTCAGGGAGTCACCATTCTTGTTGTGATGTTAAACAAAAATTCATTAGTAAAGCCCAAATATCTTGGAAGAAAAAACAATCACCAAAAAGATGATTAATTGTTTCAACTTTATGAGAGCACATAGAACATCCCAAGTCAGAATCTTATTATTCAAACAAATCCAAAAGAATAACTTGAATTTCGGAGGAGTAGGCCCCATCCAAAGCCACTTTATCCACCATTCAGACCTATATTAACTGCTCTTTGAAATAATAGAGCGATAAGACAAACTAGTCGTAACTAGGCCCTCCCTAACATTTATCAACTAGACCAGTTTGTCTCGCTTGTCACTAGGTGTGATGTTACCTTGATAAAGTTTAGAAATAACATATCAGATTCCTCTACATAGTGTCCATCCAGCCCTAGAACAAAAGAATCAACCCACCTGTTGATCCTAGGGCCTAGATTGATCCAGGAGGATATTGGTGGCCACCCGCATATTCCACTTGTACCCCCACCATTGTTTCTTTTAGTTTTTCAGTTTCCTTAATTGTAGCACAATTTACTATTTTTGGCAGGTTTCAGGTCCTAAAACTTTGGAGCCATTTTGAGTCCTTAAACGACGTTTTTTCGGCATCGAATGGTCGAGCAAATATGAGTTTGTTCTGGACTCTATATTTGTCTTAGATATTTCTACCGATGTATCATGTGCGTCAAACAAAGATAGTATGCCAAAGTTATTACCCTGAGAAATTGATGTACCAAGTTACCCAATGGGGCCCATAATTTGGTGTTTCACCTCCTAGGGTTAGGTTTTGTATGTGTAGGGTCTTCCATTGTTTCTCAATAATATATAGGCCTTCGAGCCGCATTGTAACACAGAGTTCAGAGGCATGTAGCCGCCACATCTCTTCTCAGAGATGAGCTACCAACACTCTAGCTAGTTTATTTCCATCCTGTCTGTAAATAAGTTTCAATTCTTTGATATTAATGAGATGAAGTGTTATTTCCGCTGCATCTTTTTTTTTATGGTTATTTGTGTATTGCACATGGATCATAGATGTATTTGTTTTAACACATGAAATTTTTTACTGTGTAGTTCCATAATCAGTTCATGAGATAGCTGATAATCATCTCCAATGCTACAAATGGGATCAAGCCCCATATAAATTTGAATGCCTCTACCCACCTGCCAACTTAGATCATTCAAATGAAAAGGTATGCTCCGACTTACATTATTTTCTTCAAGGAGATAACACTTCACTATTGAAGAGGGTGTGGACCCAACCCTTATATGGTCTCTACACAGAATTGAGTTGTATTTTGTTTAAGCTTAGAATATCCGAGTTGCATTTTGTTCTAATGCCTTTATTATGGATTGTGTAATATTGTAATGGTGAGTAGATCTGGTAATTCGTCCATATGGGCCTTTAAACTTTTCGTATTAATCATATCACGATTTGTATCTTTTGTTTGGCAAATGATACCATCTTAACAAAATGCCAAAGATGGCATGATGTCAAAAAAGGCATAACTAATTGTTATAACTAGAACTTGGCTTTGGTTGGTAAGATAAGTTAACAAAGTTCATGGATTTATGATTCAGAGTACTGTAATGAACAAAATATATAATAAAGATGCATTAATAAATATTAATAATATTGATAGATTAATTAAATAATTAAATGAAAAGGTAAATGAAGAGGCACTGTATTAAAGGTGATGTCTCTCATCACCAATGCAACCCTTGCATGGGTATTTATATAAGCATCATCATCATTCATATTCATAGTTACTCTTATATAAGTATCCAACGTGGAACTATTTTCTATTGGACTATTCAATTGAGATAGCTTTCGAGAATATCCAGATACATATATTACATTGGTATCAGAGTGATCCGAACCTTGGTCATTATTTACACCTCAGTGTAATTTGGTTTTTAACCATTATCCTAGGGTTTCCCTAAAAATTGTGGTCTTTGACCAAGAAGAAGATAAATAGAAGAGGAAAAACAATAAAAAGAAGAAGGAAAAAAAAGGACTTAGTTTATAAAACCACACGTGGTTTTATAAAGAAGTCATAGAATAAAATAAAGTAAAAAGAAGAAGGAGAAGAAGAAGAAAAGGGAGAAAAAGAAAACAACCCATTCTATTATGAAACTACAGATGGTTTTTATTATTATAAAAAACCATTATATTAATAAAAACAGATTTTATGATAAAGGAAAAATAATTAAATTATAGAGTGAAAGATCGATTAAATTATAGAGTGAAAGATCAATCGTATTTTTAGATTGACAAAGATTAAAGTGCCTTACAAGTATATTTAAGAAAATATATTATAAGGGTGAGTCCCAAGGCTTAATATTTTTATTTTATAGAAATTAATCCCCAAGATTTGAACTTGGGTGTGGAGAGTAACATTCATTCTTCCCAACCATAAAATCCACAAAGAAGTTTTAAGGAGAAAAGAAGTCAAAATTAAAAGAATAATTCCTTCAAGGAGAACTACATTATGGGTTATTACACACTTCGTTCTACCTCTTATCAATGGAGTCAAAGAAAAACTATTGACAAAAGAGTCAAGTCAAAGGGGAACCATTTAGTGTTGAAAATGTTGAAGAGCAAATTGTTGAAGAAGCAGCATAATCAAGGAGAATCTAACCTTTTCAAAAGAATACAATTCTAGTCGTAACCATGGCTTATGGTTCATATATTCAAATAAAAAAATTAGAAGATGAACTAGTCTGTTGTAAAAATGAAAATATAAGATTACAAACAATAATCGACTTACAAAATCTTCAAAAGGAGTTTAAAGATGAGATATTCAGACAAAAAAAACAAATGGAAGAATTGCTCGTGCAATTGAGGAATTAAAGCATCTCAATAAAAATCACAAAACCAAGGTATCAAGAAGGAAGTTGACGATAGTAAGGAAAAAGAAGAACTAACACGTTTGAACGCACTCCTGAACGACAAGGATGAAGAAATTGTGGAAGTCCAGAGAAAGTTGGAAACTCAAGAATCCGAGATATGTCGACATCAATAACAAATGAAAGAACTCCAACAGAAATACGATGGCATTAGAAGGGAACACAAGTTGGAAATTACAAAAAGCAATAATACATTAACAAGCAAGACTAAAGAAGTATTTCGACTAAAGAATCATAATAAGACGTTAGTTACAAAGATCAAGAAGTTAAAAGCAATCGGAAGTCATAACAAGTTAATGAAGACTTCAAAGGAAAAATGGTAGAGAAGCAAGAAGAAATGCATGACCTGAGAAATCTTAATCAATAACTAGAAGAGCAAATCAAAGAGTTAAAATTGGACAAAAAGTCATAAGTATAAAGGTTCAAAAAGATTCAGAGTAATAACATTCTATTAGAGAAAAAATTAGAGAAAATCCCAAAGGAAGCTTCTAAACTCTCAGGAAAACAAATTCAAGTTAAAAAACAAGAATCCACTCTTGTAAAAAAACAAACAACAAAATTTTTAATTCTAATTATTATATATATTTTTTACCAAGATCACGTGGCTACCTCCTCGGGTTGAATGCCTCCCCAGCTTGCAGATCACCCTTGTCCTAGAAGCAGCCCCCTGCTGCTACGTCTCAGGCACCATGGGCCCAGAAGGGGGTCTCGAGGCCTCCTCACCTCACCCACCAGAGCTTATGGCCTTCAAGAAGTTGATAGCGAGTGGCAGCAAGCAAAAACTGAATGAGACATAACACAAATTCATCAAAAATCTAGATAGTATCCCCATTGTCTCCATCCCAGCTGAATAAATGTGTAGATCAGCTCTGAAGCTAGAAGATCAGGGACTCATTGGACAGTTCACAGGCTTGTGGCCTTCTCCCAAGGCAGTAGATGCATGGATGCAGAGGAACTAGAGACTGTTAGTAAAAGAAGTCATCAGAAACTACTCCATATGCAAGGGATTCTTCGTATTCATATTTGAAGAAGGAGAAGACAAAAGTATCATATTCTAGAACAAACCTTACTTCATGGGTCCTCATGGATTATATTTCAATAATTGGACTCCAGAATTCGATCCTACACAAGATGTGTCGTCGGCAGTTTCGGTGTAGGTGTGCCTCCCACACTTACCCTTGCACTGCTGGAATCTAAAGACACTGGAAACCATTGGCAACACTCTTGGGAAATACATAGACCATGCGGAGAGAAAGGACCAATACTCCTGTGCAAGGATCCATGTGGAGGTTGACCTAGAAATAGGGCTACCATAAGAAATCAATCTAACAATTGCATATTGGTCACATATCTAAGAGATGGACTACGAACAAATCCCCTTCAAATGCAGGTGCTATCATAGCCACAGACACTTAGCGAGATACTACAAGAAAAAGGCTGAGGAAGAGGCTGAGAAATCTAAAGAACAATGGACCTAGGCACAGAAAACAGCCTCCGCAAAGACAAATAGTAGCAAAAAAGGGAAAAAACATCGATGGGATTTGACGTGCTAGAAGTAATCCAGGAACAAGAGAAAGTATACAAAGATCAGTCAAGGGAAGAAGTGGAGGAAAATCCCTTTGAAACACTTAGGGTAGTAGAAGACAACACAGAAATGATAACTAAGGAGATCGAACAGTAACCCCCTCCCTTGTCAGTTGAGAGGGAAACGATAGAAACACCCCACCCCGGATCTCCAGCAGGGATATACTCCTCACCTACCTACGTTGAGATAACAAGGAAAAAAACCCCGGAATACTCAGGGTCTTCGAAAGATGATTCCTTTGACAATCCCCCAAAAAAAGTTGGGAGGAAATATCCTAGAGAAGCGCGAGAGGAAGAAGCAGAGAGGCAAAAAATCTAGAGCATCCAATCTACAATCAAAATGACCATGGGGAGAAACACTAGAACAAGACCTCATAAGGGAGGTTCATCCCAAGGTTCATCCCATCCCAATCTCAGTAAATAATGTGACTAGTCTCTTGGAATTGCAGAGGATTGGAGAATCCTTTGAAATCCGAAGCAGTAAAAGACCTTCTGAAAATAGAAACCCCTGATATTCTCATGATCCAAAAGACAAAGATTGAAGGGGAAACCCTTCTTCAGATCAACAACTCAAAGTGGAAGAAAAATTAAGGGAAGGTCATAAGCGCTAGAGGCACCTCTAGGGGCCTAACAACTCTATGGTCGGATGACGAGTTTTCACTAGAAATCTTTTTTGAAACCCGACATTGGATCTACATTGAACTCTACCATATAACAAGTAAGCTCACCCTTTCACTCTTCAATATGTATGTTCTTGTTCTCCAATTAGAAAAGAAATACTGCTGGCTAACTCTGGCATACTTCATTGAAATTTACTCCCCTCGGAATATAATAATAGCGGGGGATCTAAATTTGATCTTTGACCCAAAAAAACAGAGAGGAGGGAACAAAGACAAGGACCAAATTATTTCCCTGGTAGAGGACCTCATGCAGAAGTAGGAAATTTTAGACATCAATCCAAGAAGAGACCTTTTTACATGGACAAACAACAGAGTTGGGGTAGACCACATAGTTGCTCGTCTGGATCATTTCCTGGTTCAAAGTTCACTGTTGGAAAAGAGGGTGATCTCCTCCAAAACTCTCCCAAAAATTACTTCAAATCACAAACCCATCCTGCTTCAGTTTGAAGATGAAGAGAATCTGGGCCCCATATCCTTTAGATTTAGCCTTCTCTAGATCGAAAAGGAAGGGTTCAAGGAAAAGGTAATCTCAGCTTGGTCCACAACAGTGACTGGCCCCCCCTCCTTTGTGTGGGAGCAGAAACAAAAGGCCACAAAGGTAGCTCTGAAGGAATGGGTTAGAAATCCCATCAATACACCAATAAACCACATAAAGGAGACAAACCAGTTGTTAGAGAATCTCCAAATATACCTTGAAAGCAAGGATATTACCAATGCATACCTTGAAAAATAACAAGCAACCCAAGCCAAGTCTTTTCTCTCTTTTCGTCAAAAAGAAGAGTTTTTGAGGCTGAAGTATTGAAGTCTGTGGCTAAAAGCAGGAGACCACAAAACCTCCTACTTTCATAGATAGTGCAGAGCCAGACTATCCAGGAATCATATTTTTGAAATCACCACTTCAGATGGGACTCTGCACAAAGGCCATGATCAAATTAATCTTGCAACTGAAACTCATTACCAAAATCTGTTTAAAGACAATATAGAAGGAAATGAGGATGCCATCTTTGATTTCCTCTCCCACATCCCTCTATTAGTCAACATTGATGATAACACAGTTCTCTCAAAGTAATTTACTGCAGAAGAAATCTGTAGCATAGTTTGGTCCATGGAACCAGACAAGGCCCTTGGGCTGGATGGATTTTCAATCCATTTTTACCAGCAGTGTTGGGAAATCATCAAGATTGATTTCCTGATAATTGCAAAAGATTTTCAATAGAAATCCAAGGTGGGTGGTAGCACAAACTCCACCTTTCTTGCTATGATACCCAGAGAAGTGAATCTGAGCACTTTTGAAAGATTCAGGCCAATCTCAGTATGCAACTCATCCTACAAATTTCTTTCTAAACTACTAGAAAATAGAATTAAACCTCTTCTTGGGAAAATCATCTCACCCAGTTAGGGAGTTTTTATCAAAGGGAGACATATCATAGACAACATGATTCAGGTACAAGAAGCCATCCACTCTAGCTACCATCAGAAGGAGCAAGGAATGGCAATAAAGCTTGACATGGCAAATGCATTTGACTAGGTAAAGCACTCATTTCTTTTCAAATTTATTCTCTCCTTCAGATTCAGCTCTAATTTTGTCAAATCAATCAAATCATGCATACAAAAACTGTGGATAGCTCCACTTGTAAATGGCAGACCAACCAGCTATTTTCAAGCCTTGAGGGGAATAAGGCAAGGCTGCCCCCTTTCTCCATTTTTGTACATTTTGATGGCTAATTCATTGACTATAAATCTAGCTGCAGAAAAGAAGGTTGGGACAGTTCTAGGAATAAGGATAATGAAAAGAATTGAGCGTATTAACCATGCTATTTTTGCAGATGATTCACTGCTGTTGGGGGGAGCCTCCATCAACATAGCCAAGTTTTTCAGTGGAATTCTACAATACTTCTGCGGTATATTCGAAGCTCTCATCAACAAAAGGAAGAGTGCTGTGTATGGTTGGAATGCAGAGCAGAAAGAAATTCATAGAATTGCAAAATATCTGGGCTTCATTGGCTTTGTAAGTTGGGAAAAAATAAAATACCTCACAATCCCCGTAACCCTGGGGCCTAATAAAGCCTCGCTGTGGGATGAAGTGCTGATAAAAATGAAATAAAAAATCAGAGCCTGGGGTGGCCAATGGCTCGCCAAAGATGGAGCTCATGTTGGTGAAAGCTGCACTCTCCTCACTGCCAATTTATGGCAAGGTGGAAAAGGAAATCAAAAGAAATTCCACTTAGTAAAGTGGGACACTGTCAAAAGACTGCTAGCTGAAGGAGGATTACAGATCTGGGATCTGGGGCTAGTGAATTTGGCATTGGGATGTAAATTTTCGTGGAACTTACATTCAAATAGCAAACACCCTGCCAGTAGAATTATGAAGGTGAAATACATGAGAGGAGAACCTCTGCGCAACCTATAGATAGTAAAAAATCTCAAAGGAATTTTTACGTGAAATCTCTGTAGAAGAGGGCTCGATTTTTTCCAAAAAAATTTATACAAGATCCTTGGCAATGGGAAAGATACATTGTTGTGGTAGGAAAACATAATGGGAAAGCTAGCTTTGGATAGCATGGAGGGGATAAATGGTGTTTGTGACTGGTTAAAAATGCAGTGGTACACCACGGTGGAAGCTATGTCGACTTGGGAAGAAGATAGAAGATGGCACGATTGGGCCATACCATGATTGCCACAGTAAATTGAACCTCAAAAATTGCAACCCCTCACTACTCTATTAGATCTGGCGCCAGTCCATTTGCAGGAGAAATATAGCTGAGGATGGGGGGAAATAGTTCTTATACAGCTGCGTAGGGGTTCATCTCTCTGCAGTCAAATTATGGGCCGAGACTTCCTGTAGAATTATAAAATCAAGTCTGGGATCCAAGTAGTCTCCCCAAGATTTTTTTTTTCTTTTGGGTTCTGATGCATAGAAAGGCTCGAACTGGAGAAAACTTGACAAAAAGTGGTATAATAGGCCCCCACAGATGCATCACGTGCTGCAGAAATTTGGAAACCAATGACCATCTGTTTGTGGATTGTAAATTTTCTCAGGAAGTATAAACTCTCACTCTTCATGGACTCAACGTCCCAGTCCTAGAGAAAATATCGCTAGTTTCGCTATTATCCACCTGGAAATCGAGATATCCCTACCCAATCCAAGGTAAGTCTGCTTGGAGTGGAATTTGGGTAGCAATCCCCAAATACGCGTGTTGGAATATTTGGATGGCCAGAAATGATAAAATATTCAACAACACCCAGCAACTACTGCTTAAGGTGGCTGCAAAAACCAAAGCTTTCCTCATTGAAATGGCGGGAATTCAATCTATTAAGATGGGTTATACATTTCTCCTGGAAGAAAAAAAATGCTGGGCACATATACTTTTAGATATAGAAAAAAGGATCTTGGACGACCGAGGAAAAATCCAAGGTGGCGGCTAAGAGACACGGAAGCAGATTTCCAAATTTGGTGGAGGCCACAGGGGAAAGCTTCGATCTTCTTTGATGGTGCCTCTAAAGGCAATCCAGGGAGGGTAGGAGCTGGCGGGGTGATTTACTCTGTGGGCAGTAAAAGAGTTGATAGTTTTAGTTGGGGACTTGTCTAGAAAACCAATAATCACACAGAAATTCTTGGGTTATTTAAAGCCTACTAGATAGCTCGTGGGAAAGGGATCAAAGATGTTCAAGTCTTCGGGGACTCGAAAATCCTGATAAATATTCTAAACACTTATGCTCTTTTCAACAATCCTTTGCTCAACAAAACCTTACAAAGGTTGAGGTCAGTGATGCATGATTTATCTTCATATATATTGTTTCATATTTTGCATGGTTCGAACAAGGAAGTCGACGCCAAGGAAAATGTGGGCTACTTACTACCACAAGGAGCCCTTAGGATAAATGAGGAAGAAGCTCATTGGGAACTTATCTCGTAGTTCAAATTTAAACAGAAAGGGGCTGAATTAGAAGTCTTCAAAGAGACAGATGATTGATTGTAATAATGGTTGCTTTGGCTAAGGCCCATCCTATATTCTTTTTATAAATTTATAATAGTTTTAGTTAAAAAAAAAACTCATTTTTGACACCCAAACCATAAAAATCATTTTGACCAATGATAGGGTCAAAATTAACATAAATGAAGGAATTTGATTTCAAAAGAGAAAGAAACAAGCTAAACAGAAAACGAGAAATTACATCCAACAAAGTGATCAACAAACAACTCCAATGAAAATAGATCTCAGATGGACAACTTCACAAATGATGAGTCAATTTTTCTTGGGAATTCGTAACTCGTATTGTTTCGTTTCGTCATGTGTTGCAGTAACTAACACAAAGATCAAGAAGATGTCATTACAAACAAGAAATAAGACGTAAGCCTTGTCTTTAATAAATCTTTGAGGACAAATCTCCACTTAAGGGGAAGACAATATAATGAACAAAATATATAATAAATATGCATTAATAAATATTAATAATATTGATACATTAATTAAATAGTTAAATGAAAAGGTAAATGAAGAGGTACCTTATGAAAGGTTGTTCCTCATCACCAAGGAAACCCGTGCATGGGTATTTATACAAGCATCATTTCTTGTGTAAATCATCATTGATATATATATTTACTGTTATATATTATCCAATATGGAATTATTTTCTATTGGACTATTCAATTGAGATAGCTTTCGAGAATATCCAGATACAGATATTACAAGCACATTGAGAAATCTTTGTGAGGGATTGCTATTGTTCCTTTTCCCCAGTAGAGTTGTTGGCCAACTTGAGGGTAGTAAGCTGGTCAAATAGAGATATTTGATGCAATGAGCCTAAGGTTAGGAAGAACGTTGTGTTTGCAAATTTAGTCACTCGGGATAACCTGTTCAAGATAAGTATCCATTTTATGATATGTTGTTGTTGTGATATTATGTTTAAATTGTTTAACTATGTATAAATGTTCTCTATACATTGTGTTATTATTGCGCACTCTTGTTTGGGTTAGAAATTAGATATGTATGAATGTGTCAATGTTATAGATCAATTTCCACAAATATAATGAATGCAATGCGTAATGAATATTGCATGTTTGTAGGAATGCATACATAAGAAAACAATTATGTAATGACATTGTTAGACATCATGACGCCATAGAACAACTTTTTGTGTGAGTGAGTAGATACTAGAATATTTGGAACCATGCTAAAAAGGTATTTGATCATCCATGCATTCTTTGTGATAATTTTGGTTGTTTAGCTAGCATTGATAATTTAGGGTTGGATTGAGATGATGTAACCTTCTTGGAAGAAGATGAGTTATGTTGTTAAGATTCCTTTAACATGTGCATGCTTGTCAATGCCAAACTAAATGTTGTTGTATATGTATATATTATTTGTTTAAGAATGGATGGCCTCAACCTTAAATTCACATCATACTTTTAAATGATAACATAGTCTTCGATGTTGATATAATATTTATTTGGTAATCGAGCAATTAATTGTATTGCATGTTTACTATGGAGAGACATGATTTAGCTATGAGTATAGTTTAACATCTTACTTATTGCATGTACATTACTAGATGATGTCTGGATGTGATAACAAACTCTCCTTATATAAATAGGCATTAAGAAGCCTATTGCAAATCTTATATGACTTTAATTAATTTGACAATCATACTCCAAAGGTTAATGTTGTTTAAAAAGGAGACTAATGCCTCATGCTGCATAGATATGAATTGCATTGTATGGTTATGGCTTTTGTGGCTTTGTCTACTATCGAGAATGGTGTTTTTATCCCATTTAGCTTTAAAAAAAAAATTGCCCCATTTTTCCCAAATGGTCACTGAAGGTAACGAGTATGTTACAATGTATTTGGAAAAAACATGAAGATTCAAGTAATGGTCCAAAAAATTAAATGCATGAAGGTTAGACATAAGGTTTAACTTGACATACGATTCATTAAAATCCCTCCAGTACGTCAATCACTAGGATATCAACACAGATGGATCAGTGTACAAGGAACTTGAAGATCGTTGCTCAAAAAATCTTTTAGGTAACAAACATAATGGCACACAGTTGACAAGTAGAAATTGAGCATTGATTCATGAATGAAGTAGTTACAGAGAGATAGAGTGTATATTGATGGGGACGAACAATAGATAATATCAAGGTAATGACTTTTAATGGTTTGGTAAAGTTGTGGTTTCAAGTGTACCCATGATTTACATTACCATGGATCTAATTGACAAGTGAAAATCTCTCTCATTCTCTTTTAAACCTTTAATATAAGTAAGGGAACAAACTTGAAACCACTTGCACAGACCACAAACCATCCGATCATCAAGTTGAATCCTTTATAGGGTTGGTGAAACCCTAGCTCAATGTATCCAAATAATCTCCACAGATAGTCAAATTTTCAACCAATGAGACAAATCATTTCTACGGACCATGGGGTGTTCAGTCAGGGATCCATAATCATTTTATTTTGGGTCGAATGATTATTAATAGGTGAACGTATATACGTGACCTTCGGTAAACGTTCTAATCATCATAATGATTGTTGACGTAAACTCATACCCTAGGTTCTAAACCATAAACTTACAGTACCCCAATGAGAATCGATATTTTTCATTATCCAAGAAGGGAAAAATATGACCCGAGACTCTAGTGAATGTTTTACCAAAATTAGAGATGCTTTAACTTAACAATTTTTATTAATCAATCACCACATATATGAATCTCATAAGACAAATCAACCACATAAATCATTCAACCATAAGACATAAGATATACCTTGGGTAAACCCTCCAAACACAGAGGATGAAAAACCCAGCAAATTTTTGAGTATGATAGATAGATTTGCAGAGAATGGTTTACAACACATAAGCAGATTATCTGATAAGAGATGTCACCTCAGCAGTAGAGAAGAGAGATCCAATAAAACTCTGTAGTCAAATGTATTGAATTTTCCATATGCCTAGCATATTAATAACAAGCCAAAACACCTATCATGCCCAAAGATATGTGCCCTTCCTTTCACTATTAGTTTTTAACTGAAAGTTGACTGACTTGAACTGAGTCTTTTAATCTTTAACTGAATCTATGACCATAAAGTTAAGAGGCTAACTGAATGTCTTTGGTGCTTCACATTTAGTGCACACTTTTTATATTAACTTCAACATGGATCTTCTTAGTCAGCTGAATGTTAATCACTTAGTTAACAATCTAACTTAAGTGTCATCAATGCTTCACTCTTACGACCATCCATGCAAAACATTTGCATGGATCTCTGTAAGTTTTTTTTAATTAATTGAAACACATAAGTCTTTATTAATTCAATTACATTATTTACTATTTTTTTATCTTTGCATGGATCTCATAGACATTCCTTATTTAACTGATACACTTTATTTAAAACTAAGGCTTTAACTGAAGCATTTACAATTCGAGTTCACATGAAGGCATACATAGGTAATTTGAATTCATTCTCTCTCTCAATGCTTATCTCTTTATCATTTATTATTTACCACATGGTCCACATGTGTATTTATTTATACAGCTTATCATATCATACTTAGAAGAATTATTTCATACCGATGATCATATACATTACCCCAAGCCATATAGTTATATGCTAAAGTAATTCACTCTAGGGGTAGCTAAACCCTAAATGAGACTTATAGCACTCAGTGACCATGACTAGTAATACATCACATAGTATAACCACTTTACCAAGAAAAATATGCCACCTCAATAAATGAGGATATTGGTAGGACTTGATATTACTTACAAGTCTACAGTCTTGATATTAATCACAAGACTCAGCTTGATATTACTCACAAGCTCATCTCCATCACTGGAGGTTTATCTCATAGGGTACCTTCTATGAGAATGTTTGACTTGATACAAACCACAAGTCTATGGTATCGATACAAACCATATGAATTTACAATACAAGCATCACTGCTTCAATCATATGATAATATAGATAGGATTTGATACAAACCACAAGTCCAGAGAATGACTCTTGATGTTGTACACTCAACAACTCTCACAGGGATTACTGAGACTGATATAAGGTTACATTTTGATAGGCATTCACCATTATTATATCCTCTATCATTCAATAATAACATATATAGATTTAGATTCATACACATTTTTACCATCATACATAAGTGATTCAAAATAGATAGTACGCCCAGTCCATTAATATTAAAAGCATTACATCTAACATTTCTTTTTGTAATACATCAAAACTATATAATTCAAAATACCAATAGCACGAAACCAAAATATTCTCATCTTTTAAGTGTTTAAACAACCTGACAAACAATTATCACTTTTACTATCTTGCAACTAATAATACTTAATCATGAACTAAGTATCTTGTACTTTGCAAGTCTCAATACAATATACTGCGTAGTTGACCTATTACAAAATATATCATTGCACTGAGAGGAGCGAGGTGCTCTACATTCCAGTATGGGGAAGATATTGTAACGTAATGTACCGTTACATTATCGAAAATAAAAAGTAATTAAAAAATTCATATCAACTCATAAAATAAAAAATTATGAAAATTAATTAAAAAAATCCATGCCCACTTAAGAAATTGGATCTCTTTCGATACTTAATAGATTTGAGTTTAAGATGAATCTACACTGGTTCATTTGCAAAACTCATAATAATGATACTAACGTAGCACCAGCCGTGATACCGTGAATGACAAGCAACAATGGAAGGACAAATAGAAGTCACACCATTCTTAAGATAACCCAAAAGTGATTGGGTCTACAATGGTAAGTCAAGCACCTAGATTCTACCATCAGAGGCATGCCCAAAAATTGTGACCATGAACTTTCAATAGTACCATCCCACGAAGGAGACTGCAATGTGGGAAGGTAATGAGGATGGCAGGTATCTGCAGAGCCACACAACGCAGCCAGTTTTCATATGCCCCATACGACTCAATGATGGTGAATAATAAGCCACAATCAATGATATACTAAGTTTGGGGGCATTTCGGTCAATATACACCGCTTTCATACACTATGAGGGATAATATCATTTACATGCATGACATGGAGCTTCGTCATTATATTTATAAAGAGCTCCTTCGTGAGAGAACCTTGTGATTTTGGTTGAGTTTCAAAACCGCGAGTAATACCATACTTATCTTCACATTCAATGGTTTCGAGTTTCGAGTAATACCATAATCTAACGCATATCTAATGCATGGTTGATATTCGGTTTGTCTTTACTAAACTTTTATTTATTTATTAATCAATTACTTCTTTTTATTTACATAATTTCATTTATATTTAATTTTATAACCATAAACAACATTTTAATCTTTTATCATTATTATTTTTAAATGATTTCTAACTTAATTTGATTTCTATTATTTTATAACTTATGTGAGATTTATCATTGTATATATGTTTTCAGCTAATATTTACATGTTAATAAAAACATAGAACTCTAAACAATACATGAGTTTTCATCTCCATTTTCCTATTACCATCCTTCCAAAGACATTGCTTCATTGTTTTTGGCTTAGTCAATTTGAGCATCGACAAACTTAGAAACGGGGAGTTAGTTGAAGTGACGACAAAAATAAAGGAATATGAAACATGTAATTATTTATTGATAATTTTGTAAAACGATCAAATCAAATTATGAAATTAAAAAACAAATTAAAATTTAATCATTCACATATAAATTTAGTATGAATTATACATTTACATATAAAAATTACCCATAGGATCATCATATGTAAAAGAAGAAGAAGATATATGAAGCAATAAAAGCTTTTTTAATGCTCGTAGATTCTCTAAAATGCTCATAGATAATCTGAATCCCACATGTTGGTAAATAATAGTAAATATTGATAATAGATAAGATGATAAATAGTTACATAGGTTTGGGCTTTATATAATCTCCTTATGCACATTTTCGTAAAAAGGCATGACTATTGACTTTAGATAGTCTTTTAATTAATAATAAATTAATATTACTATTATTTTATTATTTTATTGTTACATTGTCTTCCCCTTAATAGAAGCTTTGTCCTCAAAGCTTCATTGACAACAATGTTTAATTTTGCTTGAACTGTCATCTCTGGATCCTTTGTGACACTTGATGAGATAAGACGATACGAGTTACGGATTCCCCATGAGAATTGTCGCATCGTATCTGCTGTGGTCCATCCCAAATCTATTTTGATCGGACCTCTAAGATCGTTTTGGGAAATGGGTTGTCTCAATCGTTGCTTAGTATGTCGAACTGTTTGCTTGTCAACATAACTCTTTTGTGAATGCTCATTTTGACCATGTCGTTGGTCAAAATGACGATTATAATTGGGATGTTTGTAAGGCGTTTGTGTTGTTTGTTTTTCTTCCTTTTGAACTGCGGCGAGGACTGCCTTCACTTCCTCAACTTGACTTTGTTTTTCAGAGAGTCTAGATGCTTCTTTTTGGATTTGCGCTATTTTGTTCTCCAGTATATTGTTCTCACTATGAATCTTCTTGAACCTTTTGTCTTGCGAATTTTTGTCCTCTTTTAACTTCTCGATTTGTTTCTCTATTTCTTGATTAAGATTCTTTAGGCGCTGGTTTTCTTCTTGATTTTCTAGAACTCTTCCTTCGAGGTCTTCATTGAACTGTTCCTTCTTGCGACTATATTTTAGTTTTTTAATCTTCGCAATTAATATTTTATTATGATTTCTTAATCGATATATTTCTTCATTATTACTTGTTAATGTGTTATTGACTTTCGTAATTTCCAACTTGTGTGCTTTTTTTGAGTCATCCTCTTTCTGCTGGAGTTCCTTAATCTGTTGCTGAAGGCGACAATTCTCTTCTTCTTGGCATTTTACTTTTGTTTGAATTTGCATGATTTTGTCATCTTTGTCCTTGATGATTTTGTTTAATCGTTTTATTTCTTCTTTCTTCTTGACTGCATCTTTCATGATTTTTTGGTTTTGTAGATTCCAATTGGTATATTTTTGACTCATTAATTCCTCAATTTGAGTAGATAATCTCTCAATATGGATTTTTAGATAATGATTCTCC
Organism: Pseudotsuga menziesii; assembly: GCA_001517045.1. Lineage (NCBI taxonomy): Eukaryota > Viridiplantae > Streptophyta > Pinopsida > Pinales > Pinaceae > Pseudotsuga > Pseudotsuga menziesii. The sequence goes on along the minus strand of LPNX010366395.1, from coordinate 31,318 downwards.
CGCTCTATTAATCCTTTAGAAATATCCAGCTTTTCATGTCCAATACTTTGTCCAATGCTACTTGTAGTTGGGACTGCAGTTCTAATTTAGAATTCGCCATAATTCTTGACTTCTGGTGTTCTTTGACGATAGTTGGTTTTCCTTTTGACTTTTGAATTCTTCTTTGTTTTTATCTTCTTTCAATTTGTTTTCTTCTTCTTCTTTTTTCCAAAAGTAATGATTATTTTAATAAAATAATAATTACTAGATTTGTTTTTATAATAATGATGATTAATTAATTAATAATAATAATATTATTAATCCTTCTCTATATATAGTTTTAAATATAGTGTTTTTAAAAAAAAATTGAAATATTAAAACTAATATAAATTAATATTGTTTTAATATATTTAATCATTTTTAAAAACAAGTTAGGGTTTTGGAACCTAAGGGATGGTAGGTGGGAGTATGGGATGAATAAGAATGAAATTCGAGCAAGGAGACGTGAGATATTTTTTTGAATGGAGTTGGAAAGCAAAACCATGTGTTCGTTTGTCTTTTTCTTTTCTTTTTTTAACTTTTCTTTTCCTTTTTGTTTTCTTTCTTTTTTTTTTAAAGTTTTTTTTGCTTTCTTTTGTTTTTTTAACATTTTGTTTTTTCTTTTCTTTTTAGGACAAGGTCCTATTTTTTAAGGAAACCCGAATATAGTGGTTAAAAACCATGCTCTCATACCAATGAAGCAGTAAAAGCTTCTTTAACGCTCGTAAATTCTCTAAAATGCCCACAGGTAATTTGAATCCCACATGTTGGTAAGTAATTGTAAATATTGATATTATATAAGATGATAAATATTTATATAGGTTTGGGCTTTATATAAGCTCACCATGCACCTTTTTGTAAAAGGGCATGACTATTGACTTTAGATAGTCTTTTAATTAATAATAAATCGATATTAATATTAATTTATTATTTTATTGTTACATTATATTAAATATATGCTAGAACTCTTTTCATCTCATAGACTCGATCTTAACACTATGTAAATACCTTTTGAAATAGAAAATAGATAATAACCTATGTTAATGTTTACAAATATCCGAAATAGTTTTAGTGGAATTGTCAAAGCACAATTGAAAACATAATTGAAATAAAATGTATTTAATGAAAACTGATAAAGTAAAAAATGTTCACCTAAAGTATGAGAAAGTGTGCAAAAAAAACTAAAAAAGCAGTGGACCTAGATGTCATGTAGTGTTGATGATAAGTTCTAAGGGTGATAATTGTGTTCACATTAGTGAGGAAATTGGTTTCATAAAAAGCCAATGGAATTGTTACAACATTGTATAATGGTGTTTTACTTATCCCCGAGTGATCCATAATACCCTTTTCTTTTAGAGTGCAAGTTTTAGAATTTATGATATTTTTTTAGATGTAAGTTTATTAACAATATAAAGATGTTTAAATATCATTTTTATTTAAGGTTGTGTTAACATCTTACATATATAACAAATATAAGATATAGATGGTTTATATACATTACACATAACAAAAAAATGTCAGCTTGGATATTGAATTTGAGATGCAAGTTACATTCTTCCTCACTTGAGGGTCAACATCATTAGTGCATCATTGATAGTTTCAATGGCATGGTTCTTATGTCAACATCATTAATGGTTTCAATGTCATGCCTTGTAGATATATACCTACATTGGGCATTTGTTCTGGCTAACGATCATAAAGTGTTATTAGAAGCATTGACCAAACCACCAATTTGCATGATCTCCTTAAGATAAACTCACAGAGTCAAAAAATGTCATTTGGAGGATGGCCTAAGATGATGAGAGTTTATAGAATAATCCTTAGGGTTAACATTTTGCTATGTGCCCTTCGATGTTCTTTCCTAACAATTAAGGTTGATGAACCATTGGTGTAACTAATGAACATGGCTAGATGAGACTTGTGAGAAGGCTTGGATTTGGTGAATGTGGGAGTGTTTGTCACCTTGTGATGATGGTTAATTCTAACGGTGTTAATTGAGCTCACAATAATAAAGGAAGTAGTACATCTCTTAATTGTCTAATAGTATCTCCATCATACAATGGAGACCCTACATGTTGTTTAATATCAATGTTATCAAAGAGAGGTCAAAACAAGGAAGTAATCAAGGAATTTGGCCTAAAGAGTCCTAATAGAGTCTAGCATTAGAATTATCATCTCTCAAAAAGAGTGCCAAACATCTTTGGTTGAGATAACTAAAAATATAAATAAGCTTTTTCCAACATCTCTAAAAAAGCAATAATAGACCTCTTTTAAATCTCATAGAACATTTTAAAATTGAAAAATTCTTGATATTTAAAAAAAAACCAAAACATAAAAAAAGTAATTGAAGATTAAGAAATTATAAAGAAAACATATCCATGTTACCTAAATAAAATACCTATAAATATCAGTCAGACTTGGTTAACTTATCCTTTCACATAAAACAAATAAAATGCAAATTCAAGAAAGTACATTAATATATCAATGGAAATACCTACTCAAGTAGTGCAACAATATAATTGATCAATAAAAATATCTTCTTGTTTCAATGATGTAAATAACTCTATGCAACAATATCATATATTCCTATACAATTTCATATGATGTGGAGTATAAAAAAAGGGATTGAAGATTGAGAAATTATAAAGGAAAGAGATCCATGTTACCTAAATAAAATATCACCCTGACTTGGTTAGTTTATCCTTGCACATAAAACAATTCGAAGCGAAGTTACTTGGAAAGCTCGAATCTCTCAATTTCCAGATTCCAGGCCTGTGAATGGAGTATCTATTTTCGCTAATAAATTAAAGCTCATGGAAGGCGATATTGTCTGAGCGCGTGATATTTTATTAAAGTTCAGGGAAGGCGACATTTTCTGAATATTCGAGGCAGTGGAATCTCATGAATAGTCGAGCGGGGAAGTGGAATCTGATCATGGCAGTTGTCTTTATGAGTTAATGTCAAGGTTCATGAATAGTCAAGCGAGGAAGTGGAATCTGATCATGGCATTTGTCTTTATGAGTTAATGTCAAGGTACATGTAGCGTAATATACAAAATTTTGAAAGGTTAATATGCTGTTTTAATGGTGTAATTAAAATTATATAACATTTTAATTTTTAATTAAAAGATAAAATATATGATTTTTTAATTTTTAATTAAAAAATATGTTTTTTTAAAAAGATTAATTTCTAATTAAAAGATAACAATAAATTGATCTAGTCAGGTTTTTTTTGTGGATCATGTGCTCTAGAAAGAAAGTGAAACAAAACCATTTACAATGACACACATAACTGAATAGGAACATTTGCGGACATTAAGTATTTGAAGTTCATTAAGTGATAAACTTAGGAAACAAACATAAGGTGGAACCCATAAGCATTTCTAGAGGTTAATGTTAGGCCACCTGTAATGCAACATACCAAAATTTTCAAGGCTAACATGTTGCATCAATGGTGTAATTGAAATTGTGACATTTAAATTAAAAGGCCAAATAAATATAATATGCCCTTTGTAGAGATTATTCATTACAAAAGCATAGTGTAATCCAGATTGTACTAGGATGTTTTCTCCTTCCTATGTCAAAAGAAGTTTAATAAGACTAGTTTTCCAAGGTATGGAATGTTTTGGAACATCCTCAATTATAATTGCAGGTGTACTTGCACATATGAAGCTGCAACAAATCTATCACCGTAGTGGAGTTTTCCATGTATTATCCATGATGCACTTTGATGAGAATATGATAGAATAAATTTATTTTGTTTTGCTTCATTCATAATTAAAAGCATTTAGTTTTCAAATATAGGTAACTCATTTTATTTTAATATTATAAAATAAGAATAATATAAACTTATATAATTTGACATATTGAATCACAAGTCTTAACCTATGCATTTCTAAGTCACAAGTGTTAACCGAGCTCAATATCAAAATAACAAAAACAATTTCATGTTTAAGAAAAAAATATAGAAGAGTTTCCTTAAAATTTGTTTTTAGATTATTATCAAATTTATAAAAAAATTGAAAAGAACATCTTACAAAAATTAGTAGCTCCAAGTCAGTGGCAGCCAACGAAGAACACTTTCAAACTGTCTAGAGTAATGGGTATCTAAATTTAACAAGTGCTTCTAATTTCGAAGGCCAATAAAAAAAAAATGAAATTCCATAGGTGATGTTGGGTAAATTCGGTGGCTGATAAATTGTTGATGCTTGGTAAATTCGGTGTCTAGTACACTGTTGATGCTTGGTAAATTCGGTAGTTGATAAATTGTTGATGCTTGGTGAGTGGTTGGGTTAACTCCTTTATTAACATGGTTTAAAACAAACTTCTTATTATAATATGGTACCCACCTCTTTCTCAACTTTGCATTTTTGGATTTTAAAATTGATTTATCCTTTGAAGGAAGGGCACAAAGGCAAGGGAAAGACATTGAAAGGAAGGGCACGACCCTATATTGGGACAATGTTAGGCCAATATAAAAAAGAAAGAAGAAATGGAATGAAAGCAAAGTCATCCATTGAAGAAAAAATCACCCACATACTCTGAATCAATCAAATGGGAAAGTTTCAATCAAGCATGAAAGTTTCAAATGAGAAAGTTTGAATCAAGCAGAAGAGTTTCAATTTCCGTTATTACACATATAATAACAACAATTTACTGCAGGCCACTTATCTAGGTATACACATCTCTTAAGAAGCCTAGGCATACACATATCTTAACAAGCCTAGACATACACATATCTTAACAAACCTATTAATAAAAATTAATGACACTTATCTAGGCATATACATATTTTAATAAACATATTAATAAAAATTAATAACAATCTAAAAAATAATTAACCATACAAAATAAGTCAACAAATTGTTTTCCTTTTTAGACAGTTTGTCATAATTTATTATAGTATTTTGACAGCTAAAATGCCTCATAAAAGACAAATGCCCTTAAAAAGCCAACCCTTGTGCCATTTCATACCTTGAAATGCGTTAAAGTGCTTTCAAAAATCAATATGGACCTGAAGCTGCTTTTAAGAATCAATTTAAGAATCAATATGGACCAAACGGTACATCCTAGAGTGGAATGGTATCTATACTGGGACCTACATTCATACTTTTACACTGATTTTAAGAAGAAAACAATATTGTACCCATCATTTCATACATAAAAATGGGTCAAAGATACTTAAAGAAAAACAATATGCACCAAGCAATAAAGATACTTTAAGTTCATCGCAATAAATATTTTTTTTTGTTGTTGGGTAATATAGAGGTGGTACATCGTTATCACTTTCATATTATATTAGTAATATACATCTTTGATGGTACATCGTTATTATTCACATTGTATTTATGCATTAAAATTAGTGAGACAAGCATATGTTCTACATGTGTTATAACTTAACATTGAATGGCATTATATTATTGATAATTCAAAAGTACCTGCATAGCAAAATTATTTGAAGGAATTAATTTTAAGTTTATTAAATAATATTGAATATCACATTCAATTTTTATTATATATTATAAATTATTGATGGTACATCATTATCAATGTAGTTATCACTCTTCATATTATATGCATTAGAATGGTGAAGTATGAGAGTATGCTAAATAATATTAGATTATATATATGTTGTGATATTTATTTGATTATTCAAAATACGTATATCAAAAATATTTTTATATCAATTTTACTAAGGAATCGATTTTAAGTTCATTAAAATGGATCAAATATCACATTAAATTTTTTGGTAATATAGATTATTGGTGATACATGGTTATCACTCACATCATATATATACATTGAATGCCATATGTGTTGGGATATATATTATTTGATGATTCAAAATACTTGCTTACCAAAAATGCTTTCATATTTATGAGGAAACCAATATGTAACAAACATTCACATAAGTTATGTAGTTATATCATTCACATGGCATTCAATTTCTTAGAATGCAAGTTTTTAAGTTTATATATTACAATGGATCATTTGAAGAGAAATAATGTGCACTAAATTTTATAGTTATGAACACTCTTTTTGTTGGGTGTTAGGGTAATAAGTGTTTATAGTTTCACCTATTCATCATGTCGACTAGTCATTATTGAGTGGTGATGTATCCCCACGCCTCGTCTTTTTTCGTTTGTTTGTTAGATGTTGGTTTTCAACATTGGCATGGTCTTGAAGGATCAAAACATTATGTCAATGGAGAAACACTCCCAATATGTTGTTATCCTATTATGTCTCAACCATAGACTCATGCCCGAATCGCTTATCATGCATATATTCAGTTTCACAATGTACCTTGTCCTTATCCCTCGGTGTCACTTTGGAAAAGTTTCATCATGTTCATCTTATTTACCAAGTTTTACCAATTTTATTTAAATAGGTGTCCTTTAATAAATTTGTCATTCCTTTTCCTAAGTTGAGTCATTATTAACATTCCTGAAATAAAGTTTTTAAGCCCTTCCTATTGGAGGATCCTAGTCGACTAGGTCCTCCCTACTGATTAGAGTTTGGTTGACTCAACCAGTTGCGTTGATTAGGCCGACTAACCATACAGTTAGGAAATTATAACTATTTATATGCAATATATAATAGGTTGGTGAGCCAGAAGATGTAACGCTACTTTTGTACATGTTGGTCTAATAATATAAGATGTTTGTTGCTCCTATCACCACTACTTGTATTCTTTCTCATACCTTATGTATGCATGCATGAGTTTGCATCTTGTTATGTATTGTTGTGCTATTGGTAACCTTAACTAATCCCTTAGATTACAACATTGTTTCTCTTTCCGGTAGTACTAAACCAAGATAAAAAAAGATGATTACTTTTGCATAAATGGTAAGCAAGGAGGAAGTTTGAGAGTGGTGGAATCGAACGATAACAACTTACATCCAAACCTATGCTAGAAGGAACAAGTTTACCATTGACAAGGCTAGAGAAAAGTTTTTTACTAAATCACATGATTTTTTTTAGAAGTTGTACCTCACGAGATAAAGAAATTGATCGATTGGATTCATGAGAAAAATCAACCCTGAGAATGAAAGATTGTTCATGCATTGACTCACTAATGGAGGATGGATGAATTTGTACAACTGGTTGTAGAAGATAAGCAATGACTAGTATGAAGATAGGACTTTAGTCGATGAAATCAAATCCAATTTTTACAATGACTTCCATGATTCCTTTTTCGTCACAATAATGACCTTGTTGAGTAAATACTTAATTAAAAAAGGAGCTGACCTTGACCATCGTTGGGCCCTAGTGCAAGTTCAAGTTGGAAACAAAAACAAAAAGACTAGGAACATTTCATTCACTAGCGAGAGTGGGAGTACTTCCTCAATAAATGGCCACCTTTATTGACCGCACATCTATCATTCGTTAGTAGTTAGGTTGTGAATGAGGAATTCACCAATCACATGATATGAATAGAGAGAGATGCTAATTGAAAAGAAAATATGAGAATTAAGCCTTGTAAGAAGCCAAGTCTGCCTCGATGAAACAAATGTTAGGCCAACCATAAATAAATAACAGACATGGAAAAAATTGAAAGAGAAAATAGATTCAAGAGATAGGATAAGCTGAGAGACATTGCAATTCCACTACATGACAAAAGTATAAATAAATCAATTGAGATGGCCGAGCATCCAAAATACCTACATGAATCGAGGGAATTTCAACCAGACGATAGAAAGGGTGAGGCATCGACACCGGTTGAAGGGTCACACCATGGTGACGACCTTCTAGTCTTTGGAAATTGCAATTCTTAATGTCTAGAGTCTCGTCGATTCTATACCAATGATCATGACGACAAAACCAAGTGTTAGACAAACTGATGATTGGGATCTAGGAATTGGACTAAGCGACAACAGTATACGGTATCAACTAGATCCATATGGAAGAATTATAGACATACTATTGATTTCAATACCAGCACATGGTAACTAGATCATCTTTACGCCAAAATTCGGAAACTATTTTCATCTATTATATTTAGAACATGTGGCGGTACCCAACTACCAATAATGTTATCTATTGAGGCAAGAAGTATTTTGGAATCTCGACCTATCAACCAAGAATTGGTAGAAGAAGTTAGTTTGTCTTGGTACAAAAGCCACCTTAAAGAAGAAATTATGTCTGCAACCGATAGGTCATTTCCAATAAGTAATTTAAATAATAGTTCAGGTAAAAATAAAATTCTTGTTAATATGTATTACACTCGCCCTATCCATTTTCCAATTTATGTTGGGGATGAAGATCCCCACAAAAATTGGATTGTATGTGAAACATTTTGGGAAGCTAACGTGATTGATGATGAGAATCGTCATATAGCCTAGTTTGCAAGTGGCCTTCGTAAGAGAGCACTAATGTGGTACATTAAATTTATTGAAAGCCATCCAAGAACAAATCAAGAAATCAAGAAGAATTTCTTGGAATTTTTCATATGCATGACACCAAACATCTAGCATCCTAGAAGCCCAAAGAAATTACTTAAATACTGGGCGAGACAACCGTGAATAAAACAAAAGATTCAAACATTTATTGAGTCAAATCTGAGCTAAGATAAATGAATCTATTTTTTATTCAATTGTCTGTTGTAGGCCTTCGTCCTAAGATTAGAATGCCTCTTAGTATACATGATTTCATAACATACAAGGATTTTTTAAAGAGGGCCCAAAAATTCGAGTCAAATACATATTTCACATTCGGCCCCACTGGGTAGAGAGTAGAAGGGAAATTGTAAATGATACATAGATCACTACAACAACTTGCATTATGACATGCCGGCTTATGGTGCACAAATTGCTCCTTAAAAGGCCACAAAAAAGATAGTTGTTGATACGGTGAACATTAATGTGACAATTGAAGGTCATTTCCTAAAGAAATAATATATTTACAAGAAGAACTAAGACTTTTCCAAAAGAAAGACAACATAAAACTTTCAAACTTCCCAAACCAACGATTTTTGTGATATATGTGAAAGGTTTGAACCGCATTCAATAGCAGAATGAAACCCATACAATGATGACATTGTTGAACCAAAATAGCGTGGCCTCTTTTGGACTACACAACATAGTGCTGCAGAATGTATAAAGAATCTAGAGAATAAGAACAACAACCGAAAAATTTAGCAAAAAAATATTGTAGACGAGGATAATAAAAAAGGTTAGGACAACAAAAACAATGACCAACGCAATAACATAAACAACCAATGAGGAGGATACTGAGGTTGCATAAGATATAACAACAATCAAGGTAATATTCCTCTGCGTCAAGGATGTTAAAGAAATGTAATTGTAGAAGATAATATATTTTGTATTATTATTGTTATTACCCCTTTCAGAGATGTCGTTCCTTTGGTTATGGATGCCTTTGATGTAATTGGTCATTTAAAGTATTGAGGTAAATCGTCTGTTGTAAGTCGGGTCAGTAGTACCCATTAAAGTATTATTAAAATGTATTTTTGAGTCTTTTAAGGAAAGTCGGCCATAATAGCAAGGAGAAGTCGACCCAGTTGGGTTATTAGGAATCTCAGCTGATCTGTATATATAGGAAAGGTGTCTCCCTCATTTGTACAAGTAGAACACTCAAGCAATTGCGATAGAGAGAGAAGAGATATCCATTTGGAGGAGGGGAATCAGTCTAGTCTTTTTATTGTGTCTTACACTGATCTTGAGTGAAGTCTATATAGAGGAAGTTTTGTTGGGTTTTTCCCCACGATGGTTTCCTAGGATAAATATTTGTGTTCTCTTTTGTTTTCTTTTGCTTGTTATTCTTTCAGGTATCCTTTTTTTTGGTATAACAACTTTTAAAATCTTAACATGGTATTAGAGCTAACCTCAAAGAAGACATTGTGCAATAGCTCATCCGACAATCTGAAAATATAGGGTTTACTATTCTGGATATCTCCCTCCATATACTAGCTGAAAGAGAAGTTCCACTCAACTCGTCCTAGGAGGGCGCATCTTTCAGTTGAAATAGTTTTTCATTATGAGGATTTTCACTTTTTGACCTAACATTGTTGTCGAGATAAGCTAGGGCATCATATTTTTCAAGGTTCTATCATCAGATTCTAGAAAAGAAAAATACATTCTAGCTTGCATTGGAGAGGCACATATTTTCCTTGTCTCATATCTACTAGTGATCGCAGTTGGAAAATTAGGGTTTCCTAGCTAAACCTTAGGTCATCATGAAGCTAGTTCCAGAAAAAGGTCCTCAATTTGGTAAGTACTATCTCCTCTATTTCCATTTGAGGTTCTCTTTCATTAAAGATGACCAACAATACCAAGCTTGATGAAAATCTCGAGGGAGCAGAGAACTTCAGAGCATGGAAGTACGAAATCATGCTCATCCTTGAAGAACATGACCTAGATGGCTTTATCAGGGAATATGTCAAGGAACTGGAAGGACAAGAGGAAAAGGCCAAACACAAAAAGGATATGATCAAATTAAAAAATATCATAGCTAACTCTACCAAGGATCAGTTGATATCCCAGGTATCTTCAAAGAATACTCCTAACGAAATGTTTGATGCACTAACTAATATGTTTGAAGGCAAGAGAATCAACAGAAGAATTACCTTGAGAAACCAAGTCAAGGGTGTGAAGATACAGAAGATGGAAACCATACAATCATATTTCTCTAGAGTATCTCAGATGAAAGAACAGTTGGAAGCCATTGGTGATGTGGTTGAAGAAGTAGAAGTGGTCATGACCACTCTGAATGGTCTCCCTACAGAATGATATTCCTTCATTAGAGGAATATGTGCTAGAAGAAAGCTAACCAAATTCAACAAACTATCGAAAGAATGTGTACAAGAAGAAGGAAGGATAATCAACATAGAAGAGAATCTAAATGACAATGAAGATCAGGCTCTAGCTACACATACCAATAATGGAAGATTCAAAAGGAAGAGTTAAGGTTCATCTCCCAGAAGATCACCTAACTCCAAGAAGAAATCCAGAAGGGATTACACATATTTTGAATGTTACTCATGTCATAAGATGGGACACATTGCTAGATGTTGTCCTCTTAACAAAGATCAGTCTAAGAAGAAGAACCAGAAGTACCATGCCCATGCAACTAAAGAAAATGAATCAGATAAGGAAAGGATCATAAAGAATAAATACTCTAGTGAAGAGTATGTCCTAATTTTAGCTCTCATGGGAGCAATCACTCATGGAAGTGACACTTGGATTATAGACAGTGGTGTTTCCAAACATATGATGAGACATAAGGATTCACTCTCTTGTCTTACCAAAAAATACTATTCTCACAAGTTACAACTTGGAGATGACTATCAATACCCCATCAAAGGAACGGGAGAAGCCTCTTACAAATTAAGAACTGGAAATATCATGAAGATAAAAAAGTATTATATGTTCCAGGTTTAAAGAAGAATATTCTTTCCATCTCGTCTCTAGATAGAAAAGGGTTTATAGTTTCTTTTGTAGATGGTGAATTCCTTATGTGGCCGAAGGGGAAAAAAATAGATGATGCTACTGTAATCGGTGTCGAAGAAGGAGGACTCTGTAAATTGAAAGGGCACACGGATTCAACTATTATAGCTAACACTATCAGTCTATGTGAACTATGGTATATAAGACTTGCTCATCTAAACTAAAAAGCATTACCAATTATGAGCAAGGTAGTCACAGGTATACCAGAGATCCATATCGACCATGAAGGAGTATGTAAAGGATGTGCTTGAGGAAAGAACACCAAGAATACATTTCCAAGCAGTAACAACAAAGAAAAGGGGATCTTGGACATTGTACACTCAGATGTGCGCAGACCAATGTCAACCACTTCCTTAAGTGGGTATGTATATTATGTCTCCTTTATTGCTAATTACTATCATAAGACTTGGATATACTTCTTAAAAGGAAAAGATGAAGTGTTCTGACATTTCAAGGAATTTAAGGTTCTTGTGGAGAACCTATCTGAAAAGAAGGTCAAGATATTAAGATTAGATAATGGAGGAGAATTCACCTCAAATGAATTCAAGGACTTCTGCAGAGAAGTTGGGATTAAGAGGGAGCTTACCACACCCTATAATCCACAAAAAAATGGAGTAGTTAAATGAAAGAATAGATCTGTCATGGAAGTAGTCAGAGCAATGATCCATGATCAAGATCTACCTATGCATCTATGGGAAGAAGCAGAAAGAACTGCAGTCTATGTCCAGAATATAATATCTCACAGTGCTCTTGGAAACAAAACCCCAGAAGAAATGTTCACTAGTGAAAATCCTGAAGTAATCCACTTAAAGATATTTGGTTGTCCTGTATACCTACATATTACAAAAGAGAAAAGATCAAAGTGGGACCCTTCAGGAAAGAAGGAAATATTTGTTGGATACAGTGAACAATAAAAATATTATAGAATCTATATTCCAAGATTCATACCAGATAGATATCAGTAGAGATGTTACATTTGATGAAGATGCAGCCTTCACCAAATCTAGAAACATCCTTGTAGATGAGGAACATGAAGAAGAGAAGGATGCTCCTTGAACCACATAAGTTATCAGACCACCAATTAGAGACATTGAAGAAGCTCCTATACAAGAAAATCATGACATTGTATAACCTCAAGGACTTATTGAAACACCCCAAAAGATGATCTCAATAAAAAGAAGACAATATTGGGCTCATGATGTAGTTAAGGAAGCAAAAAGATATGGTGCACCAACAATAAGCAAACGCCAAATAATCCATTCAAACTATGTGGCTCTAATGAGCAATGTTGTTGATGAAGAACCCACATGCTTTGAAGAAGTGTTGGAGGAGCTAGTCGGCTTTGCCGACTAGACTCATTAGTCAACTAATTGTAGATTAGGTGAACCTCATAGGTTGTGTCGGTTGGTTGAACCGACATGTAGTTATTATAACTGTTTTGTAAATGTGTATATAGGTTGTTGAGCCAGATAGATACTTGGTTTGGTTTAGTGCATGAACCTACATGTGTGTTGAGTAATATAATATTTTATTTTGTCTTCCATTCTTGTCTCTTGCATCTGGTATGTTTATATGATTCTTTATGTGTATTAATGGTAACTTTGAAATATGATTAATTACAACATTGGTTCTTTTTCTGGTGATACACGTACGAATGAAATGACCATGACTAGATGATTTCAGAGCAGGAGATTAAGAACTGGTGGGAACTTAAGATTGCAAACTATTTGTAGAATTGCGCCAGGACAAACAAATCGACTATTGTGCAAGCTAAGGAGAAGTTATTTTCTGAAACACATGAGAAGTTTGTTGAGTCCGTACCTCAGTATTTAAAGAAGCTACTAGATGAATCAGCCGATAGATACTAAAGACAAAGAGTTACACCAGAAATCGACAAGGGGGGGTCAAACAAATTTATCGGAGTTGTTCGAAAAAATTGTCGACGAGTTTTGTGAGGAAAGAGCAGTCAACGAAAGATTCTTTGTAGATAACATCAAAGAGAGATTCTACAACAACCTGACCGAAGAGTTCTTGTGTTTATTGCCGACACTTTAAAAAAAAAATTCTTAATCAACAAGGGTGTGGGTGATATTATCGAACGTCGTTCATTATTGATAGAACCACCATCCAACACAAACTGGGTAGAAAAACAAAAGGAGTGGGAAAAGTTTGTCGAAGAAAGAGAGTGGGATTACTTTCTAAGAAAATAAATAGTTCCACCTGGGCTTACTAAAGCGTTCGGGTCGGTTATGGGGGGGTAGCTGGTCATGTTTGGAGTAGAGTAAAGGAATTCTAGTCGACTTGGGAAGAAACCACTACCAACAATGAAAATTTGGGCCTAAAAGGAGATAATCCAAATAGTTACTCACAAAAGTACTCAAGATATATAGAAGATAGAATGAGAGAACGAGAGAAGAGGCAACATAAAAGGGAAGATATTAGAGAGAAGGATGTTGTGCTCTAGAGGAGAATGACGACTAGGGTGACAGAGAAAGAAGAGAACTTGCCAAAGTTAGGTCATGACCAATAGGAAGAAGGCGTAGATGAAGAAGTGTCACTGATGGAAGAATATTTGTGGATAAAGTGTAGTGAAGCTCTCCAAATTGAGATACCCCAAAACATTATACCTCAATCTCTGTTAAATTATAACCAAAGTACCTAAGTGCATGATGCTGTTCAGGAAGAGTTGGGACTACAAGATGGTAATTTAGGTGTATGGAGTCGACTAGACACCGAAGGAAATGATGTTGACCTTATGGTAATTTAGCAGCCAAAGGAAGGAAATTGGGTCACCTTTCAACCCATTTCATCCAACGAAGTATTCATCTACTCTACCCGGAACCTGAAGGAGCACCCCCGCAACCAATCACAGCTTTAGATAACACAACAAATCAGCTGGATTCACAAGAAAAAACACCCCAGTCATATCAGTTCACCTGGGTATCGACAGAAGGAGGTGACAAAAATTGATTACTTGTCGAAAATGAATCGACAACTATAGATAAAACCTCCGATGGAAATGAGAGTTTTGTCAAGAACAACTGTGTACAAAACAGAGTCACAGAAAGTAACCCACCACCACCACCACCACCACCACTACCCCCCTTCCACTACCTGGAGAAGAAACTGACACCGAAGATATGGTGCACGTCTCTTCACACATCCCCCTCTACGAGGGTGATGAAGATCCCAGACGACATTGGTTCGTCTATGAGTCGACCTAGGAAGCAAAAACTGTTACAAATGAATATTGATAGATGGCAGAATTTGCCAGTGCTCTGCAGAAGTGAGCACTTACATGGTTTATGACGTACATTAAAAATACGTTGAATGCTAATAAGGAACAAATTAAACAACAATTCATGTCATTCTTCAAGACTCCAGATGCAAAAAATATGATAGCAAATAAATGAAAGACTATAGTCCAAAAACTGACAGAAACAATCTGGGAGTACGACAAAAGACTTAAATACCTACTCAGCCAGTTGGAATATAATATAGATGAGGAAATATTAATACAATGGTTTGTTTTAGGACTTCTACAAAAGATCCGGATGCATATCAGACTGGACACTTTTGATATCTATGAAGATGCACTAACGAAGGTGTTGCAAGTAGAAATGGACGAAGACTATCCGGTGCACCATGTTGATATCTGTATCGAAGAACAACTGGAGATAATGCAGAAATCGATACAGGATCTAAACCTCAAAGGCCACGAATTCTGGTGTAAAAAATGCTCAACGTTTGGGTACATAAAAGATAAATGTCGACAAGAAGATCGTCGACAAAATGTGTGCTTCGTTCAGTCAAAATGCTTTTGCGACATCTTCTAGGAGCATGGTTTACACATGACAAAAGACTGTCTGTACAACATGAAGAATGAAAAATATTCCTGGTGCACAATATGCGAGGTCAAAATCCATGCAACAACGGATTTCCACCTAAATTTTGAAGAACCGACATAATTACCATGCGGTCTACCAAATAAACATTGTTTCCAAGAATAATAATGATTATAAACTAAGAAATAATAACGACCAAAATGAACAAAACAATCAAAGATAAGACGACCAAAGGTACTAGTGCTGGTACGATAACAATTATCGTGGAGGATATTCAGGTCAAGGCCGATTCTTTGGGAATTGAGAAAATAGACCACAATGACCAATCCAGTGTTACACGTGCTTAAATGAAAGGCATCGACACGCTGAGTGTCCATACAAGGATCGAATCGACCTTAAATTTTGTACCAGTTGTGGTGTGGGTGATCACTCTTTAGAGGATTGTCCCACCATTATAGAAAAAATTAATAAAAATAAGAACGCTAATGTCTTGTCAAGTGTCAAAACATGTGATGTTATTTGCACTAAAAATTTGCAAATTGTCACTAGAAAAGGTACTAAAATTGGAAATGACAATCCCAGAATAAGCAAAATAAAGAATAAAGATGACTATCCTAATCTCGTCATACAAAAGCAATTATATAATGATGCATCAAATATATTTCAAAAATTAGCTACATAGGAAGAAAATGATGATAACCGACAAAAGATGACTCAAGAATTAATTAATCTAATACATAATGATAATTCCATTGCACAATTTATTGACTTATTGTACAACCTCAAGAATAAACTTGTTATTGACAAGTCATTCTTGACTTCGTATCTCAAGTAAACATCATGACAAGAGATACATGGGAACCATTAGGAAAACCCCGACTGAACAAATCAGGCATATATTTGAAACTTGCCGATCAAGGACCAATTGAACCTATTGGTGTATGGAGGAATGTCGACACAACTATAAAGGGTATCACCACAAAAGTCGACTTCGAAATTATTAACCCTAAGGAAGGGTCTAGATCCTTCCCAGCTCTAGTAGGCCGACCATGGGGTTGAAAGATGAAAGCATCCATCTCAGTCGATAAAGAAAGAATAAAACTGAAGGGATGTGGATAAAAAGTAATTATTCCTATCCATCCATCACAAGGTGAACCATGGATCGAGCCAATAAATGAAGAATTTGATGTCCGAGGACTATACAAAGTACAACATAATGAGGATTACACCGAACCAAATATATATGGAGAACTACATTTAGGAAACCCAGACTCGGTTGGTTATAACTTAGACGCAGAATTATATGATTGAGAAATGGAAAACTATGAACGACAAGTAAGAGAGTGTTGGACCATCCAGGACATTCCGAAAAAACAAACACGTCAATGTTTTTATGTGTCTATATTACCAAAAATATTTGAAAGAAAAGTTAGGGAACATCCATCTCTGGCACCAACAAAAACAAAAAATAGACCGTCACTTCGATATAAAGAGCGGGAATCACCAATCCTTCATGTTGAACAAGTATCTAAGAACATAGGTGAATACAACTGACTTCAAATTCTAGTCAAAACATTTATGGGACAAGCTGCTCGGTGGTGGGATACTCACCATTCGAGACTACAATCATGGTTGAGAGCTTCAATGTTCTTTGTCGAAAGATTTGGAGGTGAGAAGCTAACAAATCAAGCACAAATACCAGTCTTTACACAAGTTCAGGATCCTGAAAAACACATAAGTATATGTGAAAAAGAATGGAAAAGACTTGGATATAAAGATGAATGATTATGGCCACACCTATTTTCGTCAACATTGAATGACCTACCAAACAAGTGGTACAAAATGGAGGAAGCACGAGGTGAAATGTTCTTATAGAACAAACTTAAAGAAAATTTCATCAAGGACTTCAAGTTTATACCTGAAGATGACCAACTAGTTGAAGCTACAAAGCAGATAAAAACATTTCTAAAACTGACTATTAATAACAGTTCGATAGGAACTCACAATCAACCGAACGGTTCATGTCATCATATTCGGTCAAATAAAGTACCACAGTCGACAATTATTCGACTAGAAACTGAACATATAAAGGGAAAAATATTTCAATGGAAATCGGACCATTTAGAAATGACGAAACCAATCATAACAATACTCAAAGTTGAATCGACCAAAAAAGAAGAACTCCAACGGATGACAATGGAAGAATTCCCAGCATCATTTTCACAATTCAAAGAAGGAAGTAGAGAAAATAATGAAAGCAAGGTGCAAGAATTGATGGACGCAAAAGTTAAAACAAAAGAAGTCGACACTCTAATGATGGCAGACCTAAACTTGCAAGAATTGGAGATTACTGGAATGAGGAGCAGACAACAGAAATAGTCAACTTCCTAAAATAATTTCAAGACGTGTTCGTTTGGGATTATAAGGATCTTAAAGTATTAGTTTAAGAAATGAGAGAAATGAAGATCGACATAAAACTTGATGCAAGACCAATAAAAAAATGGTCATACAAACTTGCTCATAAATATAAAGAGATAGTAAAGAAATAAATTGAAAATATGTTAGTGGCCGAAATTATCTACCCCATCGACCAGTCAAAATGGGAAATCCCAATGGTTGTAAAACCAAAGAATCATGACCCGACAATATTGAGAATTTTGTAGATTTCTGCAAACTAGACAAAGTAACTTTGACAGACCCATTGCTGACCCCTTTTGCAGATGAAATCCTCAATGAATTTGTAGGGCATGAACATTACTTCTTTACAGATGGTTTCTCAGGCTATAATCAAGTACTGATTTCCAAGGAAGACCAAAAGAAAACAACGTTCATGTGTGAATTTGGCTCATTTTCTTACAAAGTTATGCCATTTGGATTGAAAAATGCACCAGCTGTATTTTCAAGAATAGTGGTTAAAGCATTCCACGAATATATCTAAAAACAATGGCTACGTATTTCGATGACTAGAGAATTTACTCTATGTTAAAATATCACTACAAATGGCTAAGACTCAATGCTAGAAAGATGCTGACAAATTCAGCTATCACTTAATATAAAGAAATGTATTTTTGTAAATCCTATAGGAATCCTAATAGGGAATATTGTGTGTAAAGAGGGTATCAAGGTCGATTTCGCAAAAATCAAAATCATTCTCGACTTGAAACCACCAGTTAACCCAAAACAAGTCAGAGTTTTATTGGGGCATACATGCTACTACAGGAAATTTATCCACCACTATTTAGACATGACATATCCTTTAGAAGAATTACTAAAATAAAATCAAGAATATGAATGGAGTGAAGAATGCGATGCATCATTCAACACTTTAAAGAAAAAACTAGTTGAAGCACCTATTCTCCGATTTCCAAATTGGTTAGTAAAATTTCATGTCCATATCGACGCATCCGGTATAGAAATCAGTGCATTAATGAAGCAACTAGAAGACGATGGAATGGACTATCCAATCGTATATAGTTGAAGGAAATTAAACAAAGCCGAGCATAATTACTCCATGACAAAAAGGGAAGCACTGGGAATGGTCTTCATACTTCAAAAGTATCAATAGTATCTGCTAGCTAACCCCTTTGTGTTTTACACCGATCACCAAGCATTAAAATATTTAGTAAATAAGCCCTGACATCACGAAAAAATATGTTGTTGGTTACTGCTATTCCAAAAATTTGAGTTTGAAGTTACAGTTTGACCAGGAAAATTAAATTTCAGGCCCGACCACTTGTCGAGAATTGACACGGGGGAGGAACCGACTAGAGTCGAAAATGACCTACCAGAGGTACACCTGTTTCGAATAGAAGTTGTACCTACTGAACTGGAAGGAATAGCCCAATTCTTAGAAAATGGACAAGCACTAGAGGGAATGAGTGATGTTATGGAGAGAAAATTCCTATGGCTTGGGGTGTACCACAACAGACAGAGAAACCATAGTAATCAATCCCTTCCCAATATGCAAGAGAAATAAAACATCTAACACTAAAGGATATCGAATCATACCTTATTCCGAACGGTTGAAGTAGATCCCTTTTGAGCTTTTTCCAATCCCGCTTGTGTTAGCAATTTGCTTTCAACAACAGCAAACACGACAAGCATGTTATATAATATGGTGTTAGATCTACTCTAGCATTTATAATCAATAATGTATAAGCAATTAAACACATCCATGGATTCAATATTCATTTAAATTCACATCATTGGACAGGAAAATATATTTCTATTAATAAAATCAGACATTACATAAGTGACAACCTTTGTTGGCACGTCTACGAACCGGAGAAACCGAGTCCTCCACCTAGGCCTCCACCACCTCAATCCTCCATCTCTCGATAGAAAGCTCACAAGCAAAGGCAAGCTTGGGAAGAACACAAAGTGCTCCAAGGGACAAAGGGATGAAAACTCAAGTACAAGGAAGCTACAAAAACAATGGACTATAGTTCTCTTCCTCTTCAATTCCTCTTCTTCAATGTATCCAAGGGGTTCCTTATATAGTACTCCAATGGGGTAATGAAGGGTTAAATCTGAGTGATCTTGAGGCAT
The DNA here is from genome assembly GCA_001517045.1 of Pseudotsuga menziesii. Lineage (NCBI taxonomy): Eukaryota > Viridiplantae > Streptophyta > Pinopsida > Pinales > Pinaceae > Pseudotsuga > Pseudotsuga menziesii. Next base: position 11,443 of record LPNX010366395.1, on the reverse strand, counting down.
ATGGAAGGCCAAGAGACAAGTGATTCGGATAAACATCAAGGAAAAATCCAAAAATATTTGGATTTAAGCACACATCCTGATGTATGTGGGTTTAAGGTCAATATCCACGTATGTACGCGAGAAAGGGATTAAAATTCGCATAAAACAAATAATAGGTGTTTTTAGGGATGATCTTGGAAACATCAAAGGTACAATATTGGTCCATGGGGTCCAAAGAGTCTACATAGGGACAGGGAAGGCCATACAAGTGTGATCAACCATGTGTGGTAAAATCAGCTGTAATAGATGCCCTCTAATGTGTGAGGTCAGAGGGGTAAGATGATGTCCGAAATACATTATAAATCGATCCCAGAAGTGGAGTGATGAATAACCGGGAGGAAGAACTAGCCATCCATTAGTATAGTACAATAATCAATCTCTGCATATGACTGCAAATACATATTGCAGTCCTGGATACATAAGAGTACAATGGCCATGAATATGCATGATACAAAATATGACATGTGTGGTCACCGCCACGTACAATATATAATAGATCAGAATCTCCATGATGAAGATATACAAAGGATCAAGATATCCATGAAAGCTGAAGATATACAATGGATCAGGATCTCCATAATGGCTGAAGATATCTGACATGCACTGGAATCAAGTCACGAGAGCTGAAATTTCATGAAAACTGGCATGATCAAGGAGGTAACATATGTGGAATGCCAACAATCTGGAAAGCCTTCTACACAATTTGCTACGAGTACATGTCCTACTATGTGAATAGAGGTGTCGAGGTCAAACATAGTAGTCCATTGTTTGATTACTGATCATTGATGTATACCGCTAATAGACGCGAGATCACCCACCGATAATGAAAATGGGAATCAAGGTACTAGAGTGCAATCTAACAAGTGTGAATAAATGTGTTGAGGTCAAACACTTGAAAGGATCCATCGATCAGGGGACATTGATGTATTCCCAAAACTGTTGATGGCGAGAGAACCTACCACTGATGACTGTAAGTCTCAAGGCACTCAAATGAATCTAAAATCCTATCCAAAAATAAATTATCTGAATTCGATGGGATGGAATCCACTGGAAGGAGGGCATTAAGGCATCCCCTATCAACCAACACGAGGTACTTAGAAATGCTGTATAATGTGGAAGGACTCAAACAAGATGTGCATGAACTAGTAATAGTACCGGGAATGGCCAACTGCAAATTCAAGACAACTGAGGAATGACTGACTCAGGATTCAACTTCCTTCGAATAAGAGCATAAAGGAAAATGGTGATTGAATGCAGGAAACATAGACTCGGTATACAAAATGTTAGATTTTTATCATTTAAGTTAGCATTAACTTAGGATCTTAACTGAGAGAATAACAAGCACAACAATCAAACACATAAGACAATGAACAGAAACTTTTTTTCTCATGGAAACCATAAAGGAAGAAACCCTGCAACTTCCTCAAAGATAGAATCAACACCAAATAGAAAAGCCTAAAAAATAGTAAGATGATATTCCGATAGCAGTAGGCTCTTTCTCTCTAGCCCCAACAACTTCTTCTTCCTCAACTATGCGCTACAACTAAGTGTGAGTGAGTGTATGATAAATAGAGAGGCTCACTCTCTATTTATACTAATTCTCGACTTGACAATGACTCACTAGGGTTGAATTCACTAGGAGAGTCTAATAACCCTAGTGCCCTAAAACTGCGGGGACTTTAACCCTTGAACAATAGGAGGGTTACCCACAATGACTTGACATGACTTGTTTACATTATAGAACCTCCCGATAGGAACATCGAGGCATGACATGACTCAAATAAATTACGAACACTTCCTTGGAATAAATATCGGGGCACAAGACATAATTGAATACATTCCAAAGTTACAAATACATCAACACTCCCTCTTAACTAGGAAGGTATTCTTTCGACACAATTTTTAGCACTGGTCTTCTTCTCTGTATCGACTGGATCATCTCGTCATCTTCATCTTCAAGTTGTCTTTATCTTCAAGTCTTCTTCATCTTCAATTCTTCTTCATCTTCAAGTCTTCTTCGTCTTCAAGTCATCTTCATCTTCAAGTCATCATCGTCTGTATCACAGGATATGGATCATCATGACTGCTGGATCATCATTGCTGGATCATCATCATTGTATCATCAAATATGGATCATCACTTGATCTGAATCATCATCAAGTTTGGATCATCATCACATTTGGATCATCATCACGTATGGATCATCATCAAGTCTAAATCATCATCAAGTCTGGATCATCATCACATCTGGGTCATCACTTGATCTAGATAATCATCAAGTTTGGATCATCATCACATTTGGATCATCACTTGATCTAGATCATCATCATCGATGCTATCTCAGAATGGTGCTATCTCTCGATTCTTCTTGTCACAGGAAGTTCTATAGAGCTATCCCTTTTTCATGCTGGTTGTAGGCTTACCCTTCATGTAGGTCTTTAGCACTTATATCTAACCCTAAGTCAGAATGGCCCACTCGGCTCTTACATCTAACCTCATTTTGTCAGAAAGCCATGCTCAACACTCACATCTGACCTCATCTTGTCAGAAAGGCCTAGCACTCACATCCGACCTCATCTTGTCAGAAAGGCTTTGCACTTACATCTGAACTCATCTTGTCAGAAAGGATCTGCACTTACATCCGACCTCATCTTCTTAGAAAGGCTCTGCACTTACATTCGACCATGTTCAAAAACATCGCATCAAAAGGGCTCTTAGTCCCAGAATGAGGATTCCTGGTAACTAAACAGGTGCCTCCATTCTCCCAGAGAATGGCATCAGCCCTTATATTTGATCTAGTGGGAACACATCCCTCAATCACATTAGAATGGCCATGCACTCACATTTGATCATGTAAGACTACATCCCATAGTCATATCATAATGGCCCTCAGTCCTAGGCTGAGTATTCCTGCTAACTGACTAGGTGCCTCCATTCCAAGAATGGCATTCAACACTTATATTTGATCATGTAGGAACCAATCCTACAGTCACATCAGAATGGCTCAACACTCACATCTGACATGGAAGGAACCAAATCCTCTCACCATGATAGAATGGATTAGCCCTTACATCTGACCATGGAAGGAACCTAATCCTTTCATCATGTCAAAATGTCTCTAGGTCTCATCATTTCCCCTTGGAGGGAACCTCGATCTGGAGAACATCAAGCTTGTCCCCGAAGTACTCAAACTTCACTCTACCTAATGGCTTCGTCAACACATCAGCTATTTGTTTGTCCATCGCAACATACTGGAGCTTCACTGCTCCTCTCTACACCATATCCCTGATATAATGATACTTGATCTTGATATGCTTCGACTTATCATGTAACACTGGGTTCTCTGACAACTTCACACAAGTCTAGTTGTCACAATATATACAAGTAGCATCCAACTGGAGATCAAATAAATCAGACAGTAGCTTTCTCAGCCACACTGCCTCGCAACTAGCTAAACAAGCTATGACATATTTTGCTTTAGTTGTACTTAGTGCCACACAGCACTGCTTCCTACTAAACCAAGAGATTACACCTGATCCCATACTAAAGCAGCATCCTGAAGTGCTCTTCCTATCGATGGCACTGCTTTCCCAATCTGAATCAACATAACCCTCCAGGTTAATCTTCTAATTTTCCTCGTACTTGAGCTCATAATCAATTGTAACCTTCAGGTACCTTAGAATATGCTTTGCAGCAATCAAGTGAACATGTCTCGGATCTATCAGGAACTGGATCAAGGTGTTCACATCAAAGCAAATATCTGGTCTTATGTTTGTCAGGTACATCAACGACCCAATCATTTGATGATACATCGTACCATCAACCGCTTCTGATGAAGCATCACTCAATAGATTTAGGTTCGATGCCATAGGTGTGGTTATGGCCTTGCAGTCCATCATCCCGAATCTCTACTACATACTTTCCTTGTCCAAGGAATATTCCATCCACATTCTGCCACACCTCCATTCCTAATAAATAGTACATCATACCCAAGTCTTTCATTTCAAACTCGGTAGCAAGTTTCCTCTTCGTATCAGCAATCAATCCATCCATACCTGTTATAAACAGATCATCCACATACAGTAGGAGTATCACTGGATTGCCATCTTCAACCTTGTAGTAAAGGTTGGAATTTGCTTTACTCTTGGTAAATCCCAAACATGATAGAAAGTCATCAATTCTGCCGTACCATGTCCTGGGTGCCTGTTTCAAACCGTACAAGGATTTCTTCAATCTACACACATGAGACTCCCTGTCATGTGTCTCAAAACCGAGTGGCTGCTCCACATACACTTCCTCTTCTACTACACCATTCAAGAAATCAGTCTTGACATCCATCTGGTGTATCTTCCATTTCATCACTACAGCCAGAGAAAGTACTGATCTAATGGAAGTGTATCTGGCTACAGGTGAAAAAGTTTCTTCATAATCTATTCCTTCTTTCTGGGAGAATCCACGAGCCACAAATATTGCTTTATATTTCTCTATGCTGCCATCTGCAGCATGCTTGATATTGTAGATTCATTTGGAAGTTACAATGGACTTCCCTTCTAGTCTTGGGACAACATCCCAAACATCATTCTTCATGATCAATTGATACTCTTCAATCATGGCCTCCTTCCATTCTTTTCTTTCTACAGCTTCTTCATATTTGTAAGGTTCTTTATCAATAATGTCACATAGCAAGGATACATAACTGGAGCAAGACCTAGTTCTCTTCCTTCCTCTATGTGTTTCTTCTGAAGCTCCATATCTTTCTGGACCTTGGATAATTTCACGTACCCAAGTAGGTTTCCTCTTATGAGGATTCTTCTCGTGAGGTGGATCTACAGGTTCTTGAGGTTCTTCTATAAATCTCGATCTTCTTCTTGAATTTCTTCGTTCATGGTTGTATCATGAATTTTGGGTGCTCTTGTTTCTTCAGGTTCTTCAGCCGATCTATTCCTGGATTTAATGTAGGCTGAATCTTTATCAAATGTTACATCTCTGCTAATGTCAATCTTCTTGAACCCTGGGAAGTATATTCTGTAAGCCTTTGAGCTTACAGAGTATCCCACAAATATACCGTTCTTTCCTGAAGGATCTAACTTCATCCTCTTTTCTTTTGGAATGTGTATGTATACAGGACAACTGAATATTCTGAGATGGATGACTTTTGGTTTCTTACCAGAGAAGACTTCTTCAGGTGTCCTGTTCTAGAGTACTCTGTGTGGAGTATGGTTCTATACATACATCGTTGTTCTGGTAGCTTCTGCCCATAGATGCATGGGAATATATTGATCATGAAGCATGACCATTGCTACTTCCATGATCGTTCTATTCTTTCTTTCTGCAATCCCGTTCTGTTGTGGATTATATGGAGTGGATAACTCCCTCTTAATCCCTGATTCTTTGCATAGCTCTTTGAATTCATTTGATGTGAATTCTCTGCCATTATCTGATCGAAAGGTTTTGATCTTATTTTCTTTGTGATTCTCGATCAAGGCTTTGAATTCCTTGAACTTGTTGAATACTTCATCTTTGTTCTTCATAAAGTATATCCATGCCTTTCTATAAAAATCATTAATAAAAGAAACATAGTATACATACCCGCTTAGTGAATTGGATGACATTGGACCGCATACATCGGAGTGGATGATTTCCAAGGTTCCTTTTTCCTTTCTCTCACTACTTGGAAATGTATTCTTTTTGTTGTTCCCTTTCGCACATCCTTTGCATACACCTTCATGTTTTGTCTGCATTTCTGGGAGACCTTCAACAAATTTGCTTGCAAGTGGTAGTGCTCTGTAATGCACATGTGCAAGCCTTCTATGCCAAAGCTCATTTGGTTCTACCAAGTCATGAACCAAAGCTTGTTTTGGTTGGCCCTTCAATTTGTATAGTCCTCCTTCTTGTTCCCCAATCACTACTGCATCATCGAAAGACTTTCCCTTTGGCCACATGAGGACTTGGCCATCTACAAATGCAACCCTCATTCCTTTTGCATCCAACTCAAATACAGAGAGGAGATTATTCTTTAGTCCATGTACAAACAATACATCTTTTTTCTTGATAGAATTTCCAGAGTCTAGCTTGTATGAGGATTCACCACTACCTTTTATTGGATACTGGTAGTCATCTCCAAGTTTCACCTTGTGAGGTGATTCATGTTCAGATAGTTTCACAAAGGATTCCTTGAATCCTGTCATATGTTTGGAAGCACCAATGTCTATAAGCCAATCATTTCTACCATGTGTGATAGTTCCCGTGAAAGCAGAAATCAGAACATATTCTTCATCACTGTCTTGTCTGTTTCTCTTTGTGGAAAGTTCATCATCCTCTACAGCATGATCATGATGTCTTCTCTTGTTTCCCTTCTTCCCGTGAGAGCTACTTTTGTTTCTAGAACAATCTCTAGCAAAGTGTCCTCTTTCATCACATGTATAGCAAATGAACTTAGACATATCTCTAGGCTTTCTAAAGTTATTCCTTTGATGAGAGTACTTACCTCTATGGTGGCTAGATCTAGTTTTCTTGGATTGTACTGTGAGAGCTTGATCTTCACTTCCCATCTTTTCTTCTCAAGCTGCTATCTGAGCTTCTTCTTGAGAGGATTCTTCCCATAGTCTACTGAACTTGACTAACTTCTTTCTGGCATAGATCCCTTGAATGAAAGAGTCCCATGTCCTAGGGAGACCATTCAAGGTGGTCATTACAATCTCTGCATTCTCCACTTCTTCATCTACTGCTTCAAGTTGTTCTTTGATATGGGAGACCCTTGTGAAGTATTACTGTATGGTCTCCACATTATTCAACTAGTTCCTCAAAGTCATCTTCCAGTTTATGTTCTTTCCTTCAAACAGTTTGGTTAGGGCATCAAACATAGCTTTAGGTGTCTTTAGGGAGGACACCTGTGGTATGAGGTGATCCTTGATTGAATCAGCAATAATCCTCTGAGCCATAACCAACTTCTTCTTGTGTAAGGCCTTAGCCTCATCTCCCTATGGAACTAGAATCTCCTCATTGATGCAGTAGATGAAGAAGTGGAGAATGCGGAGATTGTAATGACCACCTTACAATACATCAAGAAGTTACAAATACATCAACACAAAATTGGGACATGTCCGTGACGCAGGAGGCATCAACAGAGGCTCCATAGGGACTGGAAGCTTAACCAGTCGGTGGAGATAAAATCATAGAAACGAGTACAACTCCTGAAGTCAAACTATTAACCCAACCAATGGATGTGATATACAATTCTCTGTTCGAAGGAGACACGACTTGAATGCTTCCAAAGATAACATATTTTCCTGTCCGATTTTTTGGTTATTTAATTTTTTTGGACTTTTTTCAGATATTTTGAAAAGCTTGAAAAAGAATAAAAGTGCTTTATAGTTACAAATATAGGAGGATACGAGTGTCAAGGGACAAACAAACTAGTTCCAAGAAGCAGGACATACCTATGCTCAATGCAAGGAAACATGTGCAGGATAATGACACTCGAGGGAAAGTCCCCTCCCAGTAAAAAATGGGGAATCAAGCTGCAAAAGACATATAAAAAGGCTCTTCTTGGCTAGACATGAGACAAGCTCGGGCTATATGGATTATAATCAAAGTTAGGGAAGCGGGATTAAGGCTCAATAAGGCAAGCCAAACTCATGATAATGCAATTACAACTTGACATATACAAGGGAGTCCTAGGCAAATGGACAGCATAAAGGTCAAGAGGAGTATGAAGCTCTTGCTCAAAGTCATGGCGGTACTATACAAAGGACTCCCGCACCCTAAAGGAGAAATGTCGGCATGCACACGAAATGCAAAACATGATCTAACTAGGGTACCCATGCATGGGAAAGCTCTACCATTCACAACATGTCACTTCTAATAGCAGGAAGAAGGTTTCGTGACAAATGGAATGGGTTCGTACCTAAGGTTAAGATGAAACGATCATAAGGTTATACAAAGTGCAAACAGATGTGAAACCTAACCTAAATGCCAATTTAGACATAATGCCTGAAATAGGCATGAACGGGTCAAAGCCACAGTCAAACCACACTCAAAATGGATTCCTACAACATCAAATTAGTTCAAACGGTCCAAAATGGTTAGAAATGATCAAAAACTATAGAAAGTGGGTAAAAATTTCAAAAAATTTCTATAAATAGTGAAAAATTAAAAATTTTTCATACCATTTGAATTTTTTACCCAACATAGTGCATTTGAGCTCAGAACTTCCAAAGCGAATTCCGGGAGCATCGTCCAGTAGAATCCCTCCATGTTTGATCCAGGTAGAAAATCATGCCCCTCTCTTTCATTTTGATGCAAATTTTTAAAATTTTCATGGTCAATTTATTTCTTTGAGCCATCCTAACTTAGGCGTTTCGGCCCACGCAGAAATTGGGCCTTTTTCCGTGTATAGGGCTCACCATACACGGAAAATGCATCGAAATCACATACAGGGCCGCGAATAAGGTTTTAAAGACCAGATCATGATAAAAAATTGGTTTTTTATGCAGGATGGTGCTAGAGTGGAGAGAGAGAGAGAACATGGTGATGTTGAGGAAGCTGTGCAAGGTGATCTCATGGCTCAACCAACATTACAAGCATGTGGTTTGTACAAGTTTTGGTGTCTTGGTAGCCTGAGGTTCAAACCAAGACTACTCCAGCTACTGGTATATTATTGGGATCTAGAGTCTGAAACATTTGAGATAGATGGGATGTCTCTCAATATTGAGGTTGATTCTATATATTTCATCATAGGTTTGTCCCGACGAGGGGAGGTGGTGAACCTCCGATCCTGTGGGCCAGGAGGCGGGTTGACCATAGATGAGTACATATCTGTGTACTGCTTTCTGGATACGGAGAAGGTTGCACAACAGAATTTCAACCCAAAATATGACGCCTTGCATGTCTGAATTTCGACACTTCTCTTTCGTATCTTCGACACATCCACTTTTTTTTGCCGTCGGTGGCATAACATTGGATATTCGACATGCTACCAAAGTGGGTTGAAGATTCGACACACCATGGTGTCGCCTATTCAACAGTTTTCTCTTTCAAAGTGTTGATCAAAACTTGCATAAACTGTCGGAAATCCGACACCCTCCGACACTTGAAGGGTCGGCCTTTCGACGGGAAGAAGTGTCGTAGGCATGATGACAACGTCAATGTTTTTATCCAGAAAGCGGATTTTTGACTTTGACCGACACATGAAGCGTCGGTTGTCTGATGGGTTGAAGTGTCGTAGTCATGACACTACCATTGGAAGTTTAATACAAAGCGTCGGTTGATCATCGCCTTCATGTGTTGGATGTTTCATAGAAGCGTCGAAACACCGTCGGAAAAGCGACGCCTGTTGGTAGATTTAACAATTTTTTTTTTGAAAGATTTCAGTTAGAAAAGTTGATCACAAAAATAAATTGTATGTTTTTTCAAAGTTTTTGCTTGAAACTCCTACTCTAGCTTTGCTAATGCATTCTAATGATGTTAGTAAGTTATGGCCTGATATGTTTGGGCATATTAACTTATGTTAATTGTATCAATTAATTAAACAAGATGGGATAGTGGGGTTGCCACCTATATCCTTCTTAGATGGAGTTTGTCCAATATATACTCTTGGTAGGCACCTTGAAGAGAGATTTGAGAAAGGAAAGGATAAGAGAGCCACATCACTTCTTGATTTTTTGCCTGGTGACATTTCTGGTCCCTTTCCTCACCTATCTATGAATAAATAAATATACGTACTAAGTTCTAACCTTCATTGATTACATATCTATATACACAGGTGTCTACTTCTTAAAACACAAAGCTGACGTGTTTGCTTTTCTCCGAGATTTTAAATCTCTCGTAGAGAAACAATCTGGTAAGGGGATCAATATCCTTCACACAGATAATGGTGGAGATTATTCCAGTAAATATGTAAATAATCTATATCCTTTTCATTTACAGTTCTTTACCTGACAACTCTTAAGATGTATCAGTATGGTATGCTTCTATATATCCTTTTCATTCTAGGGCACACACTCTGTCGGTGATCATTGAATTTTATGCATAAAAATAATCTAATTAGTGTTTTAGATATGATATATTTTCACTCAAGATGTCCAAATGAGTGATGATATAGAACATGTCCAAATGAGTGATGATATAGAACATGTCCAAATGAGTGATGTTTGACCTCTTCATTTTGTCAAACATATAGATAAAATGCATGCTCAATTCCAAGTCAACCGAAGGACTAAAATGTAAAATATAAGTAGTTTGTGGATGCCCAATGGAGATATAAATCACTTGAGAAGAAATCAGGACAATATAAAGGATAGAAAAATAATTTAGTTGTCAATTAAAAATAAGGGCCAGAGAGAAGTTCTGTTATTTACAAAGAACTTCATAAATGCAACAAGTGCATAAAAAGTGACTGATATGCTATATCATATCGTGCAATAGCGTATTTAACCTTAAGGAAGAAAAGGCCAACTAGGTCAAAAGAGTAAAAAAAGGCATGACCTTTTCCAAAATATAAAATTGGTCAAAATTTCCAGGGAATTCCAAAAAGCAAAGGTTAGAGGTGCTATGCAGTCAACACTGTTGTCAAAATCAAGGGAACTATATTCACTTCAAAAGAAGGAGTTCACAAAGGTTTGTAAGGATATTGAAAAATCCCTTTGTCGAGCAGTAGTTCACCCAATTGAGAGCTTCTTTGTGAGTAAAGACATTTTCTGAGGAGGCTCCTTAAAGTCTTCTTTTCACATTCTCTATTATGGGGTTTTTCTTCCTATGTTTTTTTTCCCAATTTACAGAGAATACTTTTTTGTGCATGAGTACCTAATATGACTGCAAATTGCTGAGACTCATTTATTTTCTTATTTCATCTAGTTAGGATTATGGGGGGGTGTTATAACTAAAAACTTCTCATATGCTCCTAGAACTTAACTTTATGACTCTTGGGGGGAAAACCACACTCATTTTGGCCACCTAGGGCATATAACCACCACTCATCCCAAACCCTAATCACTAATTGAGCTTAGCTGGACTATTTCCTTAATTTAAGAGGGCACTCCTCAATCATATTGTATGACTAGTAGCTAGTCTCAGTTGGTAACTAGGTGATCCATTGCAACTTCAATCCTAAACTGAACTTACATACCCTAATTCAAATTGCTTGCCTTTAACTAGTGTACTCTACCCCTCTTAAGTAGTGAACTCTATCCCTAATTCAAATTGCTTGCCTTTAAGTAGTGTCCTCTACCTCTCTTTTAATTCAATGAACTTGATCATTTTTATTCTTTTTTGTTCTAAGTTTCTTATGTAGTAATTTATGTTATCCATTTATTACATAATGTTTTGATTGCTGATTTGATTCTCATTGCATATATATTTAGTTTATGTACCTAAATCTATACATGTTCAAATCTCATAATATTCA
>LPNX010366380.1:689174-750107 GCA_001517045.1 Pseudotsuga menziesii | reverse complement strand
TATTTTATACACTATATACATTATTATAATGATTTATATTATTATTTGAATTATTAAATATAATAATATTTAAAGAATATGTACAAAGTTTATAGTCTTAAGAAGTTATAATTAATATTTTAATAAACTCTTCATGTTATAAAACGTCTTTGTAAACATAGAAGGTAGCTAATGGAAATGGAAGTAGTTATAAGTGAAAAATATTTATTTTAAATGTTAAATTTAATAGGTTGTAAATGGATAAGGAAAAGTTTTCACAGTATGATAATTATGGCTTTATCAATAAAAATGGTAATTGTTAATTTTGTGAAGAATAATATGTGAGAGAGAAAGCACAAGTTGCATGGCCGAGCAAAAGTTGCCTAGTATGATAAAGAAGTTGTTAGTAATGCAGGAAAAGATTATTGATGTTTCTAAATAATCATGTTGTTACATGTGGAGAAAAATACATTCATTCTTTTTTTTCTTGTTCATGAAAAATCACATGAAATTGGAAAGATTATTGATGTTTCTAAATAATCATGCTATTACATGTGGAGAAAAAAGTATTCATTTTTTTTTCTTGTTCTTGAAAAGTCATATGAAATTGGAAGAGATTATTGATGTTTCTAAATAATCATGTTGTTACATGTGGCGAAAAAAGTTTGATGTGTATGATCAATAATGTCATCATTCTACTTTGAGTTGACATATGATATTTAAATAGAAGTAAAACTACAATTTTCAATATATTACATATCTATGAATACTTTTTAATGAAGTTGTTTTTTCATATTTTTTGGATCTAAGATTTTGTATAAATTGCGTAAGCTCATGATTTCTAAATATAATTTTATTAAAAATTATTTTTCAATAAATCTATTATGAAATATCATATATTATATATATATAGTTTTATAATGTTCAGTTTCTAAAATAAATTTACGAGTCTCTAACACTATGAAGTTATGTTATGAGCTTATTTAATATTATTAAATTTTAAATTTAAGTTGACATATGTAATATTTAATTAAAATGAAAATTAAAAATTTTAATATAATAGAATATGTTTGTGATAATTTTTAAAGGAGTTATTTTTACATATTTCTTAATTTTTAAAGTTTGTTTAACTTGTTAAATATTATGTATTTTAATATAGTTTTGTATACTTTTATGTGAAGTCTCATATATACTTTAAACAAGAGTAGTAAGGTAGGAAAATAACAAATAACTACTAGCTCTTCTACGCAATGAAATTTCAAGCTCATGGATGCATATTAAGTATCATGTTATAGAAATATACAATGTAAATTTGTGTGATACCACAAGGGTATTTAGACTTTATCCTCAACCTGCAACTGATCATGTCCTCAAATGAATTAATTTACTAGTTGTATGGAGCATGTCCTCAAATTAATTAATTTATGTTTTGTATGGATTTTTTTTAGCTGCCATTTTATTATTAACCAATATAGATCCATCTTAACTTAGGTCCTACGAATCCCCTGGAGATATCAAATCCATTGAGGTGTAAACATTTCTTCAAGGCTAGCACTCTAAAGGGGGTTTAGACATGAAGGGATTTGATTCCTGGTAGAGCCAGATTTAATATGAATCTATATTTCTATCTAAATATACTCCTCTCAGTGTTAAAATAATGATTAATTACGCTTACTAAGTTGTCACTCTCAAATTATAATGATTCATACTTAAAAGGCTAAAGTTTCTAAGTTTATTTCTTATTTTTTAGGGGTGATACCCAAAAGTTTTTAAAAATCAGCTGAATCCATTTTTATAATAAAAAAATCAATATGAATACTAAATTTATGATTTTACAATGCCAATTCCAACCTCAAATTGAATTTTTACAATTAAAATGTTCATAACTTGAAACAACCGTTTATATATCCACTCTTAAGATATCTATCTGACTAATTATATCCTCAAATAATCACTATTAAGCTTATAATGTTCCTTGAATATTGAATATGTTAACTCAAAGTTAATTTTAAAAATTATATAAAATAAATGACAATATATTTGTTTAAAAGTTTTTTTTTTTTTTATGTTTTGTATATACTTCCAATATAATTCAATTTTATTTAAAAAAATGAAACTATAAAATATGAAATACATTATTTGTTGATAATAATTTCAAATAAAAAATAAAATTTACATATATTTTCAAATATATATCCAATTTTAATACAACTCAATTTTAAAATTATAAAATACAAAATATTCTTTTATATAATAACTTTAAATAATAAATATAGTTTACATATTCCATGAATGGCTAATGTTAACATTTTATTCATAACTGCCATCCGTTCAAATAAAAAAATTTATATTTTAGTATCTGAAAAGATATTTCTGGTAACAAATTAGTTTAATTGCTTAGTTAAGAGAAAAAGTATCACTATAAATGATCTCATCATTATGCATTTTGACAAATCATAGAATAATCACTAATAACGTTTTCCAAGTTAAGCAAATTCTATAATTATGAAAATCTTATACAAATGTTTGCTTTGATTAAATAGAAAAAAAACATAAAGGAATTCAAATAGATACTTCACCATCCTAAATAAATTCAAAATGGCCTAATCATGAAACAATGAATGATTGATGTTCAGTCAATCAAGACCATTTAGCTAAGTGGAACTGACTTATGCCTAGAACCGTCAAGCTAATAATTAATATGAAATAGATAACTCTATTATATAAACCCAATCCCTTATATTAATAATGTGAAATAGATATTTTAGACCTCCAAAAATAAATATTTTATGTCTAAAAGGGATAAATATGACTAGCTAAGCACAATAAGAAGTTTAAATTATAATATTAATGTATTTTTTTGAATTTATGATGGCCCATAATAAAATTGAAAATTAATAAACAATATTTTTCTCTCATATCACTCTGGATTAGTCTCAATATTGTACATTTATATGATTTATTGTATATTTAGCAAGATAAATCTAAAAATTATTGTATATTTAGCACGGATAATCTGAAAATTTATAGCATAGATTTCTTTATTTTAAAGTTTGTTTTCATTATTGCTTGAGAAACTAAAAACTACAACATAAAAGCAACAACAAATCCCTCTTTGATTTAATCTATCTTTGTTTTTTAAGTGGAAAGTCACATTGGAAACTATATAAAGTACAAAGAAATAGAAATAGAAAATCTCTCTCTTACAATAAAAGATAAAATAAATGAAAAATCAATCTAAAAAAACTGAAAACTGAAAAACTGCAACTAAGACAAATTTAAAATAATGAACGATATCATTATTGAAAGATTAGAAATAAAATAAAAAAAGAACATAGTATGATTGTTTCCAAAAAAATCAGTGTCATTATTTTTATAGTATTATGTGCTTTCTTCCAACAATTAAATTGTCAAAATATAAACTATTACCAAAATATTAGAGTAACCGCATATTTTGTTTGTTTTAAACCACGGTCCATATATTGTAACTTTATAATTTGAAAACTCAAAAATAGATTCTTTTACATTGTAATGTGAAATAGATAACTCTATTTATAAATTCTTATACATTAGAAAATTTATTATATAAAAAATAGATATGAACTTTATTATATAAAACCAGAATTTGACTTTACATTGTTTTTGTCAATCTTCTATTGTATCCTTATATAAACCCAAAAATAGATTTTAATACATTAGAAAACTTCTCATATAAAAAATAGATCTGAAATTTATTATATAAGACCGGAATTCTCTGAACTTTATTAAATAAAAACCAGATTTTGACTTTTTTGTCAATCTTTTATTGTATCCTTATATAAACCCAGAAATAGATTATAATACATTAGAAAACTTCTCATATAAAAAATAGATCTGAAATTTATTATATAAAACCGGAATATTCTGAACTTTATTAAATAAAAACCAGAATTTGACTCTACATTACTTTCCTATCCTTCTACTATTATCAGAAAACAACCCTCTATTATCCGAAAACAAAACCTTGCAGTAAAATTAGTCTGGTATACAACTAGGCCTTGTGATTGGTTATTTGCCTAAGTTTTAACGGCTGGTGATCTATATCAAACAAATACCCTCGGTAAAATTTGACGTATATACTTTCAGACCAATACTTTTGCAATGGCTGACAATATAAACTGGAATATTTGAGAGAGCTAGCCATGACTGGAACAAGGCACAAAGAAACAGCCAAAAAAACCTTCGGCTAAAGCGCCCAGTGAGGATCATGTGGTCCTCCTTCCTCCTCCTCCCTTTTCGGCTGAAAATTACCCCGGGCAATAATGGGATGGAATATTTGAGAGAGCTAGCCATGACTGGAACAAGGCACAAAAAAGAGGCCAAAAAAAACCTCGGCTAAAGCGCCCAGTGAGGATCATCACGTACAGAGCATGTGTCTGTGGTCCTCCTTCCTCCTACTCCCTTTTCGGCTGAAAATCGCCTTGGGCGTTAATGGGATACTCTAAATCTCTGGTTCTCTGGCAATAATGGGATAGTCTAGATCTCTGGCAATCGGAATATAAAAACTTTATCTCATGTTTTTAGAGTTAAATCTCTCTGTTTCATTGTTTTTTTATCAAGCTCTCACCACATTTCTATTTCCTCGTCATTTATGCAGTGACAGAAAAATCAACCATTAATCTTTAATTATGCAACTTAACACTTGATTTCTATTGAATGCTATCCTCAGACTAAATATTTTTAGAAATTTTAATATTACAATTAAAAAAAATATATATTGACAAACATTTTTTAAACTTATTTAGTAATTTATTACCATAAGTGTAATATATATATTTGGAAACATTTTTTTAATATTCAATATATATATATTTAAATACTATCTATAAATTTTTTTTTTTACTATATCCCAATATATGATGAAGACAGCTTTTACTAAAAACTTAAAACTTATATTATAGAAACTTACTACTTTTAATTTATTTATAATAGTAAACTTGCAAAATAATTTAATATTTGTTATTAATATTTTATGAAATTATTATTTAAATTTTTGTTATATATAATTTACTTTTTATTTATTATTTATATAAGTCTTGAAAATTATTTAATAAAAACCAATTAATATTAAATAAAAAACAAAAAACATCATTAATTATATAAATTAATTTATAATGATCTGAACATAATAAATTATATAATATAACTATCGCAATAATATCACTATTTAAAAACATTAAAATACAAATAATATTATATTATGATATATAAAATATTTAATTTGAATTACAATGTTAAAATTATATTATATTATAATATTTATTTTTTAATGTAAATTATAATATAACAATATAATATTTATATAAAAGATATTATAATATATATTCATATAAAAAATATTATAATATATATACATATTTAATTTACGCTATAATATATTATAATTTATTTATAATATATAAAAAATACTATAAAATGTGTAGATTCACCATTTTTGTTGGATAAGCTCTTAAAAAAATGTTTATACAAATATAAATTAACATTAATATATAAGAGAAAACATTCTATTAAAAATATTATTTTAAAATATCTCAACTCAATATTTAATATAAAGAAACATTCTATTAAAAATATTGCTAACTTTAAGCATGAGCATATATTAAGAAACCTTCTATTCAAAAATTTGCTACAAAATACTTCCACTCAAACTCCCATTCCTATGTTTAATTTATTTTTTTTGCTTCGGTAAATATATTAATATTCTTCCCTAAGCTAATTTCTTATGAGTTTTCAAATTGAAAGTTTTTTCTTTTGCCTCAAAGTGAGACACATTAACATGCTTTTACCCGGAAACATTACATGATGACATCCTAAGTATCGTGGAACAAGCGATTTCTAAAACAAAGTATGAACATAAACACAATCATGAAAAACTTAAACCAAGAACAAAGATGACATTAAAAGGGTCGATAATGAATATTGCACATCCAATAGCAATCTTTTCAGCAATAAAGGACCATAAATATCCTTCATTTTGTAGGATTGATATGGTCAACCACAAAAATATTTCTCATATTCATGTACATGGAAAATAAGACAACAATAATAAATGGAATGGAGTACAAATTCAAATTACAAGCAAAGGAAAATTGACAAAATGATTGCGTAAAGACCAAGCACATACCTAATACAAGTTCTAAAACAAAAGACATAAAGGAAGTAATGGCGTTGTTTTAACACAAAAAGGGAATGAAAAGACTACAACAATAATCTAAGCTTTTAGGACAAAACTTTCCTAAGGGAAGGCAATGTTACAACAATAAAATAGTAAATAAATAGGTAACTATTCTAATAGTAATTAATAATATTAAATATAGTTTATGAAGAGAAGTGTCTCTTCAATATTTGACAGCCAAGTCATATTTAAGGTGTCCATATCCATTGTAATCAATCATTCATTCAATTATTATATTTATACATTATTATTTTGAAGATGGAACATCTTCCTCCTTAACCCGGATACGAGCTAACTGATTACAGCCGGATTCTATTGTACCACATCATTTCTATTTGTACATTAGCTAGTAGGATAAAAGACAACTAAAACGCCTCACTTTTCTAGGGAAATTTTGATAGAAACCAGCTAAAATTGTTATTTTCATAATTTCATAATTTCAACAATTGGATTTAGTTGTCCTAGACTAAATGACCATTTTTAAAACCTTATGGTTCGCCTGAATTGCAATTTGAGAAGTCTAAATTACCATTTTAGCATGAATTACTCTGTCGAATTCTGACGAGTTGGGGGTGTTTTGGTTAGCGCTTATACTTCTCTATACATTAGCACACTCAAAAAACAATCATTTTGCATCATGTGAAACTGTGATATCCATGAATAACAAATAAATTATTTTAAAACTATATTATTGATTGAGTTAAAATTATTTTCCATGCGGGAACAAAAGGGGGCTCTCTCTTTCGAGGGTTTGTTTTCCAGGGCCAGGGTTTCTCAAATATGTGAATAACTGAATAACTCTTCCCTCACCTAAAGAGTGACACCAACTTCGCCATAAGGATTTCTCTAAGTTCCACATGTATTGCTCATAATGATGGTGGAGGATCTATTGGATTAAGAAGTCAGGACCTATTTTTTTAACTAGGGAAAAATTTATCAAGGAGTATGATCATCGTGCCCATTTCCACTCTATAGGAGTACAAACTAATCCAGGTGATGATGATAATGAGGTATATGAAGATGAGTCTCTTAATGGTGGTAGATTGGAATTAGATCAACCTATTCTCTCGTATCAAGGCACCCAATATTCCATTCTAACGAGTAGTATGAGCTCATCTCCCTCCTCGAATGGCAAGGAAAATAAGAAGAAAGTGAAGAAAGGAATTCAAGCTCGTATAGAATTGATAAGGATGACATTCATTGTAGATGTAGGCTTGGTGAAAGTTTGGGAGTTTCTAGCCAAGGTGCTTGTTGGTAGATTCTATGGCAAATATGCAAGGGAAGATTCAATTCAAGGTTGGGTTAAATCAAATTGGAGGCAACTTCTAGGATACGAGTCACATTTCCATGTTTTAACAAGAGGGTGGCTCTATTTGTTTCTTCGTTGTTAATATGATGTGAATCTTCACTTGAGGTGGAATTGGAACTAGGGACCTTTAGGTTTGTTTTCATAGCGAGGGAAATGATAATTTTGACCTATTACACTAACCGTTTATAATATTCAAAATGTCTAGGTAATTATGCTTGGTTTCCCCTTGGAGTTTTGGCACAAAGATGTTTTAAAGGAGATTGGAAACATGATTGGTTCTTTTTAATTATGGAAATTGACTGGGACTTGAAAACAAATAGAAGATAGGGCTGGGTTCAATTTGAGCTCGACGTTAAAGAAGGTATTTTATTGAAGATTGAACTAGAATATGGAGGGCGAGTTTGGAGACAAATTTTGGATTACTAAAAGCTTCTATTCCGTTGTTTCTTTTGTCACAAGGTCAATTGTCTCCAGACAATGTGTGAAAAAAATGGCAACCGCACATTCCTCCAAAGAAAACCTATTGGAAAAAGGAGACTGGATTGTCTTCCCTGGATCCCAATTTGTCTCACAATTATTCAAGTCCCCATCATAAGGTCACAGAACATGAAGTTCAAATGTCTCCCAAGGACAAAGTTGGAAACAAAGCTTTAATTCAGAATGAACGTAAGAATCGTGCTTTAACAATTGTCTCCTTTCTTGTTCCACTTTTTTATAAAAATAAGGAAGTGGTAATTGGGGAAACTATAGAATCTACTTTCAACCTTATTTTGGAGGTTGGAACTGAGCCCAGGTCGAGAGCCTCTCCTTTCTCAATAGAGTTTCCCTTCAAAGTGAGAGCCCGTCAGAGGCTTCTCGCCTTCTGAAGTCTAAGAGTGAATCCTTGAGTGAACATTATCACCTAGTTTCCTCTAGGTTAGAATATAACTTGCGATCAAAATAAATAAATAAAGTATTGTTGGCAGATCCTCGATGGGAGGTATATCCCTGAACTTAATATATGCTTCAAGGGTGGGTAGGAAGTCTAATATCTATAAGGCACAACAGAATGCTACCCAAGATGTCAGATTGGATAGGTAGGCCATTTTCCAAATGGCCCTTCGAGCAAAATCCCTATCAAGGGCACACTCATAATTTGTCTTTCTTTTAACGCCAAAGGGGTTGGGGATCCCCTAAAATTTTAGCCCTAAAAAGGATCATAAGAGTCATTAAGCCGAAAATTATTCTAACTCAAGAAACTATGATGACATTAGAAAAAACAATAAAGACCTTGAAGCCTTGGTTGAAAGGATGGTCCTTACGCACTATGGACTCTAGGGGACTGTATGGAGGACTTCTGATAGTGTGAATCCCTTATCTAAAAGCAATATCTTCATCTTTGTATCATTCAACAATAAGTGTAGATTTCAAAATCAAGGATTTGGGAATCTTAAATGTATATGGTCCATAGAAGGACAAGAAATTTTATTGGGAAAATTTGGCACAAATTGGGCTCTTGAATAGAAAATGGTTAGTCTTGGGTGGAGACCTTAACTTGACAACCTATTTGCATGAAATATGGGGGGATCATCCTAGGAAATGTCCATTGGGATCCTTTTTAAATTACTATTTTAAATCTATTAAATTGGCCACCCTCAAGTCTGTTAAGCTCGAGTCGACATGGAGAAAGGATAGAAGAATGGAGGATGTACTCACCAAGCGATTGGACATTTTCTTATATTTGAATATTTCATGGGGATTAAACTTAGGCTTTGGTAATGGGTTGAAACACGGGGTTTATCGGATAGCCTTCCTATATTTTTTAGTATAGAAAAGGAATACAAAAAACCTCCTGCTTCATAGAAATTTAACATAATTAGCTTAGGGAGGAGGATTTCAAATATCTTATTGAAGACTCTTGAATTCGTATCGATTCCTCTTCCTCCCAAACATGTATGCAACATATGTCAAAAAATATGGTCAAGACTAAAGCGGCTATGAAGTCTTGTATTGTAAATGATCAAAAAAAGAATCACGAACAATTGAAACAAGTTGAGGCAAATCTTAAAGTTCTATATGAAAGGAATGAAAATGGTGTTTTCTTACCTGAGGAAAATTATTCTCTCATGAATTTGGAAGAACAACATCAATTATTTCTTTCCAAAGAGGAAGTAGAATGGAGACTTCACAATCAGGCTATTTAGATTAAAGAAAGTGAGAACAACACAAAGTTCTTCCACTAATTCACCAACCATCGTAAAAAAAAAAAATACGATGTAGGAATTGAAAAAACATGAAGAATCTAGTATGATGTCTTTTAAAGATATAGCTGACGAGGATGTAATATTTTTCAAGTCTATGATCTCAAAATCTTCAGGTTTCCCTATTCAATAAATCTTGAAAGTCTTGAACCATTTTCAAAGGACAGTCCTGGAGGAAACAAATGAACGTCTAATGGAGGCAATAACTAAGGAAGAGCTAAGGAAATTTTTTTGCTCCCTTGAAAAAACGTAAGAGTCCTAGCCTAGATGGTCTTACAATGGAATTTGATACTATATTTTATGATCTTATAAAAGAAGAATTACTTAAGGTCGTAAAGGAATCTCATCGAACTAGTAAAGCACATGGTCCTCTGAGCTCCACCTTTCTAACCTTGGTTCCCAAGAACAAACTTTCATTTACCTTGGAGGATTTTATGCCAATTTCTTATTGTAGTGTTATCTACAAACTTATAGCCAAAATCATAGCGAGGAGGTTTTAGCCTATATTGAGTGAAATTATTTCAGAGGAAAAATATGGTTTTGTATAGAAGAGATAAATCCACCACATGGTCTTTTTAGTGCATGAGGATTTTCACTCCATCTTGAGACCAAAACATTCAACCTTTGTATTAAAAATAGATCTCTATAAAGCCTATGATATAAAGTTTTGGGAAAATAGGAAAAAAGGGCAAAACAAGGGTGCCACATGGCAAGCCCACAAGCTAACATGTGGACTATCCCTATAGGCCATATAGTTGACATGGCACCACTGAAAGGGTGCAAAGTGGTGGTTGTATAGTGACATGGACCAATTAGAAGTTGACACATGGCAATACATACATGCTTACATGGTAGTGACATGTGGCAGGATGATCTCAGCATGCTGATATGGAAGCAAGAGAGGTTTCCATGTGTCACCTAAATTTGTCATTTTTTGGGTCTAGTTGTAAGCTACCATGTGGCATCCGTATGAATGTTGTAGCATCCATGTCAGCAACTTAGTCAGCAAATTGTATAATATGGAACCAATTAGCAATCACCACGTGGCAAGCCTGTACGCTCAATTAGCAGATGATGTGGTGGTACAGTTGGGCACATGGACCAATCGGGTGGTGTGATATGTTCCTATCGATTTGTCTAAGTTGTCTTGGGTTTGAAGCTAACAAAGTTAAACATGTTGGTACAAGCTACTCATATTGAATCTAACAAAGGTAAACATGGTATGGAGAATGTGTACAAGAAGCCACCTAAGTTTGAGAAGCATTTGAAAGGAAAAGAGAAGGGTAAGAACACAACTACAGTAAAGAAAGAGGTGGAGAAGCCTACATTTCCTCATAGTGGTAAGAAGAGGCATGTGGAAGCTTAGTGTTGGAAGTATCATCCCGAGTTACTATCGAAGAAGTTCCATGACAAAGGGAAGCAAAAGACCATATCTACAGTGCAACACGATCTTGGCTTCGATTCAAGAGATGAGACAAGGATCACTGCAATGGGAAGTCAAGGTATATCATCTTCTAGCTCATGTTCTTCTATTCAATCTTCTAAGTTTAAAAATGATGTTAAGAAAATAAACGAGCTTTTCCACATAAGGGTCATAGTGAAGGATACAAAGGTAGACACTTTGTTTGACAATGGATCTTAAGTTAATTTT
Organism: Pseudotsuga menziesii; assembly: GCA_001517045.1. Lineage (NCBI taxonomy): Eukaryota > Viridiplantae > Streptophyta > Pinopsida > Pinales > Pinaceae > Pseudotsuga > Pseudotsuga menziesii. Next base: position 738,714 of record LPNX010366380.1, on the reverse strand, counting down.
ATTTCTAAATCTATTGTTGAGAAGTTGGGATTAAAGATTAGACCTCAAAAGAAGCCTTACCCTTTGGGATGGCTACAAAAGGATACACAATTGCAAGTAACTATACAATGCACACTTAAATATGCAATTACTTCAAAGTTTATTGGTGAGGTTGTATTATATGTTGTCCCCCTTGACATATGCAAAATAGTCTTTGGTAGCCCATATCTTTAAGACAGAAAAGCCATATTTTATCGTGCATAAAATACGTATCACATTTTCAAGGACAAGGTTAAATACATTGTTAGATCTCATAGACTGAAGAACAATCTTTCCTTAGTAAGTGTAGGACAGATGAAGAGACTTGTGAATGATAGTAAGTCTTTTATTCTTATGGTTATTAAATTGAAAGAGAAAGATGTATCCGATGCTCTTGCAAGATGTGATCCAAGTCATAAGCATGAATTATTTGACATCATTTATGATTATGATGAGGTATTTAAATAACCTAAGGGGTTGTCTCTCAAGAGGGAGATTGAACATGAGATTTGTTTGCAGCAGGATGCTCCTCTTCATAACATTGATATGTACATGTCATCTGTGATATAGAACGAAAATATTAAGAAGAAGGTTCAGGAGTTTCTTAAAGAGGGAGTCATAAGGCCGAGTACTTCTCCATGTGGATCTCTGATTGTATTAGTGTCAAAGAAATACGACACATGGAGGATGTGTGTAGACTATCGAGCACTGAACAAGATCATAGTAAAGAATTGTTACCCTCTTCCTAAAATTGATGAGTTACTGGATCAATTGAAAAATGTTGTCTATTTTTCTAAGTTGGATTTGAAAAGTGGTTACCATTGTATTAGGATTGCAAATATTTATGTGTGGAAAAACACTTTCAAGACCAAATAGGGGTTGTTTAAATGGTTGGTGATTCCATTCGGTTTATGCAATGCTCCTACGACATTTATGCAAGTGATGAATGATGTTTTCAGGCCCGGTATTGATGATTTTTCCATTGTGTACTTATATGACATTTTGGTTTTTAGTTGTACTTGGAAGGATCACATAATGCATGTAAAGAAAGTACTTGATGTACTGAAAAAGGGAGGAATTACATGTAAACTTGTCTAAATGTGAATTTGGCAAGGCCTATCTTGTATACTTGGGTTATGTTGCGGGGGATGGTTAGCTGAAGGTAGATCCCTCTAAGTTGGAAGCCATTTTAAATTGGCCCAAGCCAAGTACTATGATGGAAGTAAGAAGCTTCCTAGGGGCATTACAATATTGGAGAAAATTTATTTCCAATTTCTCGTATATGGCAGCTCATTTGCATGCATTGACAAGTGTGAAACATGTCTTTCCGTGGGGAGGCAAGCAGCAAAATCCTTCGATGTATTGAAAGATAAGTTTAGTACAATAATAGTTTTGTCATTTTTGTATTTGCAACAGCCATTTGAGATACAGACCGGTGCAAGTGGATACGCCATGGGGGCGGTCTTGATGTAGCAATGTAAACCTATATGTTACCATTCCAAAAAATTTAAACAAGCAATGATTAACTATCTGACATATGATAAGGAATTGTATGCTTTAGTACAGAGTGTGAAAAAATGGAAGCATTAATTAATGGGAAAGGAAACAATAATACATACAGATCATCAACCATTATAGAATTTGCAGACACAAATAAAGCTACAACAATCAAGACATTTTAGATGGATGGGTTTCTTACAACAATTTCATTTGTTAATCAAGTATAAAAAGGGCATATGTAACAAAGTTGTAGACATGTTATCAATACCAGTAATCAATGCATCCACAATATTAAAACATAATTATTTAGCTCATGAAGGTTTTGTTGAATAATATGCTAAGGATGATGATTTTAAGGATATGTATGAAGCTCTCAATAATGGCAATCATAATGAAGAAGTGAACTATCATGTGCACAACAATCTATTGTATCATCTGGGAAAAATTTGTATACCTAGATATGAAATATTTTATGTGATTATGGAGGCCCATACATGTTAACACTCAAATTAACACCCTTGAGAAGGATGGTCTGAAAACATATATTTATTTTCACCCACAACATGAACACTAGAATTTGGAACAAATTGAGAGCTTTGATCTCTCATTGGACTGATGCTTCTGCAAAGGAAGAAGTATGTGAAGACAAAGGTTGCTATAAAGAAGTCAAGATCAAGACTACTTAAGGGCCAAAACCTAGTTTCTACAACTCATGGAGTGGAAAGAATACATGTCATGTGTATTAATTGTCCTAAAATCCTGGAAATTCAAGTGAAATTCCTAAACAACCAAGTAAAGTGGGTTTTTAATGAAAATAATCAAAATTCATGAAAAAATTTAATCTCACATTCATGGTTAGTAATTGTGTGCACAAATCCCAATGCTATATAAGAAAGGCATATGAGGTGAAGGAAGGGACAGAAAAATGAAACCAAAGGCATGCTGAAGGATTTGAAGGCTAGAAGAATTATTTTCCACATCAAGCTTTTAGTTATCAAAGGCATGGATGGATAAGGATGGTTTAAAGCAAAGGAGAAGGGATTCACCTCCATAATTGGATTGTAAGCACTCTATTCTTATTTTCAATCCGATGCAATTCTAGTTTCTCCCTAATTTTGAGTTTGAATCTATGTGTTTTAAATCTAGTTTTGAATTCAAGCTTTGGTAGATAGATTTCAAGTTTTTCAAAAAATTTCAAGTTCATAGAGGTAGAGCTAGAGGTAATGAACTAGAAAGCAAGCTGCTAATGGAGTCCTAAAGGTCGTGTATTCTCAAGCAAGGGGATCTACTACAAGTGGCATGCTTCAAGTGGTTCTTTTCTTTCTTTCTCCACCCTTTACTCTTTGACAATGATTAGAAATCGCAAGAAACTTTTAAATTGTTGCATGTATTTATGTCAAATAGATCTCACCACCCTATAGTAAAGGATAGAAAAAGTTGTAGACACATCCTTGTTGCAATCTCTACCGATAGAATGACAACCATATTGGGGTATTTTGGGTTTAATTTTGATTTTATTGAAGTTTTTCTCAAAAAATGGCGTTCTAACTTAAAGATAATTCAAATTATTGCTTAATATTTGTCTTTAGACATCTTAATTAAGTGTAGGAGTCTTTGATAGTCCAAAATCGGCCTAGATCAACCCCTACACAGTCAAAATTTTGAAAATTTTGAAAAAAAAAAGAGCGGGATCTTTATTTTATTGGAAGAACATTAGTGCAGAAGGTATACAATAGCGTGTATCTCTTAAAACACATTGGTGCAGGTCACTAACAGGGGTGTGTACCTCTTGAAAAACGTTGGTGATCCTCAGAACAATAGCGTTATGCACGGAGTATAGTTTTGGGTGTAATTTGGGCTAGGATTGTCCGTTTTGAGTGATTATTTTTGTTGTGGTTAGCTTAGGAATCCTACAAAAAATATTTTAGAGACTAATTTCATTTAATTTTACTAATATTTGGGGATCCTTCAATGATTTTAAATATTTGTGTGCTTACTAGCTTGAAAATTGTCAAAAACTAGGTATTGCAAAACATTGTTTTAGGCCTATATTTAGGGATGATTTTGAACTTTTCAGACATGTAGAAGATAGTAGAGACATGTTATACCTATCAGGAGCAAATTTGAATAATTTAGGATCATTCTCACTTGGATTTGGAAGTCTTAGAAACCTCCTTAAAAAGCTAAGAAAATCACTTTAATAAGTTTTTTTTTAGTTTTGTTCAATTTTTGTTTAAAAGATTGCTCATATCCGAATGTTTAGGACATATTTATGATTTAGATCCTTTATTTCACTATTAATGGCTGATAGTTTGTCTAATTTGGTCACAATTTCTTGCATCATAAGAAAATTGTCAATAAATTGAAGAACATTGCACATTATTTCAATTTATGAACCTTTAGGCCGTGAATTTTGAGTTGAATGAACTTGTTGACCTAACACACAACATGAAATTACATCTAAGACACATTTAGAACCATCATTTAAAGAAAATTCACAAAAAAATTTAAAAATTTGGACCTTTCCCTTAAGTTAACTTCAAAGAAAGTTTTCCCTCCAAAAACCATAAGAATATGACTTAATCAAGTGAATTTATTTTGGATGGATTAATTTTGACTTTCTTGAATCACAATTAGAGAGATTTGTAGCTTTAATCTTCAAGTTTCGTGTGATACGTTGTGTTCAAGCCACCATTATCCTCTTCACTTGCACTTTTAGGTGGTCCTGTAAACGAGAAAGTGGATCTTAAGTGTAACAGACTAGATTTTATTTTTTAGCATAATTTCAAGCTCTGTCTATCTTCTTCGCTTGCACTTTCAGGTGGTCCTGTCAATGACAAACATATATCTCAAGTGTAATAATGTAGATTTTGATTTTTGAAGCATATATTTTCTAAGCCCTGCGTATCTTCTTCATTTGCACTTTCGGGGTTGTCCTATGAATGAGAAATAAGGATCTCAAGTGTAAAAGTTGTAGTTCATAGAATTTCAAAGGGTTGTGAGTATACTCTTCACTTACACTTTCAAGTGGTCCTGTGAATGAGAAACATGGATTCCCCATGTAAATATTCGAGTGCACTTTTATTTTGAGATCAATTGAACAACTCTCGAAAGTTTAAATTCAAAGAAAAAAACAATTGCTTCAAAACCTAAAAGATTCATTTAGAATTTTGCATTGATTCAACTATCGATTTGGAACATTAAATTCAACATTCATAAAGAGAGCATCATGTAATTGTGAAATCAAAATAGAATCATAATCCTACATTTAAATGTCGATTTGGGAGACTTATTAGAAATAGGAAAAACAATGAACATTCAAACATTTTCCATTTCCAACCAGTGATAGTTGAAGCAAATTGAACGCATCTTGCATTTAAAGCCAACCTCTTGAACCCTTGATAAAAATTGGAAACTTATTTGAAAAGAAGAAGTTAATAATTTGTGACAATAAAACATCACTTCTTTAGAAAACTTCTTTTTTCAAATTCATAAAAATGATTCTATTTTGCAATTTGCATGTTTGAAGGATCTCAAAGAACCTCTTACTCTTTTATAGTATAGAAGTTCATTGAAATAAAGGAAAGAGTAGTGAGCATTGTGCATTTGATTGGTTCAACATTTTGAGTCACAAACACCACTAGTTTCACCATCACTCCTCGAAACTAAGAACACTACCCTAAAATCAAAGCATAGTCTAAAATCTATCAAGATTCTTTTTTATATCGCCAACAAGATTAGGCTAAGGCATTGGATTAGGATTGAAAATCAATACTCCAAGGCCAAATAATTTTGAAACTAGTATTGATTAAAGAGAGATCAAATCCNCCCCCCCCCCCTCTTGCTTTTTTAGTGGAATATGAGCACATCACAATGTTACAATGAAGTGACAAGTCCTTAGGGTGACATCACTCTATTGAGATATCTACTCTATGTGAGTTATCCTATACTGACAATTATCCCACCCAGCCTCTGATTGTGAAGTGGTAACCATAGTTTATTTTCCTAGGGTATAACACTGATTATTGTAAGTGGGGAATGCTTCCAGTCCCTAAGACAAACACAAGGTTGTTTCATCTCTTTGGGAGGGTGAGTATCCAAGATCTAAAACTTGCAACTTTGGTGATTTAAGAACAGTGTAACTATTTTTCATACATTTACTATTTAGTAATTTTTTGGGCACGATGTTTGTCACGTCCCCACCCCTCATATTGATGATGGAGGGGATGCGACCAACACACTGTTGTTTTCAAACGGAAAATCTAGCCCCATGAACATGATAATTCAAATGCAATGAACTTACAGATATACAAAAATATAAATCATGCAATATACATCGGAAGCAAATAGCATCCATTCATGCATTCAACCTGTTCATGATAATTCATAAGCAAATACAATTGCAAAGATTAAGCAAAATAATACTTTTCTTGAAAAGAAGTTGGCTCGCAACTCGCTATGTCGCTACAACGTTCCACCCAATCATAGGCCAGTGTGCTCATCAATCTCTCAGCAACACTGCCACCCCCGAGCTGGGCATGATTCCACAAGGATCTAGGGAACAATAACAACAGGCTCACACATAGCGCAACTCATACATCCACAGTCAATCCCACACACGGTTGGGTTTCACAGACTTACACAAGCACATAGCCAAATTTTATACCAGTCACAACCAAGCCAACAGATGGGTTTATCAGGTTATCAGCCAAGCCATCCTTTAAGTTGGGTTTGCCAAGCCTCTAAGGCACTGGACAGGAAGAACTGCTAAGCTGGTGAGCTCATCCACAAAGCTAAGGACACCTTCACAAGATCCATCTAGCCCAACAACCACATGGTCTACACACCCAACACAAGGAAGTGTCTCATTTTTTGCTCCACGGTCCCTTGGGCTACCCCTTCCCTTCCAGTGCTCTTCGAGATGCGTAGAGCAGGTTCACCAACCACTCTTATCTTATTGTGAGGTTCCACACCAAGTTTATCAAGCACATTCTACGTCTCTTCCACTCCTAGTCTTGCATATAGTTCAGACCAAAACAACAATTGCAAGGTTCTGGGGTTGCAGGAAAACATCATGGGATCCAAAATCATAAGTGCCAACTGAGGGAAAATAGCCCTTGGGCCAAAATCGATTTCACCAAATGATCAATGGCTTTACGTGGCCAAAACAACCTCAGCAATCACCCAAAACGACCTCAGCAATCACCCAAATTCGTGGTCTTCTCGTCCATTCATTATTCAACAACACAACGAAATTCCCCACAGTGGAAATCAACACAACACAGCCCCAACCAAGATCCCAGCCGCTAAAATCTTTCAAAGCCATTCCCCAGCCCTAGGGAAAACATAGGAAACTGCAAAACGTGAATGGGGTACACACCACAGCTCCAAGGACACAAGGAAGAGAGAAGTGTGGATGCCTGAAGGCATCACACAGACACAACAACAAAATCATGGGGAAAGAGAGCTTTGTGAGCTGGCCATCGCGTGAGGAAAAACCCCCTACATACGTGAGGAGTCGATGCCCCCCTGAGGAATTGCTACCTCCTAACTGCTTGAGGAATGCAGCTGCCCTCCATCACATGAGGGGAAAATCATGAACCCTTTCTTGGGCATGTGTTTTGTCCAAGACTGACGACCCTACCAGAAGTGACAGCTGCCCACACCTCCCAAGCCCCAAGGCAATAACTCCCTCCACCCACTTAGATGACTTGGCACTAAAAGACAAAAAGGGTAGTTAACCATTTTATGGGTTTTCCCCTTGGACATTTGGCTTTTCCCCATAGGATGAAGGGTTTAATAATTCCCCCTCCCTATTCCTTGTGAAATCATGCCCCCATATATTTAACATTGCGACATGTAGCCAGTTGTGGTATTTTATTAATTAGCATTTTACATGATGTCTCAAACATATTGTGTCTAGCTAGCACATAAACCATTGGCATCGATTTTAATCGCCGAAACATAAAACGGTAAATCCATGGCGGGGCCTTTGCCTTGAACTCTATGCCACGATTTAATACAATATTTACATCACATGCAATTTAATACCATGGGGTCAAAACTGAGGTGTTACAATGTCCCTCAGGAGATACTAGTTTTAGAAGGCCTTCTAATCCATATTTTCACAAATGTCTGGTTCTTTGAGAACTAGTTTGCTTGCTAATTTTCTTGGGACTTTTTTATATGCATGGACACTTTGATTTTTGTTGAGTATAGTTTCCTTTAAGATTGTTTGATTGTATTTTGATATACTCTAATAAACAAATCCTTTTATTTAACTTCAGAGTGACTAATCTCTTGATCCACCCATCAAGGTGGCAGCAAGGAAAGTTATCTAAGTTTGAAGGCCCCGCTAAATTGTGGAGGCAGATACATGAACCACATCTTTGTGACTTGGAAAGCAGACTACTTGTAAACCCACTCAAGTTTTACTAGAGAAGAACAACATCAAACCAATTCTCACAATTTGCCACATCATGGATGAAATATAGATAGAGTTGATGATCTTTCTCTAATAGAAATTGAAACAATAGAATATCACACAGTTGCTCGTGTATATCCACGCTTAGCACATCCTTTAAACCTAGTCATACTTACGGAAAGTGAGTCAATGGTTAATATTTTTTGAAATTTGGAATAATATGCAAAACATTACACTTGACCCTTTAGCTTCGTCGGGAGTTCAAGGGACCACATCAATGCAGCCTCAAATGGTTGCACGAGGTTATCAAAATCCTCTAAGCACACCTAATAGTTTTCTAGGTTCTACTTTTGGGGGCGACCCTTTACCATGGAATGTTAATGTTCATGGTGGAAATAATACATCTTAGAACACTAATTCCAATTGGAGCTATCCTTCATTGATGGGAGGAAATGCCCCAGAGGGTCATCCTCTAATTTATCCTAGTCCAATTCCTAGGGGCAATCCACCTATCAACCCCATTCCGCAATGGAGTGGTCAGTTTTTAGGAAGTAATCAATCTTTTTGGAGCCAACCTCTGTAAGGAGGAAACCTACCTTGTAATGATTTTCAAGCCCAAGGACAACTGCCATGGTGTGGTAAGGATCCAAAAAGTAACCAATCCTCTTAAGACCTACCTTCACAAGGGGGAAATCCACCCATTGGTCATGCTCTAGGAAGTACCCAAACTTGGGAGAAGTATCTGCAAGGGGGGATCCCACCTTGGAATGTTAATCAAGCCTAAGGACAACTGCTATGGTGTGGTTAGGACCTAATATGTAACCAATCCTCTTTGGACCTACCTCTGTAATGGGGCAATCCACCCATTGGTCAGTTTTTAGGAACTATTCAATCTTTTTGGATCCCACCTCCACAAGGATGAAACCTACCTTGGAATTATAATCAAAACCAAGGACAACATCAATGGAATGGTTGAGTTCTAGGAAGTATCCAATCTTATTGGGACCTAACTCCACTAAGAGGAAATCCACCCAATGCCTATATTCTAGCAAGTAACCAATCTGTACCTAACTCCACTAGGAGGTAATCCAGCCATTGGTCATATTCTGAGAAGTACCTAATCTTCTTAGGGGTATCTTTCTCAAGGGGACAACCCACCTTGGAATACTAATATTGAAAATCCCAGGACCACCTCAATGGTGTGGCAGGATTCTAGGAAATAACCAAACTCGTTGGAGTCTAACCTCACAAGGGGGTAATCCACCCATTCATCAATGGTGTGGTCAAATTTTAGGAAATATCCAATATCCTTGGAGTCTAACCCTGCAATGGGGAAATCTACCCATAAATCCCATTCTGCAATGGAGTGGTGAGGTTCTAGAAAGTAACCAATCTTTTTGGAACCTACTTTCAATACCTACGTTTGGTCTAGTGAGGCCACCACATGGACCTCATGCCAATGGTATGATGGGTTTCGTCAACCAACTTGAGCAAATTGCCCAGCAAATGGGACACATATATGTTCAGCCTTTATAACCTATAGTTGGCCAAGATATGCAACAACATGCTAATCCTTCCCTTACTTTTGAAACCCTTATACTTCAATCAATCGACCTTAGTGGAAAGAAGAAGTAGTAGAATGGTAAGCACAGTGTTAATCCTTCCTAGACTTCTGAAATTCTCATAGTTCAATCTATGGACCTTAGAGGAAAGAATAATAAATACAAGAGTAAGCATAATTCTAATCATGGGATGGGAGATGCACTGAATCCGGCTCAAGACAGTGGGAAACAACAACTCATTGTATTGATGCAACCCTTCCTGCAACACCATCATTAAATGGTTTCTACAGCATTGGTACCTCTGCTAGGGGGAAACTAGTCAAAATCCCAGCAATGGGGCAATCATCCCAATTCCAATGTCTTCATGTGTGATGATGAGGTGAACATTCAAACAAGATATTGTTCTTATGATGTCCTACCTAGTACATTGGATCAATCAGAAACCATAGCCAAATGGTTATCTGATCATTGAGAAACCAACCATAGAAATAGTACCACACCTCCCCAAAGGTGTTGCATGTATAACAATGCATAATCCTAACACACAAGCTACTCATAACGAAATGTTGTTGATGAAATAGCCCAAGCACCATGTTCCATGTTCGCCATGGAGGTGTTGCAATATTGTCCTGCACAAAGAAAGGAACTATTGTCTTCAACTAGAGTTGTTAATCCATCTGATATGACTTCAATCACATTAGACATAGACCAATTAATGTGTAGGATCCCTTTCGAAGTTGCTTTTGAAATAAAAGTATCATCTCATGGCAATAAAAATTTTCGAACCATAGTTGATAAAGGGGCTCGACTTGTGTCATGTCGTTTAAATATTGGAAAGCATTAGGATCACCCACCTTAGTTCAATCCCATTATATGCTAAAATCATTTGATGGACATCCATTCTCTCCTCACGGACTCATTGTATCATGCCCTATTGAATGGGGTGGCAAACAGTCACAGTGGATGTTGAGATAGTAGATGCACCTATCTATTACAATTTTCTAATAAGACATAGTTGGAAACATGTTATGATGGCTATAGTATCTTCAGAGTCCTGAGTGATTCGGTTCTCTCATTATGGAAATATTTTCATAATCGACCAATTAGATTACTGGATGCTTGAAACTGTTGTCTAGTTGAATGCTCCTTTCGTTAGAAATGCTCTAAAGGAGGTTCAAGGAATTAGGGTGGGATCGTTCAAAAATTATTCTCATGGGAAAATTTATGATCTCACATTCCTTGTCTATTGTAGAAGTGTCATACCAAGCTATTCAAATGGTTTGACAGATTTTGATCAAAATATTCCCTTGATGGAGGAATATGATCCAGTTACTTGGCCATTTTTGGCTTCGAGCTCTCCTAGCGCACTTGACTTATTAGAAGAAATTTTATCATCATATGAAGCTATCTTTGAAGTCATAAACATTTGGTTATACTCACTTAAGGACATGTTTTGTGGGGCCACTGGGAACATTCTTGGTTTAAATCTATCCAAACATAGGATCATCCTTTGCATGTTCCTTGATATTATTCGGTATATTTGGAAGCTTGCATATAGGGTTGGGTTATCCCTTCGTGAAGATGCATTTGAACCTTTTGCAACCCAAACTTGGCATAGGGTCAAACTTGATGGAAATTGGTGGGTCATCCCATCATATCTGTATTTTCCACCATTCCGATAGAAGAGCCTACTAAACATGGGAGACTATAGTCAGCACCTGATTGCCATATTGGTGTTCATGTTGAGTTATTCTCATAGGCGTGGGAGTACAATTAGTCTCATCATGACCTGGGGTTTGATACCACATACTTCTCTTCTATATAGTTCTGACCATTTCCTGATGGGATCCCTATTTCGTGTCAGTTTACGTAAGCATGCGAAAAAATATCCACATGAACATCTGTTCTTACGGCTTCGATGCTTATTACTTATGTTTCGTATCTGCATTTGCAGTAACATTTTGCTCAAGACGCCTATAAACCATTACTTTTGTTTAAGTTAACCTATGGCATACGAGAAATATTTGATTTAGGTAGTTGATACAACACAATTCATGGTGATTTATGATTTTTGTGTTGTCACATGAATTGGTGTGAAGTAAACCACATTACCTCTTTTCTAATTGGCCATTGCACCAGACTGGATAACCATAGTTACTTGGTTCGATTTCACCTTTTGTCGACACATAATCCTACTTCAGATAGCCAACCCATGAAGGGAACATCCGTAAGAGTGTGCACAACTAGCTCGACCCTTATTTGCAATATGTATATTTTCCTTAGCCTAACCCGTGCTCTTGAAAAATAGAATATGCCCATGCAATACTCGTTCCCTCCCATCTATTATAGCATTATTTATTCTTTTTTTGAGCTAATAAATGAAAAAAGTACTAAAAATTAAAAAACACAAATCCAAAAAATGGGGGAGACTTGAATCATGTCATATTGAGTCTTTGAAACAAAGGTAACAGACAGTCCTAGTTTCCCTTGAAAATGGCACATAATTCTGTATCTGCTATCACCTTACATTTGCAAAAAAAAACTATACCAGTAATTTGAGCAGATCTCCACCGATGGGTTATCCTTCCTGACATCTATGGAGCCTTTTGTTAATGCATCTAGCATTGATGGATTTCATGATGGTTAGTTACTTGAGTCTTATGTTTCCAAGTTTCCATTGTGCATTGTGTTATGTGTTCAAGAGAAGTCAAACCGGTGTCATCCATTCCTAAAATATTCCTGACCAATCATGTCACCCTTCCTTGTGTCAGTATATAGTGTTGGATCTCATGGCTGTACTAAATTATATCAACATATTGATCTCAGTTTCATGCCAATTGATGTGGGATGAATTAAGTCCCTTCTTTTGATGAATCTATTCCTATCGACTCCAAATAATCATATAGGAAATGGATCTAGGAAACCCAATGAGTACCTTGGATCTTGCAGTCATTAGTGGCAGGTTTCCTCACAAATCACAGTGGGTATACATCAATGACCCTTTATTGTTTGATTATACAAGTGTTCAACATCAAATCATATATTCACACTTTTTAGTTTGTACTCAATTACCTTGGATTCCATCATCATTATCGATGGGTATCCTCGCATATGTTAACAGTATCCATAAATGACCAGTAATCAGATGGTGTCATATTATGCTTGACATCAACTCATATATTTGCATGCTATAGACTCGTACTATCATTGGTTTTTATTGAATACCTTGGGAAAGACAGTTGTATCACCCATCAATGCACTCCTGAGTTGTGCAAGATTAAACTACCATGTCAAAGTACCATGAAGACCTAGATATTGTGCACTCTTCAGAAGTGCATATATACATTTTTGAAGAATTTACTTTTGGCATGGATCCATTGTGTATTGTTCATGGTCATGCTTGTTTATTACTAAGCATGGGTATACCCACCTCGGGAAGATATTGTATATTTGGGAAATTTCCTTGCTTGACTTGCAGGTGTTTCTCCAACTCCTGCGCTTATGAACTAAACCCTTTACCATCTTGCCTTGATCACTAAAGAGTATTAATACAAAGACTATCAATGTGAAGAGTATCAAAATGAAATCAATGTATTTCAGACCTCACACATTATGGGGCATCTATTAACAATCAAATTAAAAACCTTGAGAATGATGGTCTGAAAACATATCTTTATTTTTTCCCGCAACATGGAGACCAAAACTTTGAACAAATTGAGAGCTTTGATCTCTCATTGGACCACTACTTATGCAAAGGAAGAAGTATGTGAATACAAAGGTTGCTCTAAATAAGTCAACATCAAGACTACCTAAGGGCCAAAACCCGGTTTCCACAACTCATGGAGTGGAAAGAATACATGTCATATGTATTAATTATCCTAAAATCCTAGAAATTCAAGTGAAATGCCTGAAAAAACTAAGAAAAGTGGGGTTCTTTTTAAAGAAATAATCAAAATTCATAAAAAAAGTTTAATCCCACATTCATGGTTAGTAATTGGGTGCACAAATCCCAATGTTATATAAGAAAAACATATGAAGTGAAGGAAAGGACAGAAAAATGAAAACAATGGCATGTTGAAGGATTTGAAGGATAGAATAGATCTTTTCCACATCAATCTCTTGGTGATCAAAGGCATGGATGAAGAATGATGGTTTAAAGCAAAGGGAAAGTGATTCACCTCCACAATTGGATTGTAAGCACTCTCTTCTTATTTTCAATATGATGCAATTCTAGTTTCCCCCCAATTTTGAGTTTGAATCTATGTGTTATATCTAGTTTTTAATTCAAGCTTTGGTAGATAGATTTCAAAATTTTCAAGTTCATATAGGTAGAGCTAGAGGCAAGGAACTAGCAAGTAAGCTTCTAATGGAGGCCTAAAGGCAATGGATTCTCAAGTAAGGAGATCTATTACAAGTGGCATGCTTCAAGAGGTACTTTCCTTTCTTCCTCCCCTCTTTACTCTTTGAAAATACTTAGCTCAAGAAACTTTTAAATTGTTGCATGTATTTCCGTCGAATAAATATTTCCACCCTATAGTAAAGGATAGAGAATGTTGTGGACACATCCCTGCTGCAATATCTACCAATAGTACATCACTCATTTCTATTTGTTTCGAGGTAGGAAACGCAGCAGCACATTTGCACATATATTTTTTTTACCCTCGTATGAATGATACCATTTCCAAGTATGTAAAAGGGTGTGTGTTGTGTGCCACAAGTAAGCCTAGTAACATGAAGTTGGGTTTGTATACATCTATATCGATACCTTCCCAACCATGGGAAAGTGTATCCATGGATTTTGTAGAGGTTTACCTATGTCCATATCAAGTCATGACTACATGTATGTTGCAGTAGATAGGTTCAGTAAGATGTGTATTCTCGTGCCATGTAAGAAGCAAGTCACGGTTGAACAAACAACGTAGTTGTTTTTTAGTCATGTTTGGGCTCATTTTGAAATCCCTAATTATATTTTATCTGATAGAGACTCTTAATTTATTAGGAATTTTTTGTCTTGTTTATAAGGGTTGATGGACACTAAGCTTAAAATGAGCACTTATTTCCATCCATAGATAGATGGAAAAACATAGGTTGTAAACAAAACAATTGTACATTTTCCTAGAGGATATTGCAGTAAACATCCTAAGTTGTGTGATGACAAGTTGCTTTATGTACAACATGCATACATTCATGCCATGCATTCTTCTACTCATAAAACTCCTGTTGAAGTATGTTTGGGGTATTTCCCTAAGTCACCTATGGAGTTTGCTTTCAAGGAAGAAGGTAAATTGGATGGACAAGATGATGTCTACAAAGCTCAAACGTTCATTCAGAATATCCAATAGGTACATCATGAAGTCCAGAAAACAATTGAAGAAGAGCAAATCCAGGTACAAGGAAAGTCATGACAAGCATTGGTTAGATAATAAATTTCAAGCTAGTGATCAAGTTTGGTTATATATCAAAAAGAAAAGAATGGCAAGTGAAGGTAAAAAGCTCAAACCAATCAGGTATGGTCCCTTGAAAAATTTGGAGAAGATTGGTACTAATAATTTTTGTTTGGATCTTCCATATTATATTGATGTACATATGTATTCAGTAGTGAATGCTGAGAATTTAAAACTTTATGAACCTCCTATGATTATAGATCTTAATCAAGATGTTCAAATTGCTACTGTTGATGATTTTGATCTTGAGTACTCTGATGAATTGTAGGAAGATGTTACCCTTGACCAGAGGACAAGGACTTCACATCATGGTGATGTGGAGTATCTATGAGTTGGTATTAAAGGGTACATCCAAGCAAAGCAAAGTAAATGGAGATCATGACAGTGAGGGATATTTACCCTCAATTACTTATTGATTGATTGTACATTTGGAGATCCAAAAGCCCCCATATTAGGGAGGAACGATCCATGTTGATCTATGATTGTTTAAGATTTTACCGTCTCAAATTCTAAAATATATGGCACCATTATGTAGGTATTGACAAGAGCTTTCCAACGACACTTGAATCACCTCAAATGGATGTTAGATGAGGAATATATCGCAGTTTGAAGTTTTGGAAAAATAGGGGTGCCACGTGGCTTGGCACATGACTTGTCCATACATGTTGTATAACCGACATGTTGCCACTAAAATCGTTCCACCTAGTGGTTGTACAGTGATGTGGCAGGTGACGTAGACCAACCAAATTTGACGCATGGAAATCCTTACAGGTTGACTTGGATGTGACACATGGTAGGTTGACGTTAGCATACTGACATGGCAGCGCAAGTGGCTACCACATGTCACCCAAATTTGGAATTTTGGGGGTCTATTTGAAGGCTATCATGTGGCATCCGTATGGATTATGTGGAATCCTCATCAGCAAACCATACAGTACGGAACCAATCAACAATTTCCACATGGAAAGGCCGTATGTTTCGTTGGTAGATGATGTGGTGGTAGTGCAAGGCACGTGGACCAATCAGGTGGTTCCATGTGTCCCTATTGATTTTCCTGAGTTGGTTTGGGTTCAAAAAAAATAGTCCCAAAGGACCAGGCCAAATCACCTATAGTTCCATTGAATTCCAAACATAGCATATATATATTGTTACAATATGTGCAAATGGGAGGAATCTGCGAGTCTTGAACCCCATACATCCCATCACCTAACACAATGCCTTAACCAGTGCTTCCAATGCACCCTTTGTTAAGGGAAATGATAATGAATATATTTAATATTGATGCTCGGAGTTCAGGCAATGGTTAGGCCACCCTCGCCCTTTATAAACCTTACACTTGCACACAACCCAATGTCAGTTTTGACAGGCATTTTGATGCATGTACATTAGGAACTATTAATGAGGTGGTATGGATCTGACAATACAGTATGAAAAAGCACATCATTGGAGTTTGTGCCGGAGGGGGGGTCCCGAGAGACAAAGCCAAAGGTAGATATGTTTATACTCAAAAGATTCAAAATTTGGGAGGAGTACGAATATGACCTTTGTTTCTAAGTCTGAGTAGTCGATTTGAAAGGTGCCTCTAAAGGGTTTATTACCGAGCCAAGTATTACTGAGTCTATACTCTAAAGTCTCAAAATTTCTTATAGAATCCATGGCGATTTTTGTTTTTGTTTTTGAGTTGTAGAATAGAAAGGTGATTTCAAAAGTTGATTGAAGCCTTTCTTTTGTATTATTTCAACATTTTGAGATTAATGAAGAGGAATCTCACTGTTGAGAGTGGACCCAGAGATGTAGCCAGGATGTCTGGTGAACCTCATTATCAAGTTTTGGTGTGCTTGTTTTGATATTGTTGTCTTTGATCTCTTATTTACATCTCACAAATTCACTTATGAAGAATGAATTAATCAAGATGAATTTCATAAGCATGAATGTTTTTTTTGTAAGTAAGAAGATTTTTCATTTGTATTTATATCATAAAGAGAAAATTACATACTGAAAACTTAGGTCTACTCCTAACAAAATAACCAATGCATGGCCCTTCATCCCATAGTAACTATGACAGACTCTTAAACCCAAAACCCCATTACATTGTATAGCACCGATAATTTACGATAAAGAGCATATTCCCTCTTGAATGCTTAACAAAACTACTATTGACCACTAAAACCAGACCAGAATAACATAGACAATCTTCCATAATTTTGGCTATAATGCCCATAACAACCATAGACTTTGCAGGACAACTTTGACACAGACCACTATAACAGAATATACGAGAGATCAGGGATGCGTCCCTGGCGCATGCTCTTAGCTGCCAACGACTAGATCACCACAGGTGGCGAAGTTGGGGGAGCCTGAAAATCAAGCCCCTTCAGGAGAGTGTCTATGTTGAGATTCAGTTGCTACATGTCAAGGGCCATGGTTGCTCGCCATTGAGCAGACTTCCCATTTGCTTTGCCCTCCTCCTTCTTGTCCCAAGTCGATCGCCCAATGAGAGTTTTCATTACCCAAAATAGAGCCACGGTCCTTTCGTACAGGTTGATTCTACCTGTGTTGTGGCCAGGATCAAGGATCTGTTCCTCTGCCTTTCGACACTCCTCATGGAGAGTATCTATATCTAAATCATCCCATAGTTGTTTCTCTATATCATTAATCTTATGTTGAATCTCCTTGGGAAGCTCTAACTCAAACATTATGGCTTCCCACATGGCCTTCTTTTAGACCCTTGAATCCCTCTTGGACCCATTCTCCTGGCTTGAGACCCGCTTCCCTTTCCCTTTACGGCCTTCCATGTGGTCGGATGCACACCTTAGCTGAGACTTTACCAGATATCACGACTCCCACATTTCATTGTCTCTCGTTACATACCATAATTCTCTACGTTCGGTTTGTAGTCCACAGCAAATAAATCCCACATAGGCGCCCATATTTTTCCCTTTTTGCCATTCATTTCTACACGTATGCTAATCTTTCAAAAATATGGATTCCTGATCATGAATCAAAGTGGAGTTAAATCCCGCATGCTAGTCACCTAAACTTACCTACCGACCACCTGTCTATCCACATGTCCAGTTAGTGATCCAGGATCGCCTGGTGTCCTTCCCTACCTATATCATTACTACTTCGAATGTCCTAGAGCATGAGATTTACACAGCTATCCCGAGTCGCTACCTCCATCATCTTGCCCCAGTCCTTCACTTTGACAATTTTACGGGTTTCCGTCCCGAGGTTTGCTAACCTGTCTGCCACCTTATTCCACTATCTTCTCACATGGTTAAAGAGAGTTTCCATCCCCACGGCTAGGACCTCTTTAAGCTTATCCATCCTACCTTCTAAACTCTAGGACTACGCCACCTTCGCACTTTGGGTTCAATTCTGGAGTTTTGCGGCCATTTGGATCACCACTTGGGAGTCTCCTTTGATAATTATGGGTGTCTAACGATTTTCATTTCCCATTTCCATTCCCTGCAATAGACCTTCTATCCATGCCGCATTGTTAGTTTCCCAACCGATGAACCCATACCTGAAACCCTACATGCTTCCTATGCAATCCAGGATGATGCACCCATAACCTGGTGCTTTCGGATTTCCCTTCGATGCGTCGTCAAAGTTTAGCTTGAAAAAACCCCAGGGAGGAGGCTTCCAGCTCTCTCCACTTGTCATCATTCGGGTTGAGTTCTATCTAGTCATATCCAAATGCGAGGGTCCTAATAGTCCCCAAGCCCTCCTAATGGTTGCTTCCACCCCCATGGACTCCTATTATGATCTCTCCCAAGATTCCGGCCTTATGGTTTCTTTCATTATGTTTGTGATGATGTCCCATATTTTACTCGAGGTCATGACTTTTCCTTGGAAGGTCCTAGAATTTTTCTCCTGCCATATTTCCCAGAGCACAAAATGAGGGAAGACCTCCCATAACCGGTTCAAAATGGGGCTCTGAAAAGGGTTGCTGGTCCATTCTGTTAGCGTCCTATCTAGATTTTTCCTAACCCAATCAGATCTTCTGAATATCAAAACCCTTTGATCCCAAATGGTGGACACAAATGTATAAGCATCCGAGAGGTGGCTAATTATTTCTTCTTCGAGATCGCACAAGCAACACCGATAAGGTCCAACCATCCCTCTTTTTTTGAGGTTTTATCTTATTAAAATTCAGTTTCTTATCACAAGCCAGCTGAATATAGTAAGTTTGGGCCACAGTTTCTTCTTCCATAATCTTTCCCAGTTTTGATCTGTTGGTTGTATGTCATCCCTTGTTAGAATGTCATAAGCTTCCTTAATTGTGAAGGAACCTTTTTGGCCATATCCCCATTGGAGCTTGTCTTCCCCTAGGTGCGTTCATATATGCATGTTATTGAGGGCTTCTTCCAGTCTATCCACCTCCTCCCCTGGACAAAGATTTTCTCACCATTCCCTCTCTGCCTAAACTCAGAAGTCCTGATCATCTACCTAGTTCTCCATATGTCTTTGACCTTGGTAATTCCTTGCGTGATACTTTCTTCCACGATCCGTTGAAAATCCATTCCTTGCTTGAGTGGGGGTAATTGTTTCCATGAGTCCTTCCATATATAGGTTGTTTGGCCATTCCTTACTTCCCATAAGTTGCTTTCTTAGACCAACCTCCTTCCCATCCATGTTGTTTGCCATATGTGGGATCCATGAGTATCTTTTGAAAACCAAATAAGAACTCTTTTATCCCATCCCTTAGCATACTTAATATGTCACATCTTCTCCCAAGGTTCTTGAGCGTGGGTGACCCATCTCCACCACAACTTGGCCCCACTTACCACATTTTATTGTTCAAGGTCCCTAAGGCCTAAACCCCCCTAGTGCTTAGGGGTGCAAACCATTTCCCATTTTACCAAAGCCCACTTATGCCTTTCATTGGTGCCATTCCACAATAATTCTCGCTGCAGGTTCCTTATCTCTTTCAAGACGACCTTTGGAGCCACTAAGGTGGAAAAGAGATAAGTCAACATTGCTTGTAGGATTTATTTCACCAGAACCAGTCTACTAGCCAAATTAAGGGGTCTTAGAGTCCATTTTGTCCATCACTTTTTCAAACTATCCAACAATTCTGTCCAGGATCCTTTTTTTCCAATTGAATTCACTAAAGGGGTTCCTAGGTATTTGGATGGAAAGGAGCTCTGTTGGAAGCCCAAGATCCGACATATATTCCTTCTTGAGATCTGGAGGGTATTAAAGAAGAAAACTTGGGATTTTTGGTCATTGGTTTCCAAACCTAAGGCTTTGCCAAAGTTGGAAAGATAGTTTTTGAGATTCTGGACTTCTTGGACCGATGGGTAACCCATCAACATTGTATCATCCACAAATTGTTTGTGGGTTTGTTTGTCCATCATCGGGTGAACTCTTATCCCTCTGAGATCCGTGTTGTCCCTCAAAGCCACAATTGGCTTGCCCAACCCTTTTGTCATGAGGATGAAGAGAAAAGGGGATAAGGGATCTCCCTGTCTTATCCCCCTTGATGACTTAATGAGACCAGATGGAACCCCATTCGTAAGAATGGAGAAGAAGGATAATGAAACTAAATTCATTATCCATTAAATCCACTCCGTGCTAAACCCAAAAGTCATTAGCATACTTCGAATAAATTGGAAATGGATTTTGTCGTAGGCTTTGGCTATGTCAAACAATCATTCCCAACATTTTCTTTGCTTTTATAGAATGAAGCATCTCATGGACCAAAATAATGTCATATGTTATCTACTGACCCTCCACAAACCCTGACTGTTCAAGGGAGATTAGGCATGGTAGGAGGGGTTTGATTCTATTCACAATTACCTTAATTATGATTTTGCAGATGACATTACATAGGCTTATGGGCCTAAATTTGTCTAGAGAATCACCCCTTCACATTTTGGAATGAGAGCAATAAAGGTAGCATTAAAAGCTGGCATAATTATTCTTGACACCCTAGAGTCTTCTACAGAAGTTCACCATGAATCCATCTAGGCCCGTGGCTTTTCCTTCCATCATCTGGAAAACTGCTTCCTCCACCTCAACAAGGGATATAGGTTTCATCCTTGAACCTCATTATTTAGTCAATGTCTCCCCTCCTGTCCTTCCTTGGTTCAGACATTATATCCTTTAAATACTAGTTCAAGGTGGTTTCTATTTCCTCCCTGGTTTCCATCAGTTCCCACCTAGAATTCTTAATTGAGAAGATTTTGTTATGCATCCTGTTTTGAATGACTGAACACTGGAAGACTTTTGGATTTCTCTACCCCTCTTTTAACCATTGATTCCTAGACTTTTGTCATTGTAGATTTTTCTCTTGCCTTTCCCTCTCCTCTATTTTAGAACAGAGGCTGAATTATTCCATCTTCAAGTTGGTGGTATACCCATCATTCATCCCAATGGCTTGGACCTCATGCAAGCAGGATTCCATGAGCTTCTTATAAGAAAAAATCTTACCAAAATCCTCCTTGTTCCATTTTTTAATCCTTTCTTTCAAACCTTTTAACTTATGTTCAAATTTGTAGATACTTTGGTCGGATCCTTCACTCAGCTCATCCCACCAAGTCCTGGTATTTTCATCGAACTTTGGATGCTCTAACTAAAACTGTTCAAACCTGAAGGGTTTTTTGAATTGGGAACACAACCCACTCCACATTAATTAAATTGGCAAATTATTTGATCCTGCTCCTAGAAGAATAGTTGAATGGATTTCGCTTCCTAATTCCAATATGGATTCAGACACCATCTGTCCAGACGAGAAGCAATGTGTTTGTCCCTCGTCCTCTTGTTGTTCCACATGAATCATCCCTTCCCAAGAGTGATATCTATTAGTCTTAATTCTTCAATGGTGTCTCTGGATGTCTCACATTCTTCCTCCAGCTTGCGTCGAACACCTTTATTCTCCTCTAGAGAGGTTATGATATTGAAGTCACCCCCTGAAACCCAGTGTTTACTGGACATCCTTTCCTGGATTTTTCGAAGTGACTTGATGAAATCCCTCTTTTCTATAGCATTATGAAGTTCGTATACATTTGTCACCACTCCTTCAACTGAGAACCCTATTACCCTAAAATTTGTTGATATGAAGCACTGGTTACCTTGTAATCCCCATAATCTCACCCTAGTGGGGTCCCATAAGATTCCCAAGCCTCTCGCATAGCCTCTTGCATCAATGCTTATCCCTTCGCTTCCCCTCCAAATTTTCTTACTCAGTTCCTGGATTTGAGTTGTCGAGCACTTAGTCTCTTGTAAGAAGACTATGGTTGGATTTGTTCTCTTGATCTTCTTTCTCAATATCCTTGTTTTTTGTGGATTGTTTAGGCCCCGTATGTTCCATGATAAGATCTTCATTGGGTAACTTAAAAATCTAAAGCAATCTTAATGGTAGGGTAGTGTCTTGACTCTACCAAATGTTGGCCTGCCTTTGCTACTCTCTGTTTGTTTGATTTCCTTCTTGTCTTCTTATTTGGCTCTTCAAACTTTTGTTTCATCCCCTTGTGAGAGCATGTGTTAATCCCCAGCTGGTTTGAGCATCAAGCTTTGAGGATGGCTTCTTTTAACAGGATCACTTGCTCCTGCGAGACATATGCTTTTCATACATCCACACAGGCTTGCTCGATCCCCTCCAGGTCTAGATATCCTATATCCATATCCTCTACTTCCTCTCCTATTTCTCGATCCCCAACCTCTTACTGCTTCTCTTCTGTAGCCTCTTCCCCCATTTGGGAAGCTATCTCCATTGTCTCTACGTGGGGTTGATCCCCCTGCTTGCCTTTTGATTGCTTGTCAAAGGTTTCCTCCGAGAGGTCATCCAACACCTCAAATTTAGTAGATATTGATATCTTCTTATTCACCTCCCAGTTGTCCTACTTTCACCCTCCTCGCTTCCTCGAGGATACCCTGGTGAACCCTTGATCACCCTTTTCCACTTCCTTCCCTAATGTTGTCTTTGGACTGTTCATGGGACATTCCCTAAACAAGTGACCGTATTCATGGAACCTTCGACCGGAATGGGATCTGTTCAGAATCCGAGGTTTGCACCCAATCCTCATATTCCCATGACATTATGATTGCCTCTGGTAGATCTTTAGTCAGATCCATGGGGACGCATATCCTTGCATATGTCCTGTATCTTTGAATTTTGGTTTGTTTTGGGATTTTGATAAATTTTACCAGAGAGTTCCCTGTGTCTTAAGGGATTTTCGGGTCCCAATATTCACCTGAAAATGAGTACAGTCTAATCCATACTTCTACTACTTTCATGTCTTCCTTCTTTGGGTAGAAATTTTCCTTCCAGGGTCTTAGGAATAGGCCTGCTGAGTAAAATAAATACGGCCCCCCATCCACAACTTTGTTCATATCTTCCATATTAAGAAAATAGATGGTAAGAAAAACCTTGGAACCCAACTTAGAGATCATAGTGCCCCTTGGGTTTCCAAGAGGAGTTCATCCACTGGACTAGGGATTTTTCTAAAGGCTGCATTTCCACAAACTTCCTAATCGGTGCGTGATCTTGCATATACTGGATTCGCTCGCTGATCTTCGAAGATATGACCTGCATGCTTGGAATCGGGGTCGCTTTAGGCATGCAGTGCCTTGGCTTCCGAGCCATCGGTCTTTTTTTCTAGGTCTAGGGTTGATCTAGAGCTATCAGGATATCCTTGATCTTCAGCCCTATCGAGGCAGAAACTAGAGAAGCTTTCACGCCTCCCCCCTTGACCCCTTCCATGCTTTCGTTAGTCCGCCCACCTTCACAAATCCCTGACAAATCCTTCCACCTCCAGTTGTAGTGAGGAAAAAATTCATCAGCATGAATGTTTAGTTAAGATAAGCAATTCACATAACATTGCAAGATGCACTGTCATTTATAAAAATCCCAAAAAAAAATGAAAAATGAAAAAAAAAGACCAATGAAGGACCAATGGTTAGATTGGTAACTTAAGATTTTTAAATCATTTTACTTGTAGGGAACTTCATAATCTATATTTGAGCTCATACATACTATATGTCAATTTGATTTCATGAATACAACATTGAATTCAGAAAATGATGCCAACAATAATTTCATTTTTACAATGCAGAGGAAACATAACTGTGGGTCACATTGTATGAAGAGAAGAGGAGGAAACAGAACATTGACGAAAAATAATTCAGACGCTTGAATGATAGAAGCATGCTTTATCTAGATCACTTAAAAGAAAGTATGTCAATGATCTATCCCAATGTTTGGGTTGTTGACCAAGTTAGAGAGATATATGGTGCATACGGTTGTTACCCACATGCTAATGAGGACGTGCTAAACATACGGATCAAGTGCAATAACTCAATAATAATTGTTAGAAAACAGGATCCCAAAGCAATAACAATAAACAAGATGCAAATATAGAACACATAAACATATTACAAGAGAGACACCAATATAACGTGGTTCACGCATGATGGGATACGTCCACACATAAATTGGTAGTCCTTTATTACTATACCATCTATCAAAATGAAAGGATTCAACCTGTAGCAAACCCGTTGCACTTCCTCTTCACTCTCTCTCACTGTCTCTCTCACACATTCATAGAGATCGCTTTACAATGCTACTATACAATACAATACACAACCATGTTACAATGCTTCCTTTTATAGGGGAATTACCGTGGGAAAATACCAGAAGTCACCCAATACTATGGGCCCTCAAACTGTTGGCCAAAAAACATCCTGCAAACAATGTGCAACGATTAACATAGAACATTGTTGCATGTTTTGTAATTTTTTAAATAGTAGTTGACGGTGCATCCATTAAATATCAACGCATCGATAATGGTGCACAAAGGTTCATAAACTGCATCGTCGAAGTCCTTTGTGAGTTTTTTTTAATTATACTTTAATGGAGCACCAATTACACATTAGTGCATCGAGAAATCGATGTGGAGAGTTTAATGCGCCACATCATTAAATGTTTTATTTTTAAGTTTTCCACCCCTTAACTGGTGCATTGTGGACATGTCATCACACCATAAACGATGCGTAGTGGTTCTTAGAGTGCACCGTATCCATTGGAGAGTTTGAAATTTTTTATGTGATAATGATGCACCATTAACACATCAATGCATCATGAAATTGGTGAGGAAGGTTAATGGATCACACTGCTTATCGTAATGATTATTTTAAATTACATTTTGTTATGTGGTGCGATTGGCACATGTCAACGCACTGTCTCGACGATGCACTCAGGTTTATTGTGCACACTATAGAATCCCTTTGTGGGATTTTTAAACTTTTTATCGTTTAATGATGCGCTAGATACATGTTTGTGCACCGAACAATTACTCTGGTGAGTTTATCAAAGTGCACCATTAAATGTTTCGTTTAAAAGGAAAAGAAAAAAATGCACCCCCAAAACCGTTGCGTTGTAGAGATGTCATCGCACCGTAAATGATGTGTAATTGTTCTTAGAGCGCACCGTAGGTTCCCTTGGTGAGTACTAAAATGTGTATGTGATAATGGTGCACATGTTACACGTTAATGCACCATGTTATCAGTGTGCACAGGCTAACGAACCACACCACTTACCGTTATTATTATTTTTTAATTATGTTTAGTTATGCACTACGCTTGGATCACGTTAACGCATTGTAACGATGGTGCACATAGGTTTAGTATATGCACTGGTTTATATGGATAGTTTTTTTTAAACCTAGTTTATCCATGAATTATGAAACTATAGCACATTATTTTTGTGGTGCACGTCTAACCAAAACGCGCCTACACGGTGCACACTGTAAATTTACAAGGTGCATCGATGTGCAATGCGAGTTGAACGACTCGAATGCAATGTGCAAGGTTTTTTCATTTTTTTTAATTTAGGAGGAAAAAAAGGATAATTTCCATTTTCCCTTGCTTTTGAGGGAGGAGGGGGCATGGTTGTGATGTATGTCAAATTTGAAATTTTGGCCACTGTTTGGAAAAATTCAAAATACAGTGATCAACCAATAGAAGCAAGCAATGTCTCCATGTGGAGCATGGATGTTAGAGAGACTGAGCAAGGGATGTACGACATCGGTGATGAAGGGCTCAAAAGCATTGTAGATGTGGTAAAAATGAAATTTTCATGTTTTTATTTATTTATTATTAAACCTTGTTACAATGCTCTTGAAACTATAATGCACTAGTGCGATCTATTATATACAACACACCGCTAATGAAAAATTAAAACAAAAAATAATATAGTCCATAGTTTTAAATTTGGATTTTTTAACCCTAATGTAGTGAGGCTTAGGTTATACAGTTTGGTGCAGTTTATTAGAACACCCGCACCGATAATGGAAATAAAAAATAAAAAATATAGTAATCTAGTGCTCTCATTTATATGTTTACCCTACTTTGGTGCTTTCAACTGTGTGGCGCCCCGATGCATTTTGTTAATATAATTGCACCGTTTGTAAAAAGAAATCACGCTTGATGATGTTTCCAAACACGGTGACATATGATTTATTTGCAGCATTGGTGCATTAATGTATTGTACCCACAAATGTGTTTATTATGTATAAACACACTAAAAAAAATTGCGCATGCTTGCCTCCACTAGTCACCTCCACTATAAACGGATATTAGGGATCCTTTTAGAGTATAATATGCTATAACCTCCGCAAAATGGCATTTTCTTTGTAGTGGTACTTAAGGTTATGAAAAGGGAAGGATGAGTTGTAGAAGATGATAGATGAAATGCTACCAGGCCAATTTCTACAAACTAAACTCAACTTATATGCATGAATCTACAGACCCCAAACGATACATTGTATCTCATGGTGGCACCATTTGTAACATCTACATTCTATGTATCAATGTATTTAACTATATAAAAGGACATCAACGCTTAGCAAAAACACTATAATATTAATAATTATAATTGAATAACCCATATACATCGTGATTCACCCTCAAACGACATAGGCGCACTTGTCAATCATGAATGAAAAGAAAAAACAACATTTGATTCTCCACCACTAGAAAAACGTAGCCACCCTAACTGAGAAGTAATTTGTTGTCCATCTGCCATCGGATCTCTATGCATGGCAGTTAAATTGTGCAAATAGCTAATACCCCTTACCATATCCACACCATGAAATGTGCCTTTGTTCTCACCTTGACATTGCATCAAATGCAATGAATTGCACTCTTTCTATTCACAACATGTATAGCCCATAAGCCCAAGTTGTTAGGGTCATCCTAGCTAGGTATTGAATTTTTAGATTGAGGGCTAAATTATCTCCATGTTGGAATATTTTGAGCCGAGAACAGTCCTCGTTGTTTCTTGGAATGCCTCATTGGCCTTGACACTACACATATCAAAACAACAACAAAATCAATAATATGTTGGCAAAATGTACGCAAATGTGTTAAATTCGTTAAATGGGTTAGTTTGTTAAATCCCATTGCACATATTAAACAATAAATGCGATGCAACGCAATCACCCAAGAAATGTCCTTAAGGATTTGACTACAGTTTCTATTAGGAAAAAAATGGGGGAACTAATTTTCCCAACTTGCCTTGTCATCTACCAATTGATAGATTTTTTCCTATCTCGTTATCTATTTCGTATGCAATGTATCCATAATTTAGTTATTTCACATTTTAATTTTGTGTTCTGTTTTTTATTTAGGAAGTGAAAATTGGCAAAATATTTCACTTTCCCTTCAATGTATTTGATTCCTTTATGCTTTCATTTTGATTTTTTTCTTTGGACAATTACAGATTCAAGAGCTACTAGCCAGCATTGTCTTATTGGAAATCACTATTGCAAAGCTTGTGGAGGAGATGGTTTCTTTGCATTACCAGCTAGAAACACAATGAAAGGCGTCTTCTAGAGTACAAGTTCAAATAACTACTATCATTGTCAAAACAAGTGGTATTCTCCTCCTCAATCAAGTCAAAAGACTAGGCATTTTCATCTTTGTATCTTAAAGCAAAGGATTACCTGGGACACTTGTTAATTGATGTATTTTTCTTATGTTTCTTCAATTGTGTGTTTATTAAAAATGTTGTATTCTTCATTTAACTCGTATCTCATGTTCATGGTTTTCTTCTTAATTCAATTGTTTTTCACCTATATTGAACAACGATCACCCTCCTTGGATTGCTCGTCAAGAGAATTTTTTTATTACAACCCCCACCCAATGATGATTCCTATCTTGATTATATGAGTTCCAAATGAAATGTATGTGCCACGAAGGTAAAAATGTAATATGCTTTCCAGTTTTGTTGTTTCAGATTGCAAATTGTAAATACGCAAGGTCTGGCATTCCTATTGGAGTATTGGGCCAGAGGCCTTTTTAATATTTCCCTTTTCAATCTAACTTGAGAATAGAGTTACAAAATGTTTGTTTCCTTTTTTCCTTCACATTGTAAGTACATAGAAGCTTGGATGTATTGTTGGAGCATTGGGACATAATCATTTGACATACTTTCTTTTCAATCTGAATGGAGACTAGTTTTCCAAGAATGGTTAGGTGAAGATAAAAGTTTCAATGATAATTTTGAATATGCCTATTTTTGGGGGGTTTTGTCATTGGAATATGGGAGCATCAAGGAGAGCAAGAAGTTTTTATAATAAGTCAATGCATAAATGATTAGTGCAACATGTTGAACAAGAAACATTTAGTGAAAGGAAATTTATGAAAGATCTCTAGCAAAACCCAAACCAACTTTCTCGAGAAATGACATCACATTACAGTGCAAATCTCCATCATAACTGTCAGCGGAGCTCTGATCAAAAGCATGGTGTAAAAAACAATCAATAGAGGGTAGTTAGTTTTGGAGGCAGTAGAGGCAGAAATAAAAGCAAAGTAACTAGATGCACATGCAATTTTCCTCTAGAATTATATGCATCTATGGTTGTTCTAACTAGTTGTCTTGGACATTAATGCATATAAAATATACATTTATCAAAGAAATGAGTAGAAATATTCATTATAACATGAAAGATTTCATGCTTGATTGGATCATTTATCAAAGAAATAATTTGAGGTTGACGATAACATTACAAGTTCAAGATTGATTGGATATTCACGACATCTTTACCATTGGCAGTAATGATTGTTTCCCTATACTCTCATCATCAAGAACAACCTCAACTTTAATTTCATATCCACGACATCTTTACCACTGGAAACAATTCAACATAAGAACAACTCCGATTTTGGTTTCAGGCCACTTTGTAGCAGTTGAGATTTGCAATGGGTAATATCGATGAGGCGGTGTAGGAAGATCGATGAGGTGGTCATCTGTCATCTGGTTGGTTTTTACACATCAATTCTCATTCAATGCTCGACGATATATTATTCAATGCTTAGTGTGGGAATAGAGCATTCTATCATCAAATCCACAATAAGACTCCAAATATTTTAACGAATAGCATGGAAGCTAAATATTTGAAAACTCATGATAGTGGCACCAAATAAAATCAGATTTGTAAAGTTTGGTTAAAATGTAAAAAACTAACGCAATATTGCTATGCTAAAAACTTAGGTCCAAACTTCAATTGGTATAGAGCATTATGTATATAAAGAAAGGTATTTTGAACTTTGAAANATATATATATATATATATATATATATATATATATGGCCCAAAACCCACTCAATCTTATAAGAGGTAAAAAAGAGAGAGAATGCTAATCAACTGCACAAATGCAACAAAAATGTCTAGAGTAGAGATCCATAGTATGTTATAAAAGTCATTAGAGTTTTTAGAGTGTTTCAATCCATGAGAGGAGAAAGAGAGAAGACCATGAGGGATAATTGTTAGAAAATAATAAATCCAGGATTCCATCTAGATATATATATGAGCACTTGGTGGGGATATCCCTTCCAAATTGTGCTCCACCATAAGATTACCTTCAAGTTCAAGAAAAACCCATTTAACCAATTGATCTATTGACATGTTAAGTTCCCTACATAAATGTGTGAGGGTGGTTTGTTGCATATTTGATAGAAGCCCCTTTATTGATCATACCCTTGCATGCTAAGAGATATCCACCTACTCATTGGTCCTTGTGAGCCATCAAATGATTACCTGGGAATCACAAAAAATAACCATATTTCGTATTCCTATATCCTAGACAATTTTCAATAATGTTCCTGTTGTTGTAAGTTTTTCTTTATTGTTGGTGGACGGACCCATTCCCATCATGGAAAAATTTTCCATCTGCCATTTGTAACCAACCTATAGCCCCATTGGGCATTGAGTTTCCTCATGAAGCACCATCAAAATGTTTGCAAATGATAGTTTGTTCATAAACACGATTATTTAAAGATCTTGGCAGTTTTTCCTCCTTTGCATCGGTTTGTTTTGATCTCCTTGCCTCGATTTGTAGAATTTATGGTATAAGTAGGGTTTTTTGTTTTGAAATATACTTTCATTGTGAGCGAGTCAAAACGACGAAATAATTTTATTAATCCATGCCTTTGGAGTCTTGAACCAACAATAGCACCTTATAGATGTTGTCACTAGCCTAGGTGGGTTATGACTTGGTTGAGCTCCTCGAAATTGTCTAGATTTCCTTGGTGAAATGACTATGAAGGAAAAAATGAATAGTTGATTCCTCTTGCTCCCCATATATATTGCATTTGCTTGGTCCCATCCATCCTCTTCACCTTAATAAGACCTCAGTAGGGATTGATTCCTAAGTGTTTAGTAGGCATGAAGAATGGATTTTGGATGTGCTCATACTTTCCATAATAGCTTCCACCACAATAGACTATCATTTATGATTTCTAGGTGTGGTGTATGATAACCCAATTTGACACTATAATGACCATTCTTTGAAATTCCCTCCCATAGAAGTTCATCGGTTTCAGCTTTGAATTCGATGTTGGCATAAATGAGAGAATTTGTAAATGTAGTCTGATGATTTCCTTCTATTCCTTGAAGTTCAACGTCTTGTGCAAAGGCCCATTATTGGGTATCATTAGTGTTACTAGTTACTACTAGATTGAGAAAAGAGAGATTGTGTTTTCTAAAGGCATCTATAAGTTGGATCCACATTATATAATCTGCACATGGCCTTGCCCATTTATCCATTCCAAGCCCGATTTTGGTGTCGTCGCCCACCTTCCAACATAAGTGATATGTGATAACTTGTGACAAGAGCACTAAAGCCTTCCATAAAATTCATCCCCCCCAATGTTTTTTAATTATGTTTCTGAGCCATTTCAAGAGATTTAGGAGCATGTATTTTGGGATCAAAATTTGTTCCCAAATACCTTATCTAATGCCCTGCCAAAATACTACAAATGTTTTATACCTCAACCTCCAATATATTTTGGTTTGGCTAGTGAATCCCAAACAACCAATGCCATACCTCTCGATTCATTTGCTCCTTTCCATAGAAATATGAGTAAAACTTGTTTAATACGAGATAAGGTGTGAATTGGTATGGTTTCCCACATCATCTAATAGATTGGAATGGCCTATAGGACACTTTGGTCAATGCCAATCTTCCTACTCTAGAAATCCATTTATGGGTCTACTAATTTATCTTGACGTTTAAAGGATCCACCAACCAAGTCCAATCTATGATCCCATACTTGTTTAACTTTAAATGAAAGCTCAAATAAATTAGAATTGAGTGAAAATATTGAACAGTGTAGGGGATATTTTTACTATCATTTCCCCATTAGAATCGAGGAATATAATTGAAATGAATAAAATATTTTGTTTAGATTATTTCCATTCTTGAAGCATTGTAGAAAATATTTGAGCTTTTGCTCCCCCCATGGTTCCATTCCAAAGAGGAGAATGCCATCCACAAACATCAAATGAGTGAGATGACTAAAAGGGGAGACTTTTATCCTTTTAATATTTCCAACTCTAAAATAAGCTCTCGACATCCTACTAAGACCCCCTGCCACTAAAAGGAATAAGAGAGATAGAAATGTGGTACCATTGACTAATACCTTTAGATATAGAAAAGAAAGGAGAGGCAAAGCCATTAATCAGTATTACTAAATAGGGAGAAGAGATGCAGAGTTCAAACAATTTGATGAAAGGCCAAGAGAAGCCGACTTGAATTAGGATCATGTGAAGGTAAAGGAAATTGACTTTGTTAGGAGCTTTGGATAAGTTTATTTTTGAGACAAAACCCCTCTTACTCGGGGTTTGTACCAAGCAAAGGACCTCTTAGGTGGATTTGATAGCATATTGAATGTCTCTCCCATAAGGAAGCCCATTTGCTCTCGGTAGATATGGTCACATAGAATATGTTTAATTCTAAGAGAAATAATGTTGGAGATGAATTTATACACACAATTACAAAGATAAATAGGCTAGAAAGATTCAAGCCCACTGCTATTCGACACCTTTGGGATCAAAGTAAGGAAAGTGAAATTTAGAGCACCAAGGATTTTTCCTTCTTGTTTTGTGAAATACACCAAACTAAGTAAGTCCTCATGGATGATATCCCAAAAATATATAAAAAAAAGGCTACAGGTAAACCACCAAGGCCTAGGTATTTGTTTGACTAAAGCTTATAATTGTTTCCTTTAGCTCCAAGGGAGAGATTAGATATTTCAAGCCTTAGTTTTCCTCTTACTAGTCCAGTTTGGGAAAGTTGTTGCTACAACGAGAACACTGCACCATTTTGTTGAGTGTAAAGGTATTTGAAGTTAACTACTTGTTGAGCTAATATCATCAAAATATTCACATTGGAGCCCCATGTGGTCAATTGTCCTCCATATTGAATTATGGGCTTTCTCGGTTGATGCTTGCTTGTGAAATAAAGTAGTGTTTTTATCACCTTCTTTGTAACCAAAGTGCATGGCTTTTAATTCTCCAACAAGTTTCCTCCCATGACAATGGGAAAGCTCATTGGGATTCCAACCATTCAATTCCTTTGAGGTTATGTGAGAGGGAGTAGCAATGCTTGCCTAGCTATACGTAGTTAACAACTTCCATTCTATCTTTAGAAGAGCATTTGCAACATTCTCAAAATGTTCTTGACACCATCTTTTTTATTCTTCCTTCATTTTTAAGAGATTTATTTGGAAAGAGTCATTATATCTCTTTGATTTGGCGTATGGGGTTTCCTTGCAGATGCAATTTTTGATGAGTCAACTAGAGAGAGCTAATTTTGAAAGGAGTAGGTGGTTGACAGAGGAGGGGGCTCAGTAGTAGCTCCAGAGTTATCACATCATGGTTTTATCCTCCAGATTGATAGACCTCCATTTCATATATTTGAAAATGATCTAAAAGATTTTATTTAATTACGAATCCATCTAATCTCTTACCAATATATTCATCCACCTTACATTTGTTGATCCAAGTCACCATGCATGACATAGGCTCCACATCTATCAACTCCTTATGCTTGAAAAAATATGGGAATAATTATACTAACGAGTATGACATAGTATTATGGCCCCATTTTTCTACACCCGAGGTGATAAGATTTATATTTCCCCTCAAGATGATAGTTGTAGAATCCAACATACCTTGGTCTGCTAGTTCTTACCAAAAGTACTGCCTACAATACAAGGGTCCTTACAAATTGAGGAGGCCTATTATATCGTTTGTCTCTTGTGAGAACAACAAGACTAGGTTGTAGTGGGTATATTTATACTTCTTATCATATTAAAAATGCCCGTCCAAGACATGACGAGACCTCTTGATAGGCCAGCTACACCAACACAATTGAAATTCCAATTGAGGAGTGCTTCCTTGAGTGAGGTTATGCACATTTGTTTTGATATCATGATTTCTTGAATGGAGAAGATATTGGGTTTGTGAATAAAAAAGAGTCTTTTGAGGGATATAATCTTGAGTGTAAATCTCAAGCCCTGTTGTTGTTATACAACAACTTCATTTTAAAAAGTCCTTCAAGGCTTCCATTTCTCTAAGCACCTTACTGATAATATGTTGTCTAGCCCATTGAACTTCAATGTATGCTTGAGATATTGCATTGGCCATGTTTGAGATACACCTTACCTTTTTATTTTTATGAAGCCCAATAATGTATCATTTCCAGGCCTTCATTGCAAGTGAGAAAATAAGCCTTTTGTAATGGATTTGCTTTAGACATGGTGTGATATTGATACCACGATCAACCCAATACTAAGAAATATGATGTAATGGACTGATAAGGGGTTGTGAATACCACAATAATTTCACCCTCCTCTTTCTTAATTTGAATGTGTTGGGGCAGGGGATGAGAGATTTCAGGGGGGGGGGAATGGATGGTGGGATGATAGAGGGGTTGACAAGGAGGGAGGGACCAATGGAGGAGGTGTGGGGAATGATGGAGGAAGGAAAGAGTTTGTTAGGTTAGGAATTGACAAAGAGCATATGACCATTTCTGAAACGAGAGAATCCCATGCATGTCATTCCTTTAGTTGCTTAAGAGCTCTAGATATTTACTCAAAGGAGTTAGCTTGAGGAGAGGAGGCAAGAGAACGAGCGTCAAAAGATACTAAAGCTATGTCCCTAGGATGATTCATAATAGGGAAGGGCACATTGAGTAGAGGGAAGTAGGCCTTACCTATTTGAATCTCCTCCTCTTCAATATCCTCCATTTTTTTCTAGCAACACTTAAAGGGAAATTATATTGAAGGTGCTTGATCTCCTAGCAGAAATGATAGCAAAAAGAGATGTTAATGAAGTCCAAATATTGCTAGCGGATGATGCCTTCATATCTAAGATTGATGCCTTTTGGGAGTCCCTTGTTTAGATCCATTTCCACACAGACCTTGGCAATTGATAGTTCTTCCATTTTGAAAGTGTGGTTGTTGGCGTTTGTCCTACCTTTGACCCAAGTTCAGTACCTTCCCTTGCGCGCAATAAACCCCAAGATATCAACCCGACATAGCAAGGCTCAGTCAACAGCACCTGCGATGCATATGCAGTCTCACTCGAGATATATTTCTATTAGGTAATTTCCAGAACCAAGTTTACGTAGTTGGGTTGGGGAATTTCATGTCCCTTGGTCTTCTACCAAGGTGCTCGATGGAAGTTGGTGGGTGGGGTCTTACTGCTTATTATATATCATTAATCTGTGGTACAACTTATCCTTCGACAGGAATTATAACAACAAACCCAATGCAACATGGATACATTCACCATAATCGTGCAACAAACACATATAAGCTCAGTTGTAAGCAAATACACAAACATACACTCAAAGTAACATATATATATGACTTAAGAACATTCATCATTCACACATTTGACATAGAATCTAACGTGGAAACCCATCCAAGAAAAACCACAAAGGCACTCTTCATCTGGCATGAGAAATATATGGCACCTTTGGTATGTGCACTAAGCTGAAGACTCTATTCTAGATCTTTCTTTGTTTATCTATACATACTTGCTTCTCCTCTCATGCTCTTCAGTCTTTTGTTTCACTACAATTCCTCCACTTAACTCTACTAATGATTCACACAAAGCCTGAATAAACTCAATCTCTACTATGACTTCTGCTAATGATATGCACACAACCTAGATAAACTCAATCTCTACTATGACTCATGTTAATGATCCGCACACAACATGGATCAACTCAATCTCTATTATACCCTTGTGCACTCACCTGCAGGTTCTTCAACTCTTCTCTACACTCAACAACTCAATAGACAAACAACACTACAAATCAGACTGTCACTAAATGACCAGACACTACTGAGACTAACATTAATAAACCCTCCGGAGGATAACCCGCATACAGCTTGGGTTTGTCCTTTTATAGGTTCCTACATGTTGCTTTCATCCGACTTCATACATTTAACCAATAGGTTGTCTTTCATATTCTATCGACACACGATAGTAAGCACTAACGACCTAACTTACAAAGATGCTTTCATACATCTGGTTCTCGTCGACTCTAGCCAACTTCGTACCCACGATATTTCTAAGCTATCACTTTCTAACCGTTGCACTACTACACATCTTCTGACATGATTAACTTCATCACATCCTTCCTTATCACATCCTTTCCTTCTGTCATTGTTCCTCTTCCATTGCGGTTTGTCTTCTGTCGCGAACTCTCCTCTTTCACGAATTCTCTTCTTCTTCTGCTCTTAGCTCTTTCTGCTTCTGTTCCTCTTCTGTCGCATCTTCCTTCCCTATTACTTCTTATATATAATCCTTCCTTCCTTCCTTAGTTGCTTTTGTCGCAACTCCTTTTCCTTCTTCTTCTTCTTTCTCTACTTTCATCGCAGGTTCTTTTACTTCTTGCGACCTAGCTCTATTTGTACTTAGTAAAAATTCTAACTAAATTCTACCTATCTTTCCCTACGCCCAACAAGCCCCCAACACTCACATGTGGCTTGTCTCGAGCCACACAAAGTTATTCTTCCATTTCCTTACTTGTCATGATTTTACCTTGAAAATCTTGCAATATTTTCAGTACTTTCTATGCTTCCTGTTGCACATCTCCTTTGCTTTCTGCAAGTTCTCCAAAAGGTCGGAACAGAGGTGTTCCGACGGTATGATCCTTGTTGCTTGTATTGCTCATTGTACTCTTTGATATACAAACTGAATAATTCCTGTAACTCTTTCAGCTTCTGTCTACAACTCTTCAACCTTATTTGCACGTTGTTGTTGTTTTGTGCACAACATCATTGCTTGCCACTGCAATTCCTTCATTTATGCCGCCTTAGCCATCTTCTATGCTAAGGGTAACTACTTCATCTCATTCTTCTTACGAGTTACCTCTATCTTAGCTGTGCATATATCCTCTACGACTTTCTCTAGTTCAGCATCTTCTATCAAAGCTTCCCAAGCCTTAAAGACTTGGTCAACAACTTTAGCACATAGTGCTTATGCTTCTCCTACTACTGCTTTTGTTCTTTCTTATAACACCTATGGTGGTGTGCTTGGTCTTATATGCACCTTTAAGTCTGTGACTTTCTTTCGAAGGTTATATGCTATCATGCCAAGTCGAATGACCTTGGCCTCTGGAAACATTTTCTCTGTTATGCCTTCTTCTACACAATTTGTACATGCAAGGGCTACAGCCTTGTCGAGCCTTTGCCTATTTTCTTCTGAAGTCTTTTTCTTTTGCTCAGCCTCTTATACTTCTTACTTCATCTTATTAATAATCTTATTGCCGACTTTCACATGCTTAATCAAGGCACCTTCTCTTAATTTCATTTCTGCAACTACGTCATTTTGTAGTGCATATACCTCAGTCATGCACATATGTGAAAAATATATGGTTATTTGCCCTATATTATTAGCAATAACATTAAATTCTGGGGTTCCCATATCAAGCACTTCTCCTGACACTTGTGTTCTAATCAGTGGACCCAACACTGGTATTTTAGTTGGTCGCTCTTTCGAAGTTCCAGGTATATCATGTAGCCCAGTTCTCTGAGGCGCATAATCCACTGCAATTCTAACCTTTGCAACAACTTTACATAACACTTTAAGCAAATCAATAATAATACCTGTAAACTCTATTCGTTGCTTGTCTATTTTTTGAAAGCTCATCTCTGCGATTTCTGCCATTGCTTTAGTTACCTATGCCAAATCTTCCCCATCAATGCAAAAATTATTGGAAATTCTATCAACTTTTCTCTTTTTATTTCTTTTGGACTCCACTTGCTCTGTAGCATCCTCCTTCCTCTTCCTTTGGACATCTTGGTCTATTGGAGTCGAACTCGAACTAGTTGGAGTCGGCTCATGATCATGCGCATCATCCTACGGGTCCTCTTCTTAATCTTTTTGTCGCGATGATGGTGGCTTGTCCTATTCAAGATCATCAGCTGTTATTTGGTACTCTGAGACAGGGACACTCCATTCCTTTGGCCATTCATTAACAATGGCTTCAAGTTCTTCTTCACTTAGTATAAATTGTGTCGCCAACCATTGGCATTGTGGGTCTTGTCGAGGCTGTATCATAACATGATGCACCCTGATTTTAAACTTAACCATTTAGAGGAACCGTCTAATAGTGCCATCCTCAAGTCTCGCCTGTTTCCGGACCTTAGCCCTTAGGGCCTCCCCATGCATAAAAAAATCAATATTACTATCTTGTTGTCTTTCCTTGTTTTCACGTGTGAACTAAAGATTATGGTATCTGGATCCCTTGTAGTGAACTGGTATATCCACGCGTTGATAGTGTGGTGGGTCAGACCAGACAACAAATGAAATCAAAACTAACAGCCATGCATAATGGAAAGATTTACCACTTTCCTGCGATATAGCTGTGTCTTCTAGCAATTCATTCAACAGAAACTACGACTAGTTAATCTGAACTCCCTCTGCACAGATTTTAGCTAACACAACCGCACCCGCAGTACATTGGGTCGGTCTCAGCTTGTGCAACATTTTACAGGATAATACCTTTGTAGCAAAGAGAATGGTATGGTCATTAATGGACAATATTAGGAACCCTCTGTTGGCCCCAACCAGGTCATACTTTTCCTTAACCTTTGATATCATCACTGTTTCCTTATCTTTTCATAAATATGGTGTTGAGTCCATACCTGCCATTGGGAGACTTGTTATCACTGCAATTAGTTCGACATCCACAAAGTATACCTCATCCATCCAAAGGAATCCTCCATGAAATGATACCAGCAACTGTCAGACAAAGGTATTCACTTTTGCGTTGTGCCCGAAGTGTGGCATGTATAGCAAAGATAATAGTCCTGATTGTTCCAATCCTCCACCCATTCCATTGGAATGATGTGCTTCGGAGCATATGGTGTGTCCTACACAGTGACCACATACTTATTCCTATCCAAATATTTATGTATATTGGTGTCATGGTCCTCAAAGGATAGCTTCCTCAGGTTCGACAAAATATCCTTCAGTACCATAATACCTTTTGGCAACGATGGTGCAAACAGTGGAGCCCCCAATTTCTTTGTAATTTTAATCTTCGGTGCATCCAAATGCCTTGGTGGAACGTATGGTAGCAACATATGTCTAGTTTAAGAGTCTTCTTCTTCCTTGGGTACTTATGGTGGTGTTGGTGGTGCAATTTCTTTCTCCTTCTGCTTCCTATTACATGTGTGCTTCCCCCATGAAGTACTTGATGGACCTGGTTGGTCTGCCTTCGATTTTGTAGATGGTGTGACCGGAGGGATTGGAATTTTCTCTAGGACTTGAGTAGCCTACTGCTGCAGTGGTACATATCTTGCATTATCTTCCATGATTGGTGTAGGTGATGCAGTCACAAATTCAGTTTCAACAACTTAACTAGTACTAGAGATCGGAATGACCATGCTCTGAGTAATTTGCTTCGGCTCTTGAAGTTGCAGACAACAATTGCTTTTCTCTCATGCAAATAGAATGAAGTGACTTGGCTACGAAGTTTGATGATATGCAATGATTTTCCCTCCTGCTGTTCTTCACACGAGCTAGTGATTAATGGAAAGGAATCAATCATTTCAATCACATGGGTACATAATCTGAATAATTAAGGAAACTTTTATGCACGTCGTCATTTAACTGGCACATTGAGTGGTTGTTATTTCCATAAAGACGGACGTGACCATAAAGCACGTCGTTAATTTTCCTTGGATTTTTCAAATTAATGCACTACAGTGGTCCTATCGGAAATGACTAACATCTTGCTGTCATATTTACACTGTTTTTATTTCTTGCGACAACGTCGCATTCCTTGCCACATGTTTTCTTCCCTTCACTGGATGTCCTTTCCTCCCAACAACATCACACTCCTTGCGACCTGTTTAATCTTTTGACGAATCTTTTTTTCTTTTGTGGCAGACTGTGTCTTTGCTCTAATTTCTGGTATGCGCCAGACATCGAGTCTGTGAGACATCATCTTTTCTCGCAACAGACTACAAGTATGCAAACAAAAGCAACAAAACACAAATTTATTTTATTTTTGAAATTTTCCCTCTTTTTTTTCCCTTTTATGTGACCAAGTCACAGCTATCTTGATATAACTTTAGTCGACTTCCATTCACTAAACCTTGAAACTCTGTTCCATCTAACTTTTGCAATTTCACAACTCCTCCATCAGTGATCTTCGTGACGATATACAATCCTAACCAATGTGTTCTCAACTTTCCTGGATGCTTGAGGAATTTGTTGTCATACATAAGAACAAGTCTTCCAACCTCAAATTGCTTGCTCTTAATGTATCGATCATGCCATGATTTTTGTCTTTGTTTTTCCACATTTTGATGAAAACCTGCGACAAAATGTTCTTCTTCAAGCTGTAAAAGTTATGACAATCTTTATTCCACAGCATTGACATTCATCATATCTGTGATCGCAACAATCCTTAAGATCAGGACAATATACTCCATAGGCATCACAACTATGGTCCATACACCAATCGAAATGGAGTTTGGCATATCAATTTCTTACAAGTCATGCGATATTCCCATAATACCGCTGAGATTTTTTTATCCCAGTCATCTCTTTGAACATTGCAAACCTTTGTCAACACATTCTCCAAGATTTTGTTAAAGGCTTTTGGCAGCTCCATTTGCTTGAGGGTGATAAGGTATTGTCCTTCTATGCTGAATATGGAAATCCTTTGTGAGTTCTACAATCAACTAGTTGACAAAGTGTGTACCTTGGTCGCTTATTAAAATCTTTAGGCATCCAAATCGTGTCATGACGTTCTCAAATAAAGACTTGCATTGCTTCAGCCCATCTGGTTAAGTAATTAATCGTAGCAATAATATATCATGCACCAGTGCGCTTTCCTGTCGGACTGATAGGACCTACAAAACCCACAACCCATTTATCGAATGCTTGTAAAGTTATTTGTGGTACCAAAGGCATTTTGTCCCTTCGTGATGGCTTCCCAGTCCTTTGACAGACATCACAACTTCGACAATAATCCCAAGCATCAACATGCATGGTAGGCCACCATAATCTTGCTTGCAAAACATTGTGCACCGTAGCTTTCCATGCATAGTGACCTCCTGCAACACCAACATGTGCTTCATTTAATATCAATAGTCACTTATGCTCCAAAACACAACAATGAAGAATCTCATCAAGACCCATTTTATACAATTTTCCAGCAATCAACTGGAAATCCGCGGCTCGTGTAACCAATGGTTTCTTCTACACCAGAGTGAACTTAGCTGGTGTATAGACTATACTAAAAAATTGTATGATATCTCTATACTGATAATCAAACATGGTTATGGCAAATAGTTGCGCATCAGGAAGATTATCATCTAGGTTACTAAGCTCTTCACCACTTTCTATCCTTGAAAGATGGTCCGGTCCCAAATTCAATCAACTGGGTTTAACAATTATCTCAAACAAATTCCTGGAAGAGGAGAAGCCACCGACAGATCTTCCCCCTAACATTAGCTGATTGACCAAGTATTTCAACGTAGAATGGCCAGTGTACATCTTAAAATGTCCACCCAACAAATAATGTCTGAATTTTTGCAATGCATATACCATTGCTAAACCTTCTCTTTCTGTCGTGGTATAATTTTTCTCTGCAGTTGACAACTTCTTGCTAGCGAAGGCAATGGGAAGATCGATCGATCCTTCACCAAGCTATGTAAGTACCACACTGAGCGTGATAAATGAAGCGTCGACATGGACATGAAACTCCTTTTTCCAGTCTGGAAACACAAGTATTGGTGCAGTATCCATCTTTTTTTAATGCGTCCAAACTCTCTTAGCAACTCTCTATCCATTGAAACTTAACATCTATCTTCAAAAGCTTTTCCATCGAAGCAGTCACCTATGCATATCCCTTGATAAATTTTATGTAGTATCCAGTGTGTCCTACTGTTGATATCAACTGTTTAACTATAGTAGGTGGTGGTACATCAAGAATGATTGCAATTTTGGTTGGGTCGACCAAAATTCCACCACAACATACCACATGACCTAACAGAGCTCCAAATGATGCGCAAAATATACATTTCTTCAAATTTAATGAAATTTGATACTAGAGACAGTGTTCATGCATCATTATAAGGATCTCAATATGGTTTTTTATGAGCCCAAATATTGTCCAATCGTCAAAGTAGACTTCAATAAATTTATGTATAAACTCTTTAAAGGCAACTACTACAATTCTGGAAAAAATCGCAGGAGCATTCTTAAGTCCAAAGGGAATTACCATACACTAGAAACATCCCCACTTTGTCGCAAAGGTAGCCTTGTGTTGGTCTTCCTTTGCAATCCTGATCTGATGGTACCCGGAAAATCTATCAGTGAACGAATACATTTCCTGCCCTCCAACACTTTCCAACACTTCATCTGTAAACGGAGTCAGAAACGGGTCATGCAAACAAGCATCATTCAAGTTTCTCAGGTCAACACAAATTCTTACTTCACCTGTGATTTTATTGTCTTAGACCACTATTGGACTAATCCATTATGATTCCTCAACAGGTTCTATAACACATGCCTCTAACATTCGGTCCAATTCAGCCTTGACCTTTTCTTTATATCTCAAATTCAATCTTTATGGTCGTTGTTTGATCGATTTCGCATCGGGCTTCAAAGCTATTTTCATTTCAGCGAGATCTCCGACTATTCCCTTCATCTCTAAAGACCTGATAGGGAACAGATCCTGAAACTCAAGCAATAATTTAGTGATCTTCCCTACAGCCTCTTCATCCTAATAATCTCCAATATTTGCGAACTTTGGATTATTAGGTGAGCCAATACTAACTTTCTAAATTTCAAGTGGACTCATGAATTGGTCACTTGAAATTCCAAATCCGTTCACTGCGCACATACCTTCTAAATTAGGTGTGTTTATGTCAAGCAGTTCATCATCATCTAAATCTTCCATTACATTGTATCACTCCATCCAATGGTGGATTGTCGTGCTGCATTGATGGAAATTTGTCATTGCGACAGGGATTTCCTCAAATATATTATCTTTCATTACTTACAGTGCAACATCAATTGTTGGGTGACCATCTGCGAACTGGAATGTATATGTGAAACTAGTAGCTAGCTCTTCCCACTCAAGAGTTCCTCATCATAGTTCAACATATGTCTACCAACTCCTTGGTATCATGTCCAGTGTATGTATGAAGTGATGAACCCATTATTGTTGTGGGTATTCCTGCCACGTCCTGCGACAATGCTCAATATGTTCAACAGGATTTGACAATCCTATATACTTGTAACTTGTATAACTGATCTCTTCTCCAAATATGATCTCCAACAATCTTCTACATTGCGGCCATTCGGAGATAGATTGTTTATGTGTACCCCACCATCTAGCAGGCATAGCTTTCAACACAAATTCCAGGGTGAACAATCGTCACGATCCTGTAACTTTTGCTTCAAATTATGTTAGAAAAGATGCAAGATTAGGCATACCTTCATATGCAGGAAGCTCGCTTGCCTTAGCTCCTACCCGTTGCACAGATCTTGTAATTATCGCGCATCTTCTCATGGAAACTTCATGCATCCAATTCTGCTAATTCTCTAATGTTTATCCGAAATTAGATGTACAGAAGATAACTCTCCTCTAACTCATCTTTCCATCAGCTGTTGGATTTAGATAGTCATCTTGACAGGACATAATGTTATATATATGATCCAGGTAATTACCTTTTCCTTTGTCATTTACGGGTTCGACATATCTCTTTCCTTCCAGCAGATCAATTGACGCGACCACCCTCATCTCTGAATCTTCAAATGACAGGATTCTTCTCTTAAAATTAATGATGGCCTGATTATCTATCGCCCAGTAAGTCCCTAAAAGTGTAGGATATGGATTTGTGTCATAAACAATGCCAATCACTTCAAAGTCTACATATGTCCTCATATCTTCTATCTCAACAAGTACTTGAGTGAGTCGACCGATGGGTAGAACCTTCGACTTATTTGTTAATCTTAATTCAATGGGAGACCAATCCAGTCACGGCTTGTTCATGCTTTTCCATGTTTGCCTTGTAAAGATATTGACATTAGAGCTCATATCTAGAATGATATAGTCCATATCATAGTCTCTTGTATGCGCAGTCATTCGCAACTCGCGACCAGCTTTTAATCCTTTCCCAATATGGTTAACTCTTTTTCCAGGTCACACTTCTTCTAGAGTTTCTTCTATGAGTTTTGTCAATTATGCTACAACATCTTTATCATGGATTAGTGCTAAACAACTTTTGAATTTTGTTTTTAGCTTACTAACCTTTCTTGTCAGTTGCTTCCTGAGTATTTGATCAAATATTTCAAGCATCTCTCTTTCTTGTCCAGAAGTCGACACTTGATTTGTGTCTACAAATTTCGGTCAAACATCAAAAAACACCTTATTTTCTTTCTGGACTTTGAAGGGTACTTTCTTTTGTGTTGCGGGTCGTACCTGCGGTTGTCCATGCCATGCGTCCTGGTATGCTCCAGTCGCAACACCTCCTCTTATGATGAAAACAATGTTCGCTTCTCTTGGCTCGACATAAATCATCTGGATATCCTGGTTGGGATTCAGATTGGGATTCTGTATAGGTTTGGGATTTCCCACAGATCGAACCTGCCACTTCGCAATCAGTTGTAGACATTGTTCGACAGTATGATCAAATGCTTTACAATACAAACACGTCTTCGCAGGACTTGCACAGTCTCAAGTAAAGTGTCATGGTTGTCCACAATTACAACATACGACTTGGCCTCTTCTTCAACCAAATCCTCCTCCTTGTTGTTGTTTTCCTTGGCCTCGGAAAATTCCACCCCCTAGGTTGAGGGTAGTGTTACTGTGGCGGATACTGGTTTTGTTGGTATTACAACTAAGGATATTGCGGTTGTTGAAATTGTGTTGGTGGATATTGAGCAGGATGGTACTGAGTTTGCACTCATTAAGCCTGTATATGCTCATCATTCTTCATCAAGTAGGTATCCATCGTCTTCTCTTGCAACAACTAAAATGGTTTGCAATCTTTCTCATTG
The DNA here is from genome assembly GCA_001517045.1 of Pseudotsuga menziesii. Taxonomy (NCBI): domain Eukaryota; kingdom Viridiplantae; phylum Streptophyta; class Pinopsida; order Pinales; family Pinaceae; genus Pseudotsuga; species Pseudotsuga menziesii. Next base: position 693,933 of record LPNX010366380.1, on the reverse strand, counting down.
TGTCCTACAAATTTACAAAATTTACAATACAAACTAGCTGGTGTACTCACAATCTTCTGTAAATACAAACATTCTTTCGACTAATGGCCTCTAGTTTGACATATTCTACACCAAGGCACCACTTGGGTGTTTATCGGGTTTAGCGCTCCTGCTGCGACATAGTTCATGAGTGTCACTGAATTATTTTTGTGGTGTCCATATGTTCTACATCTTGTACACCATAACTCTTCTTGAACTTCTTTCCCTTTCATGATGTCCTGGAGCCGCACCATAAGATTAGCCAGTTGCGATTGAATCTACATCATTTATGCGTCGGTTTCTCCAATTGACGAGGATTCTAGCTGCATGGCTATTTCCAGAGCTTTGTCTACGACACAATCTTCTGTTGCATTAATGAAATCTGGATGTGTGGCGACAAGGCGATAATGAACCATTCCTTGTGATGTACGTTTGACATTTGGAAGCTTGCTTTAGCGATTAATGTCTTGAATCTATGGTCAAAGTCCCAAACAGACTCTGTAGGTAGCTGCTTGATTTCTTTAATCTCTATAATGCACTGCGACTCAAAATCTAACTTTCTAAACTCATCTATCATTCCGATTCAAATATGGGCGAGCGATTTTTGCACAACTCCTACTGGTACTATAGAAAACTTTATGTACCAGTATAACACACGACCTCGCAGAGTCATGACCATCTGTGGTTTCTTTATGTCCTCATCTTGGACCTGTCGCACAGTCCATACAACTTCATAGTGAAACCAATGTTGTTATAGGTATTCCAACCCATTGCTATTGAATTTTGGCAACTTAATGTCTGTTCCAACCATTATGTTGGCTTCTGATACGCTTGGGCAAAAAATTTGAATAGTCAAACTCCCTTGTCCACTATTCACAGTGTTAGTACTATTTATATTTACATGTATACTTAAAGACGAGTTTCTAGATCTTACCGCTGGCGATGTATGCGGCGTTGTAGGTGTACCGTACTCGTGATTTGATCTTGGAGTTTCTACTATTTTTTTCTGATTCTTCTTCTCCTTCATATATCAACTGATATTAGTCTTCTTCATCACAAGAGCCTTCGTCCGAGTGAGATGCAAGTTCGTAGTCTCCTCCTCTAGTAGTACTACAACTTCCTCTTCTTGTGACAATTTTTCTTCTCTTTCTTGACCTAATTTTTCTTCCACTTCTTAAATAAGTAGCCTCTCTTTCAGTTCCAGTATCTCCAGGGAACATCTCACCCTAGTTTGCGCCATTCTTCAAATAGTTTTGCTTCGACATATCCATCTTTATACTCACAGCTTTCAACTGTCACGTTCGTAAGATTCATTTCTCACATATGAGCATCTTTATCTAATTTTTCAAGGATGACAAATATCTTCCACAAGGTCCTTGGAAGTTTTTTTGCTCTCCCTCACTATATGAGGTTATTGTGTTGACAACAAACTCAATAATATATCCTTGCAAATTGCTATCCACCCCAAAATCAGCAGTCATCGACACAGGGTTTTTTACACTTTTTAGTTGTTGAATCAATTGAGGATTCCACTCCTTTGGTTCTCCTCCTTGAAAGTTTCTTTGTAGGGTTGCCAACTTCGACAACCACTCATGTAACATAATATGGAATTCATAAAAGAAATTTTCATGAATATTTGTATACATATCGGCCCAAATACTCTGTTGGGTTCCATCGAGATCCCTTACTTTCTTCTCGTGCAAACTCTAATGCCTTGAAATCCACCCAATCTTGGATTTCCGCCTTTGTCGGATACCACAACATACCTGCCACCAAAATGGTTTACGGTCCTGACAATAGAACCATTTGTTGGCATTTGTCGTACCTTCGACCTATGTTTAATCCCTTCCCTTGCGCATAATAAAGCCCATGATATCGGCCCGACAGAGCAAGGCTCAGTCGGCAGCACTTGAGATGCAGATGCAATCTCACCTGGGATATCTTTCTATTAGGTAACTGCCAGAACCGGGTTTTCACAATTGGGTGGGGGAATTTCACGTCCCTTGGTCTTCTACTAAGGTGCTTGACGGAGGTTGGTGGGTGGGGTCTTGCTACTTATTAGATATAGTTAATTTGCGATACAACTTATCCTTCGGCAGGCATTATAACAACAAACCCAATGCAACATGGATACATTCACCATAACCATGCAACAAACACATATAAGCTCTGTTGTAAGTAAATACACAAACATACACTCGTAGTAACATATATATACGACTTAAGCACATTCATCATTCACACTTTTGACATAGAATCTAACGTGGAAATCCATCCGGGAAAAACCACAAAGGCGCTCTTCATCTGGCATGAGAAATATATAGCACCTTTGGTTTGTGCACTAAGTTCCAGTCTCTGTTCTATATCTTTCTTCGTTTATCTATACAAACTTATTTCTCCTCTCACGCTCTCAAGTGTTTTGTTTCACTACTCTTCCTCTACTTAACTCTATTAATGATCCACACACAACCTGGATCAACTTAATCTCCACTATGACTTCTGCTAATGATCCGCACACAACCTAGATTAACTCAATCTCTACTACACCCCTGCGCACTCAGCTGCAGGTTCTTCAACTCTTCTCTACAACTTAGCGGCTCAACTGACTAACAACACTACAAATCAGACTGTCACTAAATGACCAGACGCTACTGAGACTAACATCAACAGACCCTCGGGAGGCTAACCCACTTACAAATTGGGTTCCTCCTTTTATAGATTCCTACATATCGCTTTCAGTCGACTTCATACAGTTAACCAACATGATGTCTTTCCTATTCTATTGACACATGACAGTAGGTACTAACGACTTGACTTACAAAGATGCTTTCATATGTGCGGCTCCCGTCGACTCTAGCTGACTTTGTACCCACGATCTTTCTAAGCTGTCACTTTCTAGCCGTTGCGCCATTGCATGTCTTCTGACATGGTTAACTCCATCGTATCCTTTCCTTCTGTCATTGTTCCTCTTCCATCGCAATCTCTCTTCTGTTGCAGACTCTCCTCTTTCATGAATTCTCTTCTTATTATGCTCTTAGGTCTTTCTGCTTCCGTTCCTCTTATGTCGCATCTTACTTACTTACTACTTCTTCTATCTTATCCTTCTTTCCTTCCTTCCTTCCTTCCTTGGCTGCTTCTGTCGCAACTCCTTTTCCTTCTTCTCCTTCTTTCTCTACTTCCGTCGCATGTCCTTTTACTTCTTGCAACCTAGCTCTTTTCATACTTAGGCATAATTCTAACTGAATCGTACCTATCTTTCCTTAGGCCCAACAATGGTCATCAAATATTATGTGCCTCCCAATTTCATTGCCAATTTGTTTCATAACCCTTGTGGTCCATAATACCATCGGGAGATTTGGGAGCTTTGTCCATATGGGATATTTGTATTCCTTTGTTAAATTGAATCTTGACACCTAGTCTTGGATCTAAAGGCATGTCGTATTGTGAAAATATGGTCCCCATCCTTGATTTTATCCTTGTCCCTTGATTTTTGAACAAAAAAGTGATGAAGCCTTTGGATCTGAAATGAAGCTTTGGGGCATATCCTATCAATTTTGCCCATTTTGCTCCCACCATGCCTTTAAGGTATTTTCAAACATTTCTACCCCACTAGTGAATTTTCCAATGAAAGGCATCTTAAAATATTACAAACAAATATTCTTAACCTTTAATAGGCACATCAAGATGCATTTTGCCTGATCTTTGTTTAACACACTTTATCTTCTTCCACTTTGAGTCTGGGGGTGAGGGAAGCTTTCAACCACCAATATTTGTCTAAGCAGAGCGATTAAATGTTGAAGGAGAGTCTAAACGGTAGAGAGTACTTTAAGCTGGTCCACACATAAGTCCAATGAGGTTTTTGGCCAAAGGATGATATGCCTTGGCATCGAGAAAGGGTTAGGTGAAAATCCCTGATCTATCCCTTCACTTCTCATAATTGGCATCGAGAACTTGATTTGGTAATGATGAGCTTCCCAACAAGGGTAGGAGAGGTTGATTATCGTGATATTTTTTTATCAAGATTGAGAATTGAATATTGTGAACGATCCGAAATGTGTGAAATGTCAAAGAATCAAGATACAATCACAATGAGATGATAAGGGTGTTAGGGTTGTGATAGGCTTAAAGGTCTATTTCACGGAGATCACTGTAGGTCCATGACTGTGAGCAAAATAATAAAAGATCTTACCATGATAACTCTCAACACCTTCCTTACATTATTTTTTTGAAACTAGGGTTGTGATAGGCCTAAAGGTCTATTTCACGGAGATCACTGTAGGTCCATGACAGTAAGCAAAATAATAAAAGATCTTACCATGATAACTCTCAACACCTTCCTTACATTATTTTTTTGAAACCAATTTATTTACATATTTCATTGCGCCGAGAGGCGCTCTACAGCCCAGTATGGGGGAGATCTTGTCACGTGATGTCACATGATGTAACGTTACTAACATGTCGGCAAAAAATAATAGTGAAAGTGAATATTATGGGGGAGATCTTGTCACGTGATGTAACGTTACTAACATGTCGGCAAAAAATAATAGTGAATCCAAGTTCTCCACCACCTTTAATTGAATATTATTGCTGGGTTTCAAATTCTCTACCCAGTTCCCTAAGGAATACACTTGCCTTCTAATCGACCGCTGCAGTCGGTCACAAATGACATGCAGTATCAAGCAAAACAACAAATCGATCTTGCTATAAAGCCACTTGCGCAATAATGTGGCGAACTCCGTTA